>JARJHM010000274.1:0-380991 GCA_033356055.1 Carex pumila | reverse complement strand
TTTGAGGTTGCTTGAGGGATTTTGAAGTTTTAAGCTCTCACAACAATGGAGTAGGCTAAGCTCTCAGAAAATCGCTTTAGAAATGATTAGGGTCGGCTGAGATAGATTTGAAAGTGATCCCTTCAATCTATTTATAGTGGCAGCTCAAAAATGAGCTGTTTGATATAAAACGTTACCAACGTTTTATCAAACGTTACCAACGTTTTATTCAAATACGATTTAGGGTTTTAATTCTCTGACAGCTTAGAAAACGTTACATAACGTTTTATAACCGTTGTAACGTTTTACAAACGTTATAACGGTTGTATAACGTTATAACGTTATAACTTGATTCTTTTGAGGCTTCTTATTATTTTAAAACGTTACCAACGTTTTAAAAACGTTCATAACGTTTTATCTCAATTTAATCAACCTCACACATACTTTACCAAGCATTTGATTTTACAATATGTATTCTTGATAAAGGTCTTCATGATTTCTTCAGTCCAAGCTTATTATTCAACAGTTCTTACTCTTCTTGGACCTACATATTCTCAAAATAGAAGAAATTGTAAAATTCAATAATTGTATGTTTTTGCAAATTAGTCAAATAGACGTAAAAGATTATTGTACAAACAACAATCTCGTCATCATTTATCTGAAATTTCCATGGATTAAGTTTAAGATAAACATAAAAAGAAAATCAGGATGGATGCTGTTTGCTGTCAGTATAAGCATGCACGCCTATTGGATACCAGTACAACTGGTCAAATCCTAACGGTCAATTCGAACCGTTCATCTTGTTCTCCATATTTATATGTGTTTGGAGACCAAAATTTTACATTTTTTGAAGTTTTTTTATTATTTTTTTAGATTTATTGAAAATCACTGTTTTTGGATGGTCCAGAATTTTCAGATCAAGTGATTTTCTAAATATCGAAAAAAAATAGTAAAAAATTTTCAAAAAATATAAAATTTGGTTTTCAAACGCATATTAATATGGAGAACAAGATGAACGGTTTGAATCGACCGTTAGGATTTGAAAACTCGAATATAGAGCCGTAGCACGGTAACAACCCGTGATATGCATAGTACCATAGACTCACTCTAAAAAAAATATCAAATTTGTATTCAGATTCTAATTCTTAACCACATAAAATAATTGATCTGCATGCAAACTCTAAAAAATAAACTAATTCATTTTTCTAACACTTTACAATATATTCAATAAATAAAAAATTCGGCATCTGATTGCTCAAAATTTGGTCTACGAGTATATTTTGACATAAATTCTCCTTTTTGAGCTTCAGTTTTCTAACACTTCAGTTTTGAGCTTTTTTTCTTTTCTTTTTTAAATTCCACTTTTTGAGAGAGGCCTTGGTAAAGATCCAATTTACTTTGTTGATTTATTTCATAAAATAATATTAAAATTTACATTTGATACTAGAATGGATGAAAGTAAAATTATTGGGATTTAAAAGAAGTCGAAATTATCAAGTTTGTATTCGACAACTTAAGCCGGTAATAAATTCTGCTTAGATTATAACATTATAAAATTAATTAATCGCCTAAACGATTATTACCAATTTGACAATCTTCAATTAATTTTATCACTGAAAAAAATGAAAATACATTTTAACGAGATTTAGACATTAATTTAAACAACCATGAATGCACGGAAAACTTGTGTTTATTGCACTGACTAAATTATTTACATTTATATGGATGAACCTTTTCTTTATCAGTTTTTTTTTTTTTTAAATATTATAGTACTCCAAATCATACCTAATTGAGTTCCCCAACTAATTTAACTAATATATTTCTATTTTTAGAAACTAGTTCAAACTGATAAATTTCCAATTTTTGTTATGCCATTATTTGATCATAATCCAATCAAATCCCTTCCCCGTCTTTCCCTAAAAACCGAATTTGCTGCTTTTATTCCCCTCTTTCAATCCGATCGAAGCAAATCGATGGATGAGAGAGAGAACGAGAGAGAGATGGTGATCAGAGCATAGATCAATCGAAAGAGAGAGTGAGAGAGAGAGAGAGAGAGAGAGGAGAGGGAGGGAACGAGAGAGATGGCGATTGGAGCAAAGATCGATTGAGAGAGAGAGCTGGCCTTCGCATCAGACGCCGTTGCAAATAAGAAGGAGATCGTTCATTAAATCAATAACAAAAGGGGGAGAGGAGGTGGTCTCTCTGTGCAGGAAGAGAGATCTGTTAAGAAGGAAAGGAGAATCGCGCCTTAGCTCACCTCAAGCCTCGTTTATCACTCCTCATCAACGTTTAACGGGTTTGCTTTTCTAAATCTATGTTTTATCTTGAATTTTCCATTGATTTGACTCAGATGGAGCTAGATCGGGTCTGAGATATTTTATGCACTTTGTATAGTACAGTTATTTACCGCTAGTATAGAATTAAGCTCGAATTTGCAGTTTAACATGGTTAACTGATTCCTCATTTTTCTTCTTTGAATTTCTCTCTGCATAGCTAAATTTCGTGATTATTTGGATTAGATTAATCCAGATTGAATGTGAAGTGATGGTACCACTTTTGCAACTCCCTTACTCAAGTCATTCATGACCTGGTACACTTTACCTCAAAAATTTACTGGAGTCGTGCAAAATATCATTCGAGAAAATTTCAAATTCTCAGGTCACTTATTTTAATTGCTATATTCATCCTTTCAACTCAATATGAAGATAAACTAATGACTATGTTTAAAGTTTAAACTGATGAAAGAGTTGTTAATTTCATATTTTTTTGTAATTGGATCTTAGGTCGCTGATCATGCTCGGATTCTGGGAGACATGATACTTTTTTATGTTGATTGATCTATACAACATTCGATCTCTGTGCTCTAAATCTTTATATAGTGACTTGTGCATTTTTTTTTCTTTGCATGTACATGAAATTTACAGTTCTACCTTGAGAACAAAGTCAGTCAAACACAATGGTGCCTCCAATATGACTTCATCTTTCATTAACAGTTCCTTATTAGCTATTTTGCATTGCTTGCTTCTTCGAAAAGAGCAAAATGAAATGTGGCGTCCCAATAATGAATTGTTCAATGTGACCTAACTAACAAGGTTTTGTTTTAGATGGGTAAAAATCAGGATTATTGCAATCAATGGACTTCATTTAGTGAAATAGTAATTTTGCAACTCAATGACTTCATTTGGTAATAGAGTAATTTTGCAATGTTTGATACGTGAGGTTTAAAGGCTTGATTGTACATACTTACAAGATGACTGCATATTGCACTTTCTGTTAGATTTTAACTACAAATACTTTAAAAGGTTGTAGGCAGAAGTTTAAACGCTCGAGGAACAAAATTTAAAGTGTCTAGGAGTTTTTACTATGGTTGCAGTCTAACTGGGACGCTTTACTATGGTACTAATGATGTTAATTTATTTATATAAGTTACACGAGTTCTTTAGTTTCACCCAAGACACTAAAAAGAAAAGAATCAACTAATACAATAAAGTAATACCTTGGTTAATTTTGTGTGATGATTGGCTTTTTCTATCCTATGATGCCTGTGATTTTTGTGGTATTGATTGGACAGGGTGGCTGATATATTCTTGTAAGATGTGCTTGTTATCTGATCTTTTTGATACAGGTGATTTCTTATTTTATGAGGTTCTACGAGTCTATGATATATATTTTTTAGAATCATGGTTTTTCTCATGAATTTGTCAGTACCTTATAATGATTTCTGAATTGTGTTTTCGGGTAATACCTCGTGTGTTAATACCAGGTACTTCAGCTTTAGTATTGGTACCGGTTCTATTCGCTTAGTGGTACTGAGTTTGCTCATTTATTTGTTCCCTTACTAATGTCAAGTCACTTACTGGTACTGGTACCATATTGTATTGGCTTAAGCATCAAGGTCCTTTATGGAAATCCTAACTGGTTATTTGTATCAGCCGTTCAATGGAGTCTGAATTTAATAACTGTGCCAAATTAAGGCTTAATTTTCCCTAAATCTTCAATTAAGCTCCAAGTATGCTAATAGAACATAACAACTTAATGATGTTTATTATTAGTTGACCATTAGGTTTAAATGCTTGATACATGAGGTTTATATGCTATATTCTTGAGATTTGAAGTGTTAATTATTTGAGGTTTAAAGGTTAGATTCCGCTATATACTGCATTTTTGTCCTTATAGGGCCAGTCATATGTATGAAATATCTACCTAGCCATGTGTCAAGTAAGTCACAAAACCAATTTTAGATGTACCTAACACTGCACCAAGCAAGAAGACTAGGCAAATCAAATCATGTACCAACTGGTACACCAAAACTCCAAAACAATATCCATTTACAAACAGGAATTAAAAAAGTACCTAGAATATAATTTAGGAAGCGTCTAATTGTCCACAGCCTTTTTTCCACCATTTGTCCACAGCTTTGACTTGTGCGAATACTGTAAAATTACTTTTACATGCTGTATAATTATACAATATATTACATAAAATATATTAGTTAATCACAAAACATCCAGCAACTATTTGAAGTGGTACCATGATAGTTAGAAAAAGATTGCAACTTGCACAACAGGTCAAAATAAATGTACTTTCAAATTGTACTTTCGAAAATTACAGTTATAGGAAGTTATTGGCAGTTAGAGTTAGTTATTAGCGATTATTAGCTTCCGCACTGGGTTGAATCTTGTATACTGTAAAATTGAATCTTGTATACAGTAAAATTTTCAATTGAATCTTGTATACTATAAAATTGAATTTTCTACACAGTAAAATTTACAATTGAATCTTGTATACTGTATAATTGACTCAGCAGGACTGTAAAATTGAATATTGTATACAGTAGAATTTTCAATTGAATCTTGTATACTGTAAAATTGAATCTTATATACAGTAGAATTTTCAATTGAATCTTGTATATTGTAAAATATATGCTGTAAAATTGAATCTTGTATACTGTAAAATTTTCAAATAATATTGTAAATTTTTAATTGAATCTTGTATACTGTAAAATTTTCACATAATACTGTAAATTTTCTATTGATTATTGTATACTAGAAAATTGATTCTTGTATAAAGTAAAGTTTTCAATTAATCTTGTATACTATAAAATTGAATATTGTATACTATAAAATTGAATTTTGTACACAACAAAAATTAGAATTGAATGTTGTATATTGTAAAATTCAGTCTTGTATACAATAAAATTTTCAATTAAATCTTATATACTGTAAAATTTCTAAATTTAAACCATAAAAAATACGATCTATACTGTAAAGGTATAAGATAACATCTAAAAAATGCTGCATTTCAGTTTAAACTATAACCTAAAAAGTACCATGTATACTATAAAATTGCAAAATATAAACCATAAAATAATATCATGTATACTATAACATTGCTAAAATAAACCTAACTATACTGAATCGACATAAACCACATACATCAACACACAAAAACCTGTTCAACACAAAAAAACATCTGTTCATCACAAATAACATCACTGGACAAGAAACTTTCACATTAAAAACATCCTCCGTTCATTGTTTGGATGAGTAAGCAACCTTATTGCAAGAACAACCCGTTCTTTTGATATATCATCCTGCATAATAATAAAATAAACAATGAAACAAAATTGATTTATAACAAATAAGAATTACAAAACAATATTACAAGTTATTTACCTGAGTGAAAACCATAGGACTATCTGTAATAATACTGTAGACAAAACGTAGCACAAAGATAACACAATCATTTGACTTCTCACCCTGTTTCAGGCACTCCTTGCAAATCGCAGAAGCATCTACCCAATCAGGATTGGCTGAAAGGTAAATTGATATCAACAATTTATCAAAACTTCAATTCTAAAACCTATAGTTAATTGCCACAAAAAGGCAAAACTAGTACAGCAATACTGTAAAATAATAGAAGAAGACAGTATAATAAAATAAAAAAATACTCACAAGTCCTCCACGGAAGAAAATTCTTTAGCCAGCAGAAGGAGTGCCAATGGTACTCCATATAAGCCCCTTCTTCACCAGATGATGTATAATAGTTTATTTCTATTGTAGGGACATCCAGTGCATAAAGAACCCAATGGTTTTTCTTACAAATTGGAACACAAAGCCATCTTATACTATCAAACTAAGGACTAAACAACTAAGGAATGTTCTGCAATGCTGCATATGCACTGTAATCATGTATACAAGCCTATATCATACAAAATAAAACACATTAAAGAGTACTCAAGTATTTGAACAGCAAAAAAAAAATTAAATTAATAAAGAGATAATAAAATAAAGAGCAAAAAAAAATACTTACAGACAAATAAGGATTAATGAAGAACCATTTATTCTTCACAGGCGTCTCAAATTGCATGATACTCAAAACCATATCAACCAACTACAAAAACAAATGATAAAAAAACATTCAAATCAAAATCACTGATGTATCCAGTAAAATAAAATTACTTTATGTATCCTGCAAAATTACTTCATATATCCAGTAAAATTACTTCATATATCAAATTACTTCATGTATCCTGTAAAATTACTTCATATATCCAATAAAATTACTTCATATATCCTGTAAATTTACTTCATGTATCTTGTAAAATTACTTCATATATCCAGTAAAATTACTTCATATATCCAGTACAATTACTTCATATATCCAGTACAATTACTTCATATATCAAATTACTTCATGTATCTTGCGAAATTACTTCATATATTCAATAAAGTAAAATTACTAAAATATATCCTGCAAAATTATTTCATATATCCATAAAATATATACAGTACACAGTGTAAAAGTTCAGTCATTACCTCACTGCTTATAGGTTTCTCAGGATCCATTAGGCCTTTCATCACAATCATCCTGCACCAGAAGCCTCCAGGCGTGTGAAGGAAACCTGTCTCAATGTTGATCAATTTTTTGTTCTTCACATAGATCGTCTCTTTTATATCTCTCCAATAGATCGCTCCTCCAGATCGTCTCTCTTAGATCTCCACCAGATCACCTCACTCTCATCTATCTCCACCATATCGTCTCTCTTAGATCTCCACCAGATCGCCTCACTCTCATCTATCTCCACCAGATCGCCTCTCTTAGATCGTCTCTCTCCACTAGGTTGCGGCCGTCGCAGCCGTCGCTGCCGTCGCAGCCGTCGCGGCTGTTGCTGCCGTTGCGATCGTCGCTGCCAGAGCAGAAGAGAAAAGAGAGAGAGAGAGAGAGCCTCGTCAGGATTTTCAAAAGAGAAAGAGAGAGAAAAGCTGCTAGAGTGAGAGAGAGAGAGAGAGCCTCACCAGGTTTTCAAAAGAGAGGAAAAAAATAGAGAGGCGGAGGATTGAGAGAGAGAAATCTGATTTATAAAAGGAAAGTAGAATCGTTAAAATTAGTTAGAGTGGATAAGATGGTGGACAATTTGTGGACAAACATCAGTGGACAAAGAACATTTCTCTATAATTTAACCAAACTGCTTCATAGGCCAATAAAGAACAATTTCGTGAGTACATAGAAACAAACCTTGCATTTTTATGATTTTTCTACAATTCCAAAGTTCAGATTTCAAAACAAATCCAACAGCTGGTACAAAAAATGTTAAAACTGACACCTTTGAAAAAATAAAATAAAAAGGGGTCTAGATCTTGAATTAGACAAAACAGTTTCACAAGCTAACAGTAGACATCCTCATGAGTCAATATGCACAAATTTCATATTATTCTGATTTTTCTACAATTTATAATGGCATTTTAGATTTCGAATTCTAAAAACTATAGTTTTAAAGGCTGATCAAACTTCGATCTAAGGCGACCAAGGTATCTAAATTCAATGCCACTTGGCATGTTAAGGTAGTTAGCAAGCCAGTCAGATCCTTTTGTCACCACCACAAAGTGTGTCTTCAAGAACGCCGCCACCTCTCACCACCAGATACCGAGATCAGGTTCAGGCTGAGATTCAGATCAAGATAAAAAAAATGGCGGGCCCAATTCATCAAGCCAGAGATGATTTGTCAGAAGAGTGTGTCCCACCTGCATCCATGGAAATTCAATCTGATAACTGACAAGGTTCTTGAATTTTACAGTTTACCCCTTATAAAACCCCATATTCAATCTTGGCTACTACTGGTACCCACGCCAGTATCATATCAGTTTATATTTCTTTCCTTCTTTCTTTTAACAAAATACCAGATCCAAAGATTTATCATTTTTCAGAAAATCAAAATCAAAACTGAGATCCAAAGATTTACCAATATTGTCTTTTCCTTGGTGTTCTTTACCAGTATTGTCAAACAAATACATGTATTGCCCCCTGATCCAAGGATGTTGTTAAACCTGTCGATTTAATGACGCTCTTAAGCTGTTTGAGCAAATGTGGCATGCATTTTATACACTTGGCGATTGTATGTTATATTTAATTCATACATTTTATTATAATTTTTATTCTGAGTTATCTAAATTACAAAACTGAATGAGTATATTTTTTAATCTGGCAGAGGTCAAATATCATGGTAATCTGGTATGAAGGTCAAGCTGGACTGACTGACTCTCGACTTCAGATCAAGGCTCTCGTTGAAGTGGCAGAGAGAGGTGAACGAAAGGTGGACAACTCGGCTCTGGAAGCATGGCTGAGAAGGCTTATATTAAAGATATATTTTTGCACTTCTTATTCCATGTTTTTCTCTCAAAGGATGACATTTCTGTGGAGATTATGACTGGAGATCACTCAACAAAATTAGTCGGCACTAGTTAATTATTGTACTGTTATTCTAATTTGATGTTTTATTGTGATTTTGGGCATTTGATATAGATATTTGACATGGATTTTAATTCTGTTCAATCAGGAAAATCATTTTTCAAAGGAAGGCGAGGACAGCTAAAGTTGCTTATGCAGCTTGTATTGATTTCTAATTTTGTTTGAATTTGAATGTGAGTATTCTTCACGCACAGAAGGTGTTTGCTAAAATGTCTATGTGAACAGTGAAAGATTGCAAGAGCTGTTTTAAAAAGATGTCATTCATTTGGTTAGGGTCAGTTTATTTAGTATTTAGTCTTATGTTTTGGTTAGTCGATTGTCCGTTGCAAAAAGTATTGTCGCAAAAAGAAAAAACTGAACAATGAAAGTAGTCCGTTGCAAAAAGTCATTTTTTTATCTTCGCAAAAAGTGTATTGTTTGACAAACTCTCATTAGAGTTTTTATTTTTTGCAAGAAATTTTTTGGTTGAGAAGCTGTGATCCAATAGGCATACCAATCTTCTAAAAGGTTGTTGTGGTCAAAAGTGTCAATTGTAATAAATAATATTTTCAACTTAGATTTGAGGTTTAAACGCTTAAACGTAATATTTTAAATGGTAGACATCAAAGGTTTAAATAGATAAAAAGGTGTGTTCCAAGAGATATTGATATTCTAGAAGATTGACATGATCAAAAGTGTTAGTTGTAAAAAAAAACAACTAATATTTAATATTTAAACACTTGAATGTAGTAGTTTAAATGGTAGACATTAGAGGTTTAAATGGTTGAGAAGCTATGTTTCAAGAGGCATATCAACCTTCTACAAAGTCATTGTGGTCAAAAGTGTTAGCTGTAAATAAATTTAAAAAACAACAACTTATTTTGAGGTTTAAATATTTAAACATAGTAGATTAAACAGTACGAATCATAGGTTTAAATGCTTAAGAATTGAAAATGACCATGGACTTTACTTTAAAAAAATGATGACTAAAAAATAACTCAAAAATATTTCTTTATGGATCTTATATAAAAGAAAAATTTGAGAATAAAATGTTTGTATTTTTAGATTTGCAAAATTCATTACAAATCGTTGGAAAAATGAATGAGAATATTCAGAAGAAAAAAAATAAGAGTGGGTGAAAGGAATATTTTTTTTTTTGGCTTGAAAACAAAAGTAATTGAAAGTTAGAAACTATTCAAATTTAGAATTTAAATGCTTGTTGTTAGAATTTTAAAAACTTGTGAGTAGCACTATGAATGGTTATAAACAGAGCTTTAAATGCTTGAATATAAGCGTTGAAAATGGAAGTTAGACATTAAGTAAGGATATAATTATCAAACTCCTTTTTTTATTTTAAGAAAGGATATTAACATTTAATTACTATAAGTCGGATTTAATTTGAATAATTACATCGGAATATAAAGTTATTTTTAAAGCCTACCTTTATAGTAAAAAAAAAAGAACAAATAAAACAGAGGCATTATCTAATAAATAAATTAAAAATTGCTTTCGGTAAATGTGTAAAAAAAAAAACAAGAAGTCGCCTTCAATAAATCGGTAAATAGTTTAAATGTTAATTATTTGATAGCCGAAAGATCTTTACATAGAAGAAATTCGATACCTACTAAGACCAAGTACTACTAGTCACGGATCTACTAAGGCCTAGTACTATTAGTCACGGTTCAACTATTCGATATGACAAATTGGATGGATGTGTAGCCACAAAGTATTCTCCTATAAACACTAGCACGTAGCAACCCGAGATTTTTATTTTTATTTATTTTCTAAAATATTTTATTAAAAATAACTAAATTTCTGGATTGTTTTTAAAAATACCCAATTCTTGCGACTTGGAATAAAGGGCACAACTCTGCAACTTGGGTATTTTTTTTAATAAATTGTCTTTTTGAAAACCTCAAATAGACTATATTCAAGTCTTGTTTGAATTTGTTGTTGTATGTTCATCTTGTTTAAATTTCAATTGTTTAATATGACGGGTCTGTGAGTTCTAGAATATCAAATATTTGATTAGGATGTGGGGTACCTGAAGTGGATACAATTGTAAATTACCACTACAATTTTAACTTTGCATTTTGAATAATAGTGAAATACAATGATATATTTAATCAAGCTCTTTTGAAGATAAACGATGCACTGGTCCATGTGCAATTCAAGTTAAGAGCATGCAGAAATCAGTATGGTGGACAAGTGTATTATGGTGTGGTGAATAATGTAAACGGTTTTGATGGAGTTGTTAAGTTAGAGGAGACAATTTCAATACAATTATTAACTTCTCAAACGGAGAGTATATAGAAATCAGTATGATGGACATGTGTATTATGGTGTGCTAAATAATGCATCAATGCTAGAGGAAGTGTAGCAAACTAGCAATAATTTGATTCCTTTAATTTTGTTTTTCATGTGGTCAAATTAGAAGACTTGTAATTATTGATAAAAACCAGGTAAACATTGAAAATTTAGTTAAAATATCACATAATATGTCTGTCATTAGGGGTGTCAATGGGTAGGATACGGGTAAGGTGGAACCATTTTTATACCCATACCTATTAAGAATTGACCTTACTCATATCCTACCCACGCACATTAAGAATTTGCCTTACCCTATCTACCCATACCTGTTAAGATTAGCAAGTAACGAAACGGTAGTGGACGAATAACGAATAATATAAATATAATAGTTTTATTATTTTTACAAATAAACCATCAAAACTTATCATGTCATACAATCACAATTACTAATATAAAATTAAAATATAAATATGCAATTAATTCTAAGTAATAGTTTTTTATTAAGGAAAAAAAATCAAAATCACAAATATCTCTTCTAACAAATTCAATTCCTAAATTAAATAATAAAACATTCAAATAAAAAAGTAAAATGTTTAGTATAATATTCTTCTTATGATATAATTTATTTTATATAATTACCCGTTACTCAAAGGATATGAAATAATCTTTACCCGTATTGACACTCATTTATTTAACGAATAAAAATCTTTACACATACCTAGGGGTGCGCAAAAAATTCGAGATTTGTGATTCGATTCGAGTTCGATTCGAAAAAGTTCAAGAAAAATTCGATTCGAAAGTAATTCAGTTCAAAATTAATTCAAACTAGTTTGATTTGAAATTAATTCAATTTCAAATTCGAACCAGGCCCAATTCGATTCGTGTGGTTCGCGAATCTGGCCCAGTTCGATTCGTTCAAACTAGACCCAATTCGTTTACATGCGGATTCATTTAAACCAGGTCCAATTCGTTTACATGTGAAAAAGAGATGTGAAAAGGAGATGAATAGAATAATAGTTTTCATTATGCGTGGCCCTTCGTGTTAGGAACTGACAGCTGCTATCTGGTGTTATATTATAATAGAAAAAAGGATTACATCACAGCATTACAAAACTCGTCACAGACAGAAAAACATATAGCAGCCCACAGACAATCAACTAGCTACCCACTACCTTTCTTCTCAGAAATAACTCTTCCCCACTGTAAAAGAACCCAATTCGAAGCCATCTCCCTCTATCTTATTTTCTTATTTTCATGAAATCGCTCTTCTTTCATGAAATCGTAGCAGATTTATTTCCCTTTAAGCTTTAAGCTTTCAATTTATGCCTTCTCTTTCTCTTTAAGCTTTCAATTTCGAACTAATTTCTAATCAAATCGAACTAATTCGAATTATAACAAATCAAATTCGAATTGACCTTTGAAGTTTGAAATTTATTTCAATTTTGAATTGGGTTCGATTTGAAATAATTTCGAATTGGGTTCGATTCAAAATAATTTCGAATTCGAATTCGAACTAAGTCCAATTCGATTCGGTTCGGTTCGTTTGCAGCCCTGCACATGTTCATACCCAATAAGTTAATGAAAAAAAATCTTACTCATACCCATCTTATCAAATACAATACGGGTAGGATAAACGGGTGTCACTGACACCCCTATCTGTCATTCAATGTCAGAATTGTTTTGTTAATAGCTAATTAGGTAAGGGATATGGAGTTATATAGCTAAATGGTTAGTAGTTTGTAATTATCCTATTCCAGGTTGTTTCCTCACACCAGGTTTCCCTCCCCTCACCAGATTTCCTTTACTCATTATATTATTTACTCTCAGCAGCCCCTTCTCCAACGAAGCCTTCAATTCCATAACCCGAATCCCCAATCTCTTACATTTCTTTTGTCAAACACAAAACCTAGCTAAAATTGTAGTTGATCGGGTTTAGGATTCATTGCTTGCTATAGTTCTCTCCCGTAGTTTCTTCTTTTTGTCAAAGAGGTTCGTTACCTTCTTTTTGTAGTTACTGAGGTTAGTTACCTGATAGAGAGAATTTTCTAGAGGAAAGTGCAAAATCTGCAGAGGCAAGTGTGGCAGTTATGATCTGCACTTCATTCCATCCCAAAGTTCCATGGCGGCGGAGGTGGAGAGCCGGAGACAAGCGAGGAGTAGCATCGGCCCGGAAAAATACTTTTTGATAAATATTTGTAATGGGCTTGTAAAAAATTTGCAGTTTCTGCTCATAAATGCTGGCCCATGGGCTTTAGACCCATGAATCTTTCATAGAAATCGGTGGATGTACCCACTTCTATCATAAAAACACTGCTAATGTGTTCAAATGCCTTTGTTTTTGATATCCCTATTCTCAAGGGCGGATCTAGTATTCTCATCAGAGGGAGACAAAAAATTATCGAATTGGGTTTAAATCAATTAACAAATTGGATACTTGATAAAAAAAAACAATGCTTTAACTTATATTTTTCAATACTCTGACTTGTAATTTCTGATGCTCTAACTTATAATTATGATTATCAATCATAATTCAAGAAATTATTTTGATTTTAGCCATAAATTTAACCCGGATTACAAATTAAACATCCAAAGGGGGCAAAAAAATTTCTAGAGAGGGGCAAGTCGATCGGAATCAATAAATTACCACTAAAACTCAAAATTCAGATGGAGCGGGCTACTCCCCCGAGCTCCACATGCGACAGTCCCTGCCTATTCTTTATTTTATTTTATATTTCTAATTTTAATTATGCAAAATCCTCTGATAGCTTCTATTTGGTTTCTCAAAAAAAAATTATGCAAAATCCAAAATCCAAATATTAAAATAAGACTATTGCACGTGATCCATATTAATTTATTTCTACAAACGTGTCAAAAATTAAAATATTTGAACATTATTAAGATTGTCACGTAGAACTTGTATAAATATATAAAGTTTTTTGAGAAATGTATAAATATGTAATGTTGTGGATGGTCTCCAACGTTGATTCTTGAAGTTATTGTTTGTGGTGATCAAAATGTTGCTAAAACATATGTGCATGTAGCTAGATAAAATAACATAAATAACATCAGACGATCTTATATTGTTATTTGATCAGTTTTATGTTGGTTTCTATTAAAGATAGTAATAACAAAAAGGCATATCAAAGGTATGAAAATTAAATAGACACAATTTAATCATTTCCAAATATATAGTGATAATGACTGTCGGCTGTAGATATTACAAGAAGATTAACTAACATAGGCATGCAAAAATATATATATACAAGAAAACAAGCTGAACAAACAGATGTAGAAACTTACCAGGAGACCACCTCTAGTGGGGTGAGCAGAGCATAGGAATCCGTATCCTCTCAGGTATTGCAGAGGATCAGTCTCACTTTATGGTTTGAGATTAAATCTCAACCAGTTTGGGATTCGAGTCGCTATAGAGGGCAGTATTTTTGAGCTTTGAGATTCGTTCCAAGTTAAAAAGAACAGTCCAGATTTAGTAATTGTAAAAGATTCCCTTATCAGGTATCGGAGAGGATTTGAATTCCAGAGCATAGGACCAGAACCAGAAGTGGGTGGAGATCGAGGGCAGAAATTAGCAGAGGATCTTTTCTTGGGCCCCATGCTAGCAATAATGGAAGCATCACAGGTGTCTGTTTTTGGGACCATTTTCAATCCTTCACTTGATACGGGCTAGCTGTGAATATTACACGCCTAGTTGTAATATACATCTACCTAGACTTTCCTTGCTTGACTTTGTCAAAGTAAACGCATGAAATTATAATATATGTGCAGTCTATATATGGATAACATACAGATACTGTACAATGCATAAAAATGGAGACACCAAATGCACTAATGTTTCTACTCTACGTCATCTTATTTTCAGTTGTTACAGCTCAAAATTCAAACAAACAGATACCAATCGGAGTTATACTCGATTTGAACACCCTTGTCGGAAAAGTGGCACAAACCAGCATTACAATGGCTTTGGAAGATTTCTACACACTACATTCGAACTATAGTACCAGACTTGTGCTATATACCAGAGATTCCAACAAGGACGATGTGAAGGCTACATTAGCAGGTGACTATATGAAACCCCAGAAATAACTACTAAGAGGAAATAATTTAACTAATTTGTTTTAAAGACACATTTGGTGGGCTTCAAACTTTCAATACTGGTTGTTTGTTTCAGTGGGCAAGATCAGTTCGGATCTGCAGCAAGAACATACCTCAGTAACCATGTTTGGACCTGCAATTGAGTAAACACAAAAAAGAAAAATATATTTAGCATAGTGTTGATTTTCTTGCCTGAAATACTCCAATTCTGGTCATATATTCGACCCTGGTACAGCAAATTATGACGAATTTAAGTTGGTAAAGAGGAAGTCTGTTCATACTTCCACCCCTGTTTATTAAATGTCCTGGTTGTAAACACAAAATTATCGATTTATCGTATTATCTTCACACTTGAACAAAAATCCCACTGTAAATCTAATCTTTCTTTATCAGCAAACCTACAGTAGGTCTCTTTCCTTTAGTTTAGGGTAAATTTCGCTGTAGGTCACTAAACTTTGTTATTTGTCACGAATTGGTCACTCAAGTTTGATTTGTCTCTTTTGAGTCACTCAACTTTGTTATTTGTCCCAATCAAATCCCTCTATTTTTTCCATCCAAAATTTTAACGGAATATTCTAATTCCGTTAGTATTTTGGATGGAATATGTTAATTCCGTTAATATTTTGGAGGGAATAAGTATATTCCGTTAATATTTTGGAGGGAATAAGTATATTCCGTTAATATTTTGGACGGAATATAAATATTCCATTAAATTTTTGGATTGAAAAATATAGAGGGATTTGATTGAGATAAATAACAAAGTTGAGTGACTTAAAATGGACAAATCAAACTTGAGTGACCAATTAGTGACAAATAACAAAGTTTAGTGACCTCCAGCAAAATTTACCCTTTAGTTTAAAATCCCTATAAAATTTGTATCTA
Organism: Carex pumila; assembly: GCA_033356055.1. Taxonomy (NCBI): domain Eukaryota; kingdom Viridiplantae; phylum Streptophyta; class Magnoliopsida; order Poales; family Cyperaceae; genus Carex; species Carex pumila. Next base: position 364,983 of record JARJHM010000274.1, on the reverse strand, counting down.
AAAAGCTTCTCACAAGCAATCCTCACCATAAGACTAAAGTCATCATTGGACCTCAGCAATCCTATAAAATGAGTATCTAACATTACTATCTTCTTGCAGCACTAGACTTGCTACAAAACAATAAGATTGAAGTCATCATTGGACCTCAGCAATCCTCACAAGCTGCTATTGTCTCCAAATTCGGTAACACAAGTCAGGTCCCCGTAATTTCATTCTCAGCTACTAGCCCCACTCTTACCTCCATCAATTTGCCCTACTTTATCAGAACCACCATAAATGATGCCACTCAGGTAAAAACCATTATCTCTCTCATCAAAGCCTATGGATGGCGACAGGTAGTTCCAATCTATGAAGATAGTGATTTTGGATGGGACATTCTCCCTTTCCTTGTTAATGCCCTTGAAGAGATCAATGTGCGAATCCCTTACCGTAGCTTAATATCAAAATGGTCAACTAATGACCAAATCAAGGAAGAACTCTACAAATTACAGACCTTGCAAACACAAGTTTTTGTTGTACATATGTCATTTTCCTTGGGCTCTAGCCTATTTTTGAAGGCTAAAGAAGTAGGGATGATGCGCGAAGGTTATGTATGGATTATGACAGATCAAGTGACAAACATGATAGATTCCTTAGAAGAAAGTGTTAACAGTGCTATGAATGGGGCTCTAGGTGTACGGTTATATGTACCCAAGAGTGATGAATTGAATGACTTTATAGCCAAATGGAAAATGAGATTCCATGAAGACAATCCCAAAGAAAAGTCTACTGAGCCTAGCATCTATGCATTATGGGCTTATGATACCATATACGCACTCGCAATGGCGGCAGAAAAGGTAGGGGTTCAAAACACCAAAATTGATAACTCTACAGCACCTCAGATGCTGCCTGTCTTTCCCAATGGACCACTACTTCTTGAGGAAATCACCAATATCAAGTTTAGAGGATTGAGTGGCAACTTTGAACTAATAAACGGACAGTTGCAGCATTCATTGTTTGAAATAATTAACATTGTTGGAAAGGGGATAAGATCAGTTGGGTATTGGAGAGAAAAAAAAGGATTATCAAGGGATGTAGATGAAAGCAATAAGAAGAGATATTATTCAACATCACCAGGAGATTTAAATCCTGTCATTTGGCCAGGGGAAACAATTGTTGTGCCCAAGGGTTGGCAAATCCCAGTCGATGGGAAAAAATTACGTGTTGGAGTAGCATTCAATGCACGTTCCGTGTACATGAAGGTGGAGATAGACCGGCATACAAATGCAACAAAAGCAAGCGGGTACTCAGTTGATGTGTTTGAAGCAGCTGTGAAGCGATTGCCTTATGCAGTCCCATTTCAATATGAACATTTCAGAGGGACGCCTGGGGAAATCTCACTCACCTACAATGATTTGGTGTATCAAGTTTATCTTGGGGTACGTATCTCCTTGTGAAATATCTAAATCTATTTTGTCACAAACAAATTAATGGTTAATCAAGCAACAAATGCTATTAGTTTCATTAAATGTGGTTGGGCGTTGTATAACTAATTTATTTTGCTTCTCTGTAGTTCAGTTTTTATTCCTTGGATAAGAATACGTCTATTGAAAGGCTTTTTTTATTTTTTTGAAAGAGAAAGATGGAGGTCCAGCTTCAAAATTCCATTATATATGACACCAGTTATTTCAATTTTTTTAAAGGATAATTTGTTTCTTGACAAATCCATTTGAAAAGTTAATTTTGTTCTTGATACCATTAAGATTCTGTATTTTTGTTTCTTATGATGCATATAATTTCGTGCATTACTTTAAAGTACCTGCTGATACTTATAATTAGTCAAGCAATTCTTTTAAGGAGAGATTAGAAGTCATTATCTTTCAGATAAAAATTTGTACTAATCCATCCAAATTCTTTTTTGAGAGAAAGAATGGAGGATAATTCTCATCTTTAAATATCCACAAGGAACATCATATTTGAATTTCAAACCTGTTACCACAAGCGTGCACATGCGTGTGTGTGCGTGTGTGTTTGTGTGTCAGCAATTATATTTAACTTCTTTAATATAGCATTTATTTTAACTTTTCCCACAGGATTTGATATATGATCAATACTTGCAAAACCCAAATATGAATAAAGAAATTGTTTTGTCTTGCAGAAATATGACATAGTTATAGGGGACATTACAATAAGGTACGACCGTACACTCTATGCTGACTTCTCAATGCCATACACCGACTCAGGAGTTGGAATGATTGTGCCAGTCAAGCAAGCTGAAAATAAAAACAAATTTATTTTCTTACAGCCATTATCTTCTGGTCTATGGCTGGGGAGCATTGCATTTCTCATCTACACTGGCATCACCATATTGATATTGGAGCCAAAAATCAGGGCCCCCCTCAAGAGATCTATATCAAAGCATGTTGGAACTATAGTGCAATTATCCTTGTTCGCATCTCGTAAGTTCCTTTATCTGAAAATTGTCAAATAATACCTAGAGTGCCTTTTTGTTATAAATTTTTCTTTGTACTCAATCGGCTATTCGATCCAAAATTAACAAGTTAGACAAGCTAATATATTGGTAACTTAATGCAGAAGAGAAGCTAGAGAGCATCCTATCAAAGATAGTTGCTATTGTGTCCATCTTTTTCCTGCTTATACTGACGTCGAGTTACACTGCTAGTCTCTCGTCGATGTTAACTGTAAAACAGCTTCAACCAACAGTAACAGACATTTATGATCTAAAAAAGAACGGTGATTATGTCGGATATAATAAAAATTCTTTTGTGGGCGAATTGCTTCAGCAGCAGGGGTTTGACAGTACAAAATTGAAAGGTTACAAACCTAAGGAATTTGCTGAGGCACTCGACAAAGGAAGTGCACATGGAGGAGTCTCTGCAATCATCGATGAAACACCCTACAACAAGTTTTTCCATGCCAAAAATTATAAGTCATATACTATGGTTGGACCGATTTACAAGACAGCAGGTTTTGGATTTGTAAGTTAATTAATGTTTATCATGCATATCCATATACTAGAAACTAATTGCAAGAACATGCTTACACAAGCAAATAGCTATCAAAATAAGACCACCACCTCTAGTCAAGTGAATAGTCCGTGATATTTAATAAGCATCGCATTGTGCACAGAAGATAAAAATCAAAAGTCGGTATTCTTAAACACTATAGTCTTTAAGTACCACTAGGGAATAACTTATACAAAGGAGGATTCTTTTTTTTTTTTAATCAATTTGTTTGTTAATCGTCAATAGTAAGTATGGATACCATGTTTACTTTCCCAATCTTTAATTGATGGACAGGCTTTCCCCAAGGGTCCTCCACTAGTTGCTCACTTTTCGAAAGCAATCCTCAACATAACTGATGGGGATGACATAATCCAAATTGAGAAGAAATGGATAGGAGATTCAAACTGCCTGAGCAGTGCCAGCCTTACTGAGGAGTCAAACATACTGAAATTTCCCAGCTTCTGGGGGCTTTTTCTCATTAGAGGAGTTGTTCCCACCATCTGTCTACTAATATTTGCAATCAGGTCAATCTTTATAAAACGGAAAAAGAACATTAACGTAATGAGTCTTGAAATGAGCACTGATGAGAGTGATATTGAAGCCTTACCTACTATAAACCAAGGAGGAAGACCAAGTCAGTGATGTTGTTGCCATATAACCTGCTGAAAGCGACACTGACACTTCACCAACAAATGCCAACATGGCATTATGATCTGAATTTGTAATATACTTTATTTTTAATGGGTTGTGTCAAAAAGATCATAAGAAGCTATGTTAATTAATAGAATCTTTGGGCATTTTCCTCTGTAGTTGTAATATACCTTTTTTTTAAAATTATTTGTTTGTTTAGCCAATGGTGAGTAGGAGGATTGAATTTGGATTTCAGTTTTGTGCAATAATTTTTTTTTTTTTTTTTTGTTTAGCCATGGCCTTAGGAGGGAGGGGAGTTGCTTGATAGAGAGAGAAGGTATTGGGTTTTGTCCATACGGTTTGGACACAACTTATCCATAGCACGCCTAAACAGTGAGATCTGGATAAAGATTCATGTGAAAGATTTCAAATATATTAAATTTAAATGATTCCATAAATCTAAACCATCCGTGCGTATATTGGCATGGATCGGACGGTTTTGATCAGGTTTTGGATAGGACTTTGTTTTGAAGAGTGCATCGTAAGAAGGAGAAGCGTCCTCCTGGGATGATCCTTTGGAAGAGAAATTCGTAATGGGCTTGTAGGAACTATACACAACCTGCCCATACATGCAAGGCCTATGGGCTATCAGGCCCGTTAAGCTTCTAAAAGACTTCGCCTCTTTCCTCAACAAATTAATTTTTTTTAGCTATATTTTCAAAATCCAGAAGTCTGACTACCAGACCAGATTAACGTGAGAATGTCACTGTTCAAAATATCAAAATCAGTGCTAATGACTTTAATTTCAAAATCAACCATCAATCCCGATCCGTCTCTATCAAATATTTGTTTGAACTTTAATTACACCATGTAGAAAATGAAAATCTTCATGTAAATTTTCTCTAAGTCGACAAGCTAACATGTACTCCATGTAGCTAACTTAAGAGTAATTATAGTGGAATCACAGTGGATACAACACTAGGAGATGAATTCTTTCTAAAAGTAGCAACATCCCAAGATTAAGCATGTAGTTAGTTTGAGGCAAAGTAGTATAGGTTGTTTCTCCCTTTCAGTAACTTTTACATTCCTGTTTTTTTTCCGTTAGGCCCACTGGAGGCTGTTTTCTATTAGTAGGATTTAAACTATAATTCTGAACAATTTCAATTCAATCAAAGATGCCTAAGGGCTTCTTTTAAAAAAATAATAATAATAATAAAAAAAAAACTTAAAGAGTAATTAATATTGCACAAGTAGTCACTAGTAGAAAATAAGCAATCAGGATCGGTTATATAAGGCTATTAGTATCGGAATATAACCGATCTTGATGAAGGCGATACTGATACTATCAAGATCGGTTTCATATTTTATAACCAACCGATCTTAATAAGTAGTATCTAGATCGGTTATATCTCAGAACCGATCCAGATGAGAACCTATCAAGATCAGTTATACATTAAAACCGATCTTGATAGTTTAGTATCTGGATCGGTTTTCCCTATAACACCGATCTTGATATAATTTTTCAAATTTTTATATTCCTATATTTTGACATATCAAGATCGGCTGAACATAAAAAAACCGATCCAGATACTTAACTATCAGGATCGGTTTTTATATATAACTGATCTTGATAGTAAATTATCTGGATCGGTTTCGTGTTTTTATTTGAAACCGATCCAGATACTTAACTATCAAGATCAGTTTTTATGTAAAACCGATCCTGATAGTTTAGTATCTGGATCGGTTTTAATTTTTTATTTCAAACCGATCTTGATAGTTCAAAATAAAATAATAAAAAAATTTCCAAAATTATATCAAGATCGGTTTCATATATATAACCGATCCAAATACTTCCATCTAGATCGGTTTTGAATATAAAACCGATCCAGATCTATCAAGATCGGTTTTGTAAATAAAACCGATCCAGATAGTTGTATCTGGATCGGTTTTATTTACAAAACCGATCTTGATAGTAGTATTTGGATCGGTTTTATATATAAAACCGATCTTGATATGTTGAAATTTATTTTTTTATTTTTAATTAGTTTTCTAGATCGGTTTCGTAAACAGAACCGATCCTGATGTTTTGTTGAATCTAAAAAATAAAATTTAATTTAATAGGCCAGATTCCATATATATATACTGGCCTAATATGCAAAAGATACAAATCACATAAAAATATTGAAATAAATATGCATACAAACATACACATCCAAAGTTAAACATCATACACATCCTAAGTTAAACATCATACACATCCTAAATTATTACAAACAATTCATGTTCATGCAAATTAAATTTACACAACACATCCTAAATTATTGTTGTACTTCTTGTCGACTTGACCTCATTTAGAAAATATTGAACCCACATTTTTCGTAAGTTGCTCAAGCGTTGCACAGTATGTTTAGCGGGAATGTTCTGCATTTTTTAAAAGATGAAAGAGCATGCACAATTATATTTGAAGAAACAATATTTAATTACTTTTTGAAAGTATAAAAGCATACCTTTAAGTTTGGAAAAGAATCCATGTGTTCGTTTATTATGTCTTCCACGAGCAACATGACATAATATCCACATTCCCAGCTGGCAGGTTGTTGTGGGCACTATATAACAAGTTTGAAAATATTGAAATGTATGGTAATGAGCATTCAACTGGCTTTTATGTCTAGATGTTAACTTTTTTTTGCATCTAGGTCCCTATAATCATATATCTCAATAGGAACTATTACCTTGCAGTCGTTATGAATCTTTAAAGAAGTCTCCATTATCTTGACGAAGACACTGTTGAAATATGAACACATTGAACAATCAGTACTTACGAGAGATATTAAAAATGATAAAAAAATCTAATGCATTCTAGACAAGCGTAAAATTTCAAAAGGCACTTACTCCTCGACCGCAGCAGTGATCATTATCATTTTTTTACTCTTCTTGTCGGAATCGTACACGTACAATGCACTTTCTCTTGGCATAAGCACAGCCAGTATCCAATGATTTCTGCATGTTAGGTTTGTAGCATGTCATATTCTATAATTTATATGAATAGAAAGAAATATAATGAAATTAGAATATATATATAACACTAACATCTGATGATAAGGTATAAAAATCAATCTCTTGTCCCGATTTGCTTTGAGTACTTCCCCTATGTATCGAAGAACACCTCCTCGGTCATCATTCAGCATATTGGCATTCGTTCTCTCGGGGTCCATGAAACCAACATGCTCATCGGGAAACTCCTCCTTGATGAATTTGTGCCAATACCTAAAATAGAAAAAAAGGGATACAGGTATTCTCAATTTTGTGAAATTAGAATTAAAAGTACTAAATTATGTAATTATTACGAATATTAACTCACAGCATCCAGATCTGAATTACTGGTACAGTGAGCCACTCCGACGGTGCGAGCAAAGCCGCATAATCATCTGGATAAACGGATATGGGGTCTGGTAAACAGAAAAGATCAAGTGGCGGATCAACTGTGAATGGACTGCCATCTAGCTCCGAAAACAGATCACGCAGATGCTTGAATGTTCGTCCCAGCTTGTCAAAGTTGATACCATCAAACGCCTTGCAGTGACTCGTTGCGTTCCGACCTCCTGGAACCTGTACCTCTTTGCGTGGTTCCTTCAAAGTTTAGTAATAAATTGAAATAAAATCCATAATCAATTATAACTATGTCATATATATAGATACAAATTAAGAAGTATAAGAACTTAATAATATACCTCATCTGAACCGACCACTATCATGGACATCGGCCATGCAGTGAAACTGCCGAGGACCGATGCAAGGGTTAACTGCTCACCATTCGGTACAGGTAAGGGAATCTCTAGGAAGTCCGCATCCTGAATAGCATCCACTGTTACTCTTCCATGGTCGGGCGGCATCGGCCTGTTGTGAATTGTTCCACCGGGTACTACTGGAGCATGAATTGTCCCCTTGGCCACTATATGAGTATTCCCATTTACATTCGCCAGAAGTTTGCAGCTAAGTTCTGCCTCCTGTACAAATATATGATTTTACTCGAATAAAATCTGAATATATATGAAACTAAAGCATAGACCAACTAATTTAAATCTGAAGTTGCATTACCTCAGTAAACTCGGAGAGATTTGCATAATGTTTGACTGACTGGGAGCTGCTCTGAATGACTGTTGGAGTACACGTCTTTTTTGGTTCGCCCATCGCCTCCCGAAGCATAATTGCAAATTCAGCTTTCATTTCTTGCCTAATTTCTTGCCTCATTTCTTGCCGTAATCTGTCCTCCATTCCTCTGACCCTCTCCTCCACTCTTTGATCCACTCTCGCATTAATATCTTCTTCGGTCGTCTTAGTGCGTGTCCTCCTTATGGAGCCCTTCCCGAATGTTTTTGTTATTGGAATCAGACCTCCCACTCCTCTCACCCTCCCAGGATGTTCCTGATTTGGCATAGATTTTCCTAAAACATCGTCGTATCGTTCCACGACCAACTGGCCTTGTTTGAAAGCTGCTTCTTGTTCTTCCTGAAATGACAACATCCAAGTTATAACATTATAATTTAAAGCTGAATTTCAATGAATAATAATATCTAAATACTCACAATTCTGTTGATGACCGGTAAGTATGTTTCTGGATAAAAGCGTTCGTTGGTCTCGTCTGAGAGCTTCTGCCTTGCTAATTTCCATGTGACGTGCCTATGCTCAATCGATAAATCAACCAACTCGTCCGGTGTCAATGCAGTACTAGTTGACCCTTGAGAAGACGGGTCACTAGATGCTTTCTCGTCTGCAATCGCCTGCATAGCAATTTTAAGTCTATTCTGAAAATCCTCACCATTGTAACCTCTAGATCCCAAGAAATGCGGATACTTGTTCTGTGTCTGATTCTCCGTCCCAATCTGGCTAGCAACCTTCAATTTGAACAAATAAACAATTTGCCTTAATTATAAAAAAAAAATGAATTCTATATTAGAGATAAGGTAGGTGGTACATAGAAATAAACATACATCAAAATCCAGCGTCATTCGATACTCGACAAATTCTTCCCAGTCTTGTTCTTCAATCTGAAGCTTATCAAAATCGGGTGTCTCACCCTCGCGCCACAATTTAGTCAAATCGGTTCTAAACTTCCGGTGACAAGTAGCCATTCTTTGATAATAATATCTCCTCACATTTTCGTCTTCGGCTATGCCCCAGTTCACCTTAGTTACACATATAAATCAAAATTTAGAGCTAAACTAATCAAATATTTTTTAATGAAATTAGTACCATGTTATTTACCTTAAGTATTTCCCAGATTTTTTGCTTGTACTCATCCGGAACATCTTTCCATCGATGGAACCTTATAGGAATATTCCTTCTTACCAGTATTCCAAATTCCGTTGGAAAACTTGTTGTATCTCGAGTAACCACCGGCCTATAAAATTTGTCAAGTTCCAGCGTTTTGCCTTTCTCGTTAAACTTCTCCTTAATTTTGTTAGGCCCTCTTCCTCGTTTCTTATCCGCCGATGGCTCACCGTCACCTCCCATATCTGTTCTTTTTCAAAAAAAGTAATAAGTATTACAAATTGTAACTCTTGTTAGGTCTCTTTGATATGATATTCATCACCATAAATCCAACCCCACATAAAAATCTGACCTAAGTGAAATCAGCATAAAAGTTAAAGCATATTTTTACCATGATCTTAATAGTTAACAATTAAGTGTGACAATATTTTCACCAACTTAAACCATATTTTCACCAACTTAGAGAGACAAATTATTAAGCCAAATTGGAGCTTCACAAACCTCAGACCCATCTTTTAAAAAAAAATTAAAAGAAACAAACAATTTGAACAAACATTAAACCTATATACCTAAACCATATTACCTAAAAATTAAAAGAAAGAAACAATTAGAACAAACATTAAACCTATATACCTAAACCAGATTACCTATATATGCACTAAACCAACCAAAACAAATTAAAAGATGAAATTATTATACTAACACAACCAAAATAGTTTATTTGTTTTATTCCAATAAACAAACCGAATATGAAATTATTATACTAACACAATTAGAGAGTTTAGGCAATTTCTATTTGAAGTAATCAACTACAAAAGTATATATACATCATATTCCAATTTCTATTATGATTGCAATTGAATAAATACAAAAAAAGAGAATAATTATGGATTTTATTATCTTTAGAGAAATAAATTTTCAGATTTTAATTAAGTAATACTTATTCATAAATTTATAGAATTTATAACGAAATTGATTCTACCAACAAGATCGAACTTATCATCTCCTAATCTATTCATAAATTTATAGGAAATTGCTCTTATTGAAAGGAATAATATAAATTGCTCCTATTGAAACCGAATTGAAAACCCACAATTTAGTAATTCACTTGAGTCGGGAAAATCAACAACCCGAGCTCAAGAAATCGAATACTACAATAAACACAATGAAGCACAAATCGATCAAGATGAGTAAGAGAGTTACCCGATAAAAGAGAGATGGTCCGAATAGAGAGAAGAGGGCCCCACGGCGGCTAGGGTTAAGAGGCGACGGCAGGGGCAGCGGCTCAGGTACGGTTTAGGGTTTATGGTTGGGCACGGTAAAGAGGAGACGGCAGGGGCAGGGTCTCGGCACCGAAGGGAATGGAGGGGAAGGGAAGGAGAGAAAGAGAGAAAGAGAACGGAGGGGATGGAGGGGCAGCGGAGGGGAAGGGAACGGAGGGGCAGCGGCTCGGCGCACGGCCTCAATGGTGATGGCAGCGGCTGGGTTCGGCGGCGGCGGCGGCTGGGTTCAGCGCAGCGGCCAGGGTTCGGCGGCAAGGAGGAAGGAGAGAAAGAGAGAAAGAGAGAGAGTAAGAGAGAAAGAGTTATGTTTTTGAAAACTCAAAAATTTGGCTAAGTAATCAGACGCGCGAAACTCATATTAATATATCAAGATCGGTTTCCTTGTCAGAACCGATCCAGATAATTATCTGGCACGGTTTTCATGTTCAAAACCGATCCAGATAGGTATCTGGATCGGTTTTCACAAGAAAACCGATCCTGATTGTTTTTTTTTTTTTATAAATTTTGTAAATGACATTTCTTATGAAAGAATTCCTTTTTATTTATGAAATAACATTTCTTATAAATTTTGTAAAGGTAAATTACATAAGAATGATTAAAATGTTAAGGTTGTTAATTACATTTATAAATAAAGTTGAAATAAATTCAAAGATTATATAATTTGACAAAAAATTTCTCACATGTAACCTAGTTGAAGGGTTTTAATTGGAATAGCATATTAAAATAATATACAACAAAAACAAAACAGAGTTATTTTAATTTTAGACAATACATATTTAAATTTTTTTTAAAAACACACATCAGGATCGGTTTCCCTGTCAGAACCGATCCAGATAAGTATCTGGATCGGTTTTCATGTTCAGAACCGATCCAGATAGGTATCTGGATCGGTTTTCACAAGAAAACCGATCCTGATTGTTTTTCTTTTTTTATAAATTTTGTAAATGACATTTCTTATGAAAGAATTCCTTTTTATTTATGAAATAACATTTCTTATAAATTTTGTAAAGGTAAATTACATAAGAATGATTAAAATGTTAAGGTTGTTAATTACATTTATAAATAAAGTTGAAATAAATTAAAAGATTATATAATTTGACAAAAAATTTCTCACATGTAACCTAGTTGAAGGGTTTTAATTGGAATAGCAGATTAAAATAATATACAACAAAAACAAAACAGAGTTATTTTAATTTTAGACAATACATATTTAAATTTTTTTTAAAAACACACATCAGGATCGGTTTCCCTGTCAGAACCGATCCAGATAAGTATCTGGATCGGTTTTCATGTTCAGAACCGATCCAGATAGGTATCTAGATCGATTTTCACAAGAAAACCGATCCTGATTTTTTTTTTTTTTTTATAAATTTTGTAAATGACATTTCTTATGAAAGAATTTCTTTTTATTTATGAAATAACATTTCTTATAAATTTTGTAAAGGTAAATTACATAAGAATGATTAAAATGTTAAGGTTGTTAATTACATTTATAAATAAAGTTGAAATAAATTCAAAGATTATATAATTTGGCAAAAAATTTCTCACATGCAACCTAGTTGAAGGGTTTTAATTGGAATAGCAGATTAAAATAATATACAACAAAAACAAAACAGAGTTATTTTAATTTTAGACAATACATATTTAAATTTTTTTTAAAAACACACATCAGGATTGGTTTCCCTGTCAGAACCGATCCAGATAAGTATCTGGATCGGTTTTCATCTTCAAAACCGATCCTGATTGTTTTTTTTTTATAAATTTTGTAAATGACATTTCTTATGAAAGAATTCCTTTTTATTTATGAAATAACATTTCTTATAAATTTTGTAAAGGTAAATTACATAAGAATGATTAAAATGTTAAGATTTTTAAAGCAATTTCTTATATATTTTTTTAATAATGTTTTTTGAAATATGTATGTGTATGATATTTGATAAATTATTTTAGTAAATTATATTAGTATATAATCTTACAAGTTGTTTTAGAAAATAACTAATTCTTTTATATAATAACTTAAAAATTAATTATAAATGAAATAAAATAATAAAATAAAAAAGACAATAAAAATTAAAAAATAAGCTAACAAATTTACATATAACATGAAAAGAAATAAGTTACATAAATTGAAAATTAACTTGTATGCTTCTCATTGTCTACTGTTTCAATGCATCCTGAAAAAAAAAGAAAAATTCCTTAAGTCAGCAATATTAAAGAATATTAACACGTAAAGCTTTTTATATTTTTATATTTGGACATACCAATAAGCTTCTAGGGATTGTTGCCAGTGGGAACTTCTTCAATCCATTCTCCTTCATTATGATCGTTGCGCGTGTGACTTGTTTCGTTCTCCTCACCGGTTGGTAAAGATGCCATGCTAGTGGAAAACGGTGGTATCTCATCAAAATGATCGTACGCTTCTTCGTCTTCCACATTATCAATCCCGATGATACGTCTTTTACCAGAGAGGACAACATGTCTTGAACGATCGGCCGGATCAGTTACGTAAAACACTTGCGTAGCTTGTCTTGCAAGTATAAATGGATCATTCTTGTATCCAGCCTTACTGAAATCCACCAAAATGAAACCATCTTCGTCGACTTTAACCCCCCTACGGTTATCGACCCATCTACACAAAAATAACGGGATGTTAAATTTTCTGTAATCTAGCTCCCAAATTTCTTCAACAAACCCGTAATATGACATTGATGCATGCGATGGTCCAGCACCTTTAGGATCTGACAAATCACTTGAAACGGCTACTAACGTCACTCCACTGTTTTGCACGGTACTCTTTGAATCTTGATTTCTTGTGTAAAATGTGTACCCGTTGATGTCATATCCTTGGAAGGTCCTAACGACATGGACTGGACCAAGCGCCAACAATTTGACAGTTTCTTTAATGTTTTCTCCCTCTGGAGATTGCATGACTCTACGTGTAAACCATCCTTCAAACTTTTTGTTGTGTTCACCGATTAACCACTTGTCGGATTTCTTGGGATTCTGTTGCCGCAAGAGAGTCATATGCTCGTCCCAAAAAGGATGAACGTCAGTTAGGTGTTGCAAGACATGGAAATGTGCTAGTGATATTGTTGTCCTATCGGGCTCGAATAATTTTGCACCGATTGTGCCTACCCCGTGAAGTCTACCCTCGTGCCGAGATTTAGGGATGCCAATAGCTTTGACATCGGTCATATAATTCGTGCAAAACTCAATAACCTCTTCAGCATCATAAGCTCTTACAATGCTGCCCTCAGGCCGATATCGATTCCTCACATAAGACTTTAACAAGCCCATGTATCTCTCGAACGGATACATGTACCGCAAAAAGACAGGTCCACACATCTTAATTTCTCTAATTAGGTGAACAATTAAATGAACCATGATATCAAAAAAGGACGGCGGAAAATACATTTCAAGATGACAAAGAGTGACAACAACCTCCTTATGCAGAGCATCTAGAGTATCAAGATCATTTACTTTGCAACAGATGGCGTTAAAGAAAAAGCAAAGCTTCGTGATGGTCTGCCTAACACACTTTGGCAATATGCCCCGAATTGCAACAGGAAGAAGCTGTGTCATTAAAACATGACAGTCGTGAGACTTCATTCCTGTCAATTTTAAATCTTCCAGTGAAACTAGGTTTTCAAAATTCGAAGAATATCCAGATGGAACTTTGACACTATGAAGGCATTCCAATAAGCTTTTTTTCTCTGCTTTCGACAGCGTATGCATTGCGGGTTTTAAATATGTACAGGTTTTTCCATTGTCTCTTTCTTTCTCTATTGGTTGTAGATCCGACCGTATGTTCAAGAATTGCATGTCTTTCTGAGCATTGATACCGTCCTTAGTCTTACCCGGAATATTCAATAATGTTCCAACCAGGCTATCACACACATTTTTAACTACATGCATGACATCGATACAATGTCGAACATCTAAGTGCTGCCAGTATGGTAAATCCCAGAATATGGACCTCTTCTTCCAACTAATTTTCGGAGCCCCTTTCTTTCTCACCACCTTCTTTTTAAATTTACCCAATTGAACTTTTAAATCTTTCACTCGCGAATAAACTTGCTTACCGGTCAACGGATAATTTGCTCTAGTATTCTCCGTCTTTCCGTTGAATTCTTTCTTTCTCTTTCGGTGTGCGTGATTGGCAGGAAGAAATCTACGATGACCCATGTACACATTCTTAGAGGAGTTAGGTAGCCACACATCGACTATATCGTCCAGGCAAACAGGGCACGCTTTCTCTCCTTTGACACTGTAACCCGACAAATTTCCATAAGCCGGAAAATCATTAATGGTGCAGAAAAGCATGGCCCGTAAAGTGAATTTCTCCTTGCTGTATGCATCAAATATTTGCACTCCGGGTTGCCATAATTCTTTTAAATCCTCAATCAATGGCGCTAGATACACATCTATGTCGTTCCCAGGCTGTTTGGGTCCTGATATGAGCAAGGTCAACATGATGTATTTGCGCTTCATACATAACCAAGGCGGAAGATTATAAATGCACAATAGAACCGGCCAACTGCTATGCTTGCTACTCATGCTACTATGCGGATTTATTCCATCTGCACTCAGCCCAAGCCTTAGATTTCTAGAGTCACGTCCGAATTCGAGAAACTCTCTGTCAATATTTCTCCACTGAGGAGAATCAGCGGGGTGTCGTAATTTCCCATCTTTCTTCCGGTTTTCGGCATACCAACGCACTAATTTCGCATCTTTAGCATTTGAGAACAAACGTTTGAATCTCGGTTTTACGGGGAGGTACCACAATGCTTTTGCAGGAGGTCCTTTATTCGGTTTACAATCATCACTTTTATCACTGGCAATCTGCTTTGGTTTGTAACGTGATGCACCACATTTTGGACACTCGTGAAGGTCTTCATACTCATTTCGATATAATATACAATCATTTGGACAAGCGTGTATTCTTTGAACTTTCAAATCCACTGGGCACAATATTTTCTTCGCTTCATAAACATTAGGTGGTATCTCGTTTCCATCCGGAAGCATTTCTTTCAAAATTTGTAATAACTCAGTAAAACTTCTATCACTCCAACCGTTAGATGCTTTAAGGTTATATAATTTTAATACACCTTTCAATTTTGAAAATTTCGAACAACCAGGATACAATTCCTTATTAGAATCTTCGTACAAATTCTCAAATAAACAATACTGCTTATCATTATCAAAATCCTCTTCTAAATCACGTAACATTTGATCAAAATTATCACATCTATCTACCACCATATCATCATTTTCTTCGGTATGGTATTCCTGATGCTGGGTACGAGTGCCTATGTCGGTTTCCAATCCACGGAGATTATTCCCGTCGTTATCACCGGTATGGTATTCCTGATGCTCAGTACCAGTACCTATGTCGGTTGACAAACTCTCACCGTGACATAACCAACACTTATATCCTTGCTTGAATCCACGACGGATTAAATGGTTCCTCACTTGGTTCGGGTTGGAAAATTTTTGACCATTGTTACAATCCCGACAAGGACACGACATCAGTTTACTCCCCTTACTCGCCATATCTTCCGTAGCAACTTTGATAAATTCCTCGACACCTATATTATATTCATCAGATAGACGTGATGCTTCGTACATCCAACTGCGGTCCATCTGCAATTATAATAAAACCCAATTAATTAAGAAAAAGGTTGGGGTACTCAATTCTGTTCACAATATGGCTTACATGGGGCCGGGTTACCATCCTATCCCACTCTGTGAATACTTTGTCTCAGTAGTGACCACATGTTAGTCGTGTTTTGGCATTTAAGAAAATTTCGGCAGCATTTCCCCTTAGTTCCCCGAATACTTGGGGAACTAAGGGGAAATGCTGCCGAATTTTTCTTAAATGCCAAAACACGACTAACATGTGACCACATCCTAAAGGAGACAAAGTATTCACAGAGCAGTCCCACAATGGGGACTATTCAAAATTAATCCCTAATGGATTAATTTTGAACGGGTATCATGACCTAAAGGCATTAATCATGCAGTTGTGGCTCGTAAGACAATACTCTAGCTACATACCTAAGCTAATATAAATACATCGATCTATGTACGTACTCGAGCTGTACACTCTTACCAAAAAAACACATTAATGCACAAAACTAATTAAACATGAGTTCTAGGTTAAGTTGTAGTACTTACAACTTTTTTTGGGATGCCGGATCGAGTGAGATTAAGATCGCTGCACCAAATCTCTCAATAATACCCAATCTACATAATTAAACCGGAAAATCAGAACCTAATTAAGAGATGTACATATATAACATATATGCTATATATCATGCATATATACAAGTTGAAATAAAAAAAAAATGCTCAAATAACATATATATATATAGCAAACTCAAAAGCGTGTGCATGCAAATCTTGAAATAAGAAAATGTACGTATTCAAACTTATAAAGAAAATCTCCACATATAAATAATATGTAGGTCATATATATAATATATTTGCTCATAAATTACACATTTAGCATGAGTAAGGCTTGGGTGCTATCGATAGCATAGAGGGCCACCGTGCTACGGCTCACTATTTGAGTTTTTAAAATCCAAACGGTCGATCCGAACCGTTCATCTTGTTTTTCATATTAATATGTGTTTGGAGACCAAATTTTACATTTTTTTAAATTTTTTTACTATTTTTTTAGATAGGTAGAAAATCAAATATCTTAATGGTGCAGAATTTTTTAGATCAAGTGATTTTCTACCTAGCTAATAAAATAGTAAAAAATTTCCAAAAAATGTAAAATTTGGTCTCCAAACACATATTAATATGGAGAACAAGATGAACTGTTCGGATTGACCGTTTGAATTTTGAAAACTCAAATATTGAGCCGTAGCACGGTGGCCCTCTATGCTATCCATAGCACCCAAGCCTTACTCCATATAGCATATATATGCATGTGCATCCAAATCTCCAAATTTAAAGAAAAACTTGAAATGAGAAGAGGTATTCAAACTTAAAAGCTTGTGGAACGAATAAAAGAGCTAGATCAACACTTATAAGGTATAGATTTTGAACGGCCGGGGATCATAACTCACTTGTATAGGATTTAGGGTTTAGGGTATGAAAACCGAATTATATATAGCCAATAAATGGTGCTCCATTAATATCAAATTAGAGAAGAGAGATGATCAAATCTACCTGAGAAAGAGAGCTGAGATAGCTAAATTAATGCAGGGCGAAATAGCTGTTGCGCTCTTTAAGAGGGGCGAGACCTAGGAAGAGAGACGACTATCTGACAAAAATTAGTCTGAAGGCAGTATTATATGCACTATTAGGATCGGTTGTTAGTAATAAAACCGATCCTGATACTATCAGGATCAGTTATTCTAAACATAAAACCGATCCTGATAATATCTGGATCGGTTTTCATAAAAACTGATCCTAATAGTGTATGAATAGTTTGAAAAATATGTAACTTAAAAATCTGGATCGGTTTTATTGATAAAAACTGATCCAGATACTATCTGGATTGGTTTTATTGATAAAAACCGATCCAGATACTATCTGGATCGGTTTCATTGATAATAACCGATCCAGATACTATCTGGATCGATTTTGTTTGAGAATAACCGATTCTGATAGTATCAGGATCGGTTTTCGTAAAAACTGATCCTGATAGTATCAGGATCAGTTATAATAAAAAACTGATCTTGATAGTATCAGGATCAGTTTTGAATGACAACCGATCCAAATGATTGAACTATTAGGATCGGTTTTTTATTAGAACCGATCCTGATACTATCAGGATCAGTTTTTACGAAAACCGATCCTAATAGTTCATAAATTAAGATCGGTTATAACAAAAAACCGATCTGAATAGGTTTTTAGGATCGGTTGTTTTGTGACAACTGATCCAGATACTTATTAGGATCGGTTTTCTTATCTAACCGATCCAGATAGGCCGATCCTGATTCCTGTTTTTCCACTAGTGAGTGAATGCCAAGGAATGAGCCATTAGATCCATTTATTACATAGCACAGCTAACATTTTAAAGCAAAATTAAAAATAAAGCACAAGTTACTTGGAGCAATCGGCATCTCATACAGATTGAACCCAATGCCGGCAGACTAGTACCTTGTACCTGCCCACTTCACCCACGCACACACTTCCCATAGTTGAAGGAATTGATGAAGGGTGACGAGTTCTTGACCTGCTCGTTCTATTTCTTTTTGTTAGGGAATTCATCAGCTAGGTTTCAACAGTAAAGAAGAAGAGAATAGAGCGACAAAAAACACAAGTTGCAATAAATTAAAATTTATTTAATTTCTCTCTTAGCAAGGGTTCAAAATTACATACTACATATAACAATAAAATAAATAAAACATAATAATAATTTTCTTTTACTTCGTAAATTTTATTCTCTATCTTTAGCTTGAAGAAATATCACATCAATTCACTTATGTGGCATTTGTTAGTTCGTTCATACCAGTTATCCACACTTTGTTCATCCTAAAACATATCTTTGATCATCTACACGCAGCACTAGACTTACTACAGAACATGAAGACTGAAGCCATCATAGGACCTCAGAGATCCTCTCAAGCTGTCATGATATCCAAAATCGGTAACAAAACACAGGTGCCGGTTATTTCATTCTCAGCAACAAGCCCCACCCTTTCCTCCATGCATTTGCCATATTTTATAAGAACAACAATAAATGATGCTGCTGAAGTGCGTGCCATTACTGCGCTCATCAAATCCTATGGATGGCGAGAGGTAGTTCCAATCTATGAAGATACTGATTTTGGAAGAGGTATAATACGCTTCCTTGCCGATGCACTCCAAGAGATTGATGTCCGAATTCCATATCGCAGCATAATAAATGAATTATCAACTGATGGCCAAATCCAAGAAGAGCTCTACAAGTTACAGACTATGCAAACAAGGGTGTTTGTCGCACACATGACGCCTTCCAAGGGCGCTACACTATTTTTAAAGGCCAGAGAACTAGGGATGATGGACGATGGATATGTATGGATCATGACGAATGGATTGGTGAATGTCATTGAATGTTTCAATCGAAATGTAGTCAGTGCAATGAGTGGAGCTCTCGGGGTACGACCTTATGTACCCAAGACAGTGAAGTTGGCAATGGCAGTAGAAAAGGTTGGAGTTCAAAGTACGAAACTTGAAGAGAACTTTACAAGTTGTGTGCGATTGCCTGTCTTGTCTAATGGACCACAACTTCTCAAGGCAATTTCCAACACCAAGTTTCAAGGCTTGAATGGCAATTTTGAATTGAGAGATGGGCAGTTGCAGTACTCTACATTCCAAATAATAAATGTGGTTGGAACAGGGATAAGGGGTATTGGGTATTGGAGAGAAAAACAAGGACTATCAAGAAGGGTAGATGCAAACTATAATAAGAGTTACTCCACTTCATCATCAGATTTGAACCCGGTCATTTGGCCAGGGGAATCAATTATAGTGCCAAAGGGTTGGGAGATCCCGGTCAGCGGGAGAAAACTGCGTGTAGGAGTGAGAATGAATCCAACACCCGAATTCATGAACGTGGAGATAGATCCTGTGACAAATGCCATAATAGCAAGCGGGTATGCTATCGATGTGTTTGAGGAAGCAATAAAGAGATTGCCTTATGCAGTCCCATTTGAGTACAAACTTTATGGAGGGACTAACCAGATCGACTCACAGATGTTGACTTGTGATGAATTCGTGTATCAAGTTTATCTTGGGGTAAGTATCTCTTTATGCATATTACCATAGCCTCACTCATAAAAGAATAACTGTCCTTAAAAGAGTAAAATGAGTACAATTTGATGATATTGCTGTTCAGATATTGCAGTCATATAATTTCATGGTAATATACTAATATGTATCCAGGTGTTTATATATCTATATTCAGTATAGTCAAATATTATAAGAGGGCTCACGTGTATATATATATATACTTGTCTTTTCCTTTTTACTTTCTAAACTCCAATAATTGATCAATCTATCCCATGAATACATAAACAACCTTCTGATTAAAGATTATATTGCTTGCAGAACTATGATGTGGTGATAGGGGACGTTACAATAAGATACAACCGTACACACTATGTTGATTTTTCAGTATCATACACCGAGTCAGGAGTAGGAATGATTGTGCCGATTAAGGAAACCGTGAATAGAAACACATTAATTTTCTTGAAGCCATTAACTGCAGACCTATGGCTAGTGAGCATTGTGTTTATAATCTACACAGGCATTGCCATATTGATTTTGGAGCCAAAGATGAGAGCTTCACTCAGGGGTCCATTATCTATGCATCTCCATACCATAGTGCATCTATCCTTGTTTGCATATCGTAAGTAAAAACTTTTTTCACAAAAGAATGATCTCTGGATACCTTAAGGTTTTTCTTTTAATCCAAGAATATCTTTTAAATATTATTAGCTATTACAGTTTACAGATCTATCACTCTTTATTTACAAACTAATAATTTAGCTAATAAATTGCAGAAGAGAAACTAGAGAGCATCCTATCGAAGATAGTTGTTATCGTATGGTTCTGTGTTCTCCTTGTATTAACATCGAGTTACACAGCTAGTCTAGCCTCAATGCTTACAGTCCAACAGATTCAACCAAAAATAACTGACATCCATGATCTGATAAACAAGGGCGACTATATTGGATATAAGAAGGGTTCATTTATGGAGGGTTTGCTTCAACAGATCGGTTTCGACGAATCAAAGATGAGAGGTTACTACTTCCCCGAGGAATTTATTGAGGCACTCAACAAAGGAAGTGCGAATGGTGGAGTGTCTGCAATAGTTCATTCAATACCTTACATCAAGTTGTTCCTTGCCAAGTATTGTGATTCTTACACAATGGTTGCACCCATTTATAAGACTGCAGGATATGGATTTGTAAGTATACCATTTCTTATGTAAATTTATATGCTACAAACTAATTATAATGGCATACTTACACAAGCAATAACTTGTAACAATGAAACTCGTAATACTCGATAAACATGACAATTTTCTCAGAAAACAAGGTAAGATTCTTCACAATATTTAATTAAATATGGAAGAATTCACAAATAAGAAAAGAAAAGAGCAGAAAAGAGAAAGGAAGCATTTTACATTTTAAATTGTTAATTCTAAGATCAAGTACCGATACCAGTTTCATCTTACTAAATTCTAGTTCTACATAGGCGTTCGCCAAGGGTTCTCCACTAGTCCCTGACATATCCCATGCAATTCTAAACATTACTGATGGAGACGACATAATACGAATTGAGAATAAATGGATTGGAGACAAGAACTGTCAGAACACTGGCAGCATCATCCTGAATTCCAACAGCCTAAACTTTTACCACTTCTGGGGACTTTTTCTCATCACAGGAGTTGTTACTACCATCTCCCTACTAACATTTGCAGTAATGTCATTTTGCAAGAAACGGCAAAAGATGATCAGCATTACGAACCTTGAAATGAGATCTGACGAGACAATTGACAATGGAGCCTTGCCTACTATAAGCCAAGGGGAATACCAAAAGAGTGACATTTTTAACCCATCATCAGATGGAACACAACACTGATCCTTTGCCATAGATGCCATAGAATGATCGCCAATAAAAAAATATCATGATTCATGGGATTCATGTCAAGAGATCATAAGAAGTATACATTACAATTAATCAGTTGAAGTTGTGGGCTTTTTATTTTAGTTAGTAATTATAGGCAGGTAATGAGTAGTGGATGTAATCAGGTAAGATGAGGTAGCTGGTAAGTTTGTAATTTCAAAAGTATGCTGCTCAACTACATCCAGTTTTTATAAGATTATCTTGAGTAGTATTAAATTTCAAGTCTATTTAAACTGTGTTTAGAACTAAGGCTTATTTTGTTAAGCTACCAATTGTACATCAATACCAGTAGAGGCATGGCTGTTATTGTTGTGCTATTTCGACAATCTTCCCAACCCACATGTGAGGCAAATAGAAACAAAGGCTACACATGAGTTTCCATTAGACGTGAGATGCTCTTCCCCTGCGCTGCTTCACTACGCTTCTAGTGGTTAATAATATCTTCGATATAATTTCAATTACTCATGGATATTGATCTGAATAGTGATTAAATTTAGAAATTTAGAACCCTAGAACCTACCAATTTCTGAACATTATTGGCACTTAAAACCTGAAAATATGTCAAACAACTGAGTATTGCTTAATTGCAAATTTGAGGATGATGAAGATGCTAAATTGGGTCAAGCTGAGTCAAATTGAACAGCTAAATTTCGGTTTTTCATCACAATTTTGGGAACTTCTATAACCAAATTCAGCATAACACCAAATTGCAACAATTCCTAACGTAGCAACAAACTGATCTATTTTGAAATAAGAATGTGCCATAGAGTAAAAAAAAGATTTTTCATAAAGAAAAATTACCAGAGATTCCCAATTACAGCAACCAAACATAGTTGAGTTTGAGTAGCAGAACTGACCTGTTCCAATTGAGACCTTAAAATACACCTGTTTGGATCCATCTCCACCATGTAGCATTCAGCATTTCTCAATGCCTAGCAATTCCATATACAGAAACTAAATCACATTCCATCTGCTCTTCACTTCTTCTAATCTAATACCAGTAAGAAAACAATTTCAAAATACCTTACATCTATACTGACTGAGCCCTGATGCAGCACACCTCTCAGCAGCCCCATCTCCAATGAAGCCTCAAGAGAGGCCTCCAACTCGAATTTAACTTGAGGAGGGGAGTTACATGGTAGAGAGAGAATTCGCTGTAGCGGAGAGGGAAAGCTGCAGAGGCGAGTGTGGGAGTTGGGACCGCACCTTGCTCGAATTGGAATAGGTAACGGAATATTTATGTTTAGATTCGGAACGTCCAAGAAGAATTCGCACGAATATGAAAGGGAGCCCGTGCATTCCACCTCGGACCGGATTGATCCAGATTTTGATTGGACGGTTATGATCTAAACAGAAATATTATGTTACCTCAAACCTCTTTGGTCAAGCAATAAGTTCTATCGTAGCGAGGAGAAGCGGAAAGGACTATGGGCTATAAGGGCTTGTAGTATAGACAACCTGCTCATACATGTTAGGCCTATGGGCTATCAGGCCCGTTAATTGGGCTAATTCCCCGTACGCGGTACACCCACTTCGGCACCTCCAACGATGACTAATGGGCGAGTGACACGCCAGTGACCGCGCAATATTTGTCAGCCTTGAGATATTATGCGGCGAAATCAGGGAGTCAAATTAGTACCTATATTTAATTTGTGCGCTCTTCTACTCTCCGATTTAAGATTGCCAATATTTGAGCTTAGATCCGGATCGTAGTCTGGATCATTGTTGTAAAAAACATCCGTTAAGTCGATTAATCGGTCGATTAGTCGTTGACGTCTGACGGGATCAAATTGTTATGATTTTTTTCCAACTAATTGATCGATTATTTCCGATTATGACTGATTATTCACAATTATTCTCGATTAATCGCTTGGCGGTATCCTGTTCTTTCGACGACTGCATACCGTTATTTACAACATTGGTCTGAATCAATTCGGACTGAGGTGTGATGTATATATATGATTCTTTTTTATTTTAGTGCTAAATCACCGGATCTAAACTAAAAAAAATTGTTTATCTCAAGTGATATGAATTCTGTAGGATCTGAACCATGCCAATTAAATAGAATATGCATAGTTGGTAGGATATATTGGATTCTACACAGTAGGTCACTATCCGAAAAAAAATTTAGTTATCACCTTAAATTTCTGTAATTCATATTTTACATAACTTAGTATGTGCACCGAATTTTTTATTTTTTTTGGGTACACGTACTAGTTTCTGAATTTTAATTCAAATGGTGATAAAGAGTTTGACTAGTATAATGTCAGTGTCATTTCAACCTATATAATACCAATTTTAAAATCTATCAAATCGTCTTCAAACGGTGAATCCAAACCATTCAAACCGATCTATTTCATTAGTTGTGCGTTTACATGCAAAATTTATAACTTTTCAAATTTATTTAGTATTAAGTCGAGCGGTCAAATGTGTGAGTTCTTAAATTAATTTTAATACATTAATTTTTTAATATTTTTGCCGCTTGATTTGATACTAAAATAATTCGAAAATATAAAAAAATTATATGTAAACGCATCACTCATAATGTAAATCGGTTTGAACGATTTGAATTAGTCGTTCGAAGTCGATTTGATAAGTTTTAGAGTCAGTGTTATATAGGCTGGAATGACACTGATATTATATATTAGCCAAACTCTGTGATAAATTGTGAATTATGAAAATTTATGGTGGTACCTAAACCATTTTGAGACAATTATTTTGTAACTGTTAATTATCTAATAAAATTAGGAGTATTATATATATATATTTTTTTTTTTTTCAATAAAATGAGGTCCACTCTCTCATATTAAATATTCACTAGAATGATACTCCGATCAGATTTGAGACTTGCGATTTTTCACACAAACTACACCACAGCATAGATTCTCACAGATAGAATTAAATTCATACTTCTCTCATCTTTCAAATAAAAAAATAATTAAGAGGTCAATTGTCACACCCCGCGGCCACGGGTCGTAACAGTCTCCCGCCGTAAGCATACAATGCCATGTATGCTTACAAGGCAATTAACAATTCACACAACATAACAAGCAGTATAAAATAAGTTTCTAGTATATAATCAGAGTACACAGTCTGGTCAGAATATCATACAACAAAAGTATCTCATCCGGATACTAACCACGAGGCTTACCCTAAATCTATACAACAAAACATATCTAGAGTCATATACTAGTAAGCTACTAAGGCCTACTACTCTCGTGCCTCTCCGGAATCAGTCGCACCCGTACCTGTAAAATAATCCGAAGGTGGGGGTGAGAATAAATTCTCAGTGCGAATTTGCCACATATGAATTATTGGACTTGCAATCAAACTCCATATTCAAAAATGAAACCCAAACAATAACAATGCAAACAGATATATAAGAAATCATAAATAACAGAATGCCACTACTCGACAACAGTTTATCAACCTGAAATACAGTTTACGGAATTTCCAAGATGAATTTCAAACACAGCAGATATTTTGACTTAACTCAATTCATTAGGGCTTGTAGCAATTACAGATGTTCTTTCGAGCTGAACCTTTTTATCAAACCCACATCTGTAGGGTTACTGACGCCTACAGATGGCCAACCAAGCTGGACCCTTTATCTGACACCCATCTGTAATCGCTTGGCTTAACAGTTATTACGGTCTGGTTTAAGTCATATAAAGAAAATCCTCTTTGGAATCATTTCCAATAGTCGTAATGTTCAATTGAGCGTTCAAATGCATTAACACGTAGGAGAATGCCACAGAGCCATAGACGTTACACAATAGTCACCCACGATTCCAATCCACACATCTCATAACATAATCACCCTCCCTCGTCCCAACCGGTACTGGGTATATCGAGGGCCGTTCACCTAAGGCCATTTAGGATCCTGGGAATCCAAGTCAGCATACAGCCCGACTTGGCAAATTAATTGGATCCAAGTGCTTAACTTCGTAAATCCATTCACATCCATTCACATACACAGTTCGTGGTGACTTTCAATCAAAATCAGATCATGATAGATCGACACAACCTATAACCATACCAGCATGCAAATCACTCAAGTCACATCAATTCGAGTTCAATTTGATTGGGCTATGCAAATGCTCTACGCAATTCAATTATGCAATCAATGATATTCAACATGACAAACGAATACACAGTTTAATTCCTGAAAATAAAGTAT
This sequence comes from Carex pumila, assembly GCA_033356055.1. Taxonomy (NCBI): domain Eukaryota; kingdom Viridiplantae; phylum Streptophyta; class Magnoliopsida; order Poales; family Cyperaceae; genus Carex; species Carex pumila. Next base: position 338,983 of record JARJHM010000274.1, on the reverse strand, counting down.
CAAACAAGTCCAAGAATCCCGCACCTGTTTAAGACGAGCGTACTGCTTAATCTAAGGATAGGGCATCTCGAATTGCCTCGCAACGTCTTGCTCGACCGAGCCTACGCCTATATTACACGTATACTAGGTTTAATTCGGGTTCAAGGGTCTATACGTGTACTTTAGTTTACTAATGGTTTATACAGTCCTAAATCAGTTCTTATGTTTTGGTATTGATTCTATTCGGTTCCTTCTTCCTTACTTAAAAACCTTTAAAATCACCCCATTTACTTCAGGGTCCTTCTCAACCCTAAACAATTCAATTAGGTTACCGTTCAATCACATTTTTACTACTTTGGTTCTCGGTTCAATTCAATTTACCATTTGGTTAACCCTAATTTGGTCAAAATCTCAATTTAGCCGTTAATTGTTCTAGAAATTCAGGATCAAGAGGTAATCTCACTGATTATGAGTCTAATCAGTTGGATTAAACAAATCAAATCACGATTATGCCAACTTTCAGTTTTGGCACGAAACCCTAGAAATCAGATTTCACAAATCGGAAGGAAATCGAGAAAAGATTGGCAAATAAATAAGCAAGGAGTGTAGAGGAACTAGTCCTCGAGCAATTCGAACACAAATCTCGACTTTAAGACGAGAATCTAAGAAATCGAGAAAATTTGAGGTTTCGAAAGAAAGAAAGAGAGAAAGAAATACCAAATAGGAGAGTTCGGAGAGATCCTCGGCTGCTCACTCAGTTCCAAACTCGATTTTTCGCAACAATCGGAAGTCTGAAAGAAACGGAAACTCACACGTTTTTTTTTCTTCTCTCTTGGCGAAAATCACTTAAAAATGGTGAAAATAACGAAGCGGGAGAGAGAAGGTTTGATTTGTGTTTTAGGGTTAAAATTACCTTGAATGCGGATTAATCAATCCGCACTGCGGGTTACTTGACCCGCACTCAACACTTAGTCGGTTTTCAGAACAGGAAATTTAACACAGAAACAAGCCGCAGTGCGGGTCACTTAAGCCGCAGTGGGAACTTAGTAAATTTGTTGACATAATTTCAGAAAAAGTCCGAGCCTAATGCGGATGCATTCAACCCGCAGTGCGGGTCAATCAATCCGCACTGAGGACTTAGAAAAATTCAGACCAACACAGAATTGCATGAGTGCGGACACACCTACCCGCAGTGCGGGTTAACCAATCCGCACTCAGCTTATAAAATCTCAAAATCTCGAAATTTCAACGCGGTTTCGATTCATATTTAACTTACTTATTTAGGGGAACCTTAATTAAGGTTTAAACTTCTATTTTGTTAGCATGATTTATCGATTCTTGCCTTTAAATCATTTGAATTTAATTGTAAAAATTTCGTAACGTAACATCAATGTTCATTTATATTCAGAAATATTATTGTTCATTAATTACATTTTAAGATAAGTGTTACTTTTGGTTCAAATAAGTGCTCACTTTTGAGTGATTTAAACAATGAGTTTGGATGCCAAATTTTTATTAAGTGCCATCATAATATTATAGAATTTTAATTCTACCACTGATTTCTAAAAAATGTCCACTCGTATTGTACAGATAGCCTCTGTCAGCGAGAGAGGTTTGCAGACAAACAAAGGCTGTATTACAGTAAAGTTGGTTTTCAAGCAGTAATTTTGTACCTATCTAAAAATATATTAAAAAAGTAATTCTAATAAAATTAGGAGTATTATATATTTTTTTTAATAAAATAAGGTCAACTCCTCTATTTTAAATATTAATTGGATGATGCTCCGATCAGGTTTGAGACTTGCGATCTTTCATACAAACTACGCCACTGCATAGATTAATTCTCACAAATATAATTAAATTCAGACTTCTCTCACTGATTTTTTTATTTATATCCAAAAAAAATATAAATTTAAAAAAATAACCAAACCACCTGTTAATTTCCAAATCTATCCAAACCGGAAAAAAAAAATTTCCGGTTTCAATACCAATTTCCGGAAAATTTTTTTCCGGAAATTGGATCCTAAATCCGGAATAATTTTTTCCGGATTTAGAATTTTTTTTTCCTAAATTTGGAATAATTTTTTCCGGAATTAGGATTTTTTTTCATTTTTCAGTTTTTATTTATAATTTATTTATTTATTGTATTGAAGTATTACAAATATTTAATATATTTTTAAAAAAATAGATGAAATACTATATAATTTGATTTATTCGAACGATTGCTACAAATAATCTGGATCAACATTTTTCATGCCGGATTTTTTACGGCCGTAAGAAAAAATAATATAATATAATATATGTATATGTATATGTATATGTATATATAATATAATATATGGAGACAGGCTAATATGCTTTCGGCAGCACTTCGGCCGAAGTGCTGCCACCCCATTTTCAATTTTTCAAAATCCAAACAGTTGATCCGAACCGTTCATCTTGTTCTCCATATTAATATCTGCTTGGAGACCAAATTTTACATTTTGTGGAATTTTTCTGTTATTTATTAAGCCATTTTGAAAATCGCTGATCCAACGGTGAACCCCTGATTTTACTGTTTGGCAAGCCACCGTTGGATCAGCGATTTTCAAAGTGGCTTAATAAATAGCAAAAAAATTCCAAAAAATGTAAAATTTGGTCTCCAAGCAGATATTAATATGAAAAACAAGATGAACGGTTCGGATCTACTGTTTGGATTTTGAAAAATCGAAAATAGGGTGGTAGCACTTCGGCCGAAGTGTTGCCGAAAGCATATTAGCCTGTCTCATAATATATGTATATATATGTGTATATAATATAAGAGGAGGGTTCCAATGCCTCATTTTTTTCATACCTCATCATACCTCATATTTTATATTTTCGTTTTCAAAGTCATAATTGTCGATCCGAACCGTTCAATAAAATATTTATACTAAAATATGCATGGAGTTGAAATTTTATATTTTTTGGATTTTTTTTGCTATTTTAAAATATTTATACTAAAATATGCACATTTTAAAATATACATATAATATAATATATGTATATGTATATATAATATAATATATCTTTTAAGATGGGTAGAAAACTATGTTGCATGGATACGGGTACGGGTATCGTATCGGACACAACACGGGTACAGCGGCACAGTAATTCTCAAAAATAAAGGATACGACACGGCTATTATATATTATTTTAATTATATTATTAATTCATCACTTGTATATATAAAATAAATATAAAAAATTCTGAATAAGTATGCAATATAAGTTATATATATAATAAGCTAATACATAATAACAACAAAGTTGTTCTATTCCAGTGGTAAAGGCGTGGCTTTGGATCCTTTCGAACCTGGGTTCGAATCCTGCTGAAGCCACTTAATTTTGCCAATTTCGTTGCAGCTCCCACAAAAAATGAAATGGACTTGGTTCATGCGCGGTTCACAGCATAAATCAAATGCTCTTGAGGCGTATCCCCTCCGTATCAGAAATTTCCAGCCGTATCGGTGGGGGTCAACAAGGTGTCGGAGACCGTGTCAAGAGGGTAGGGACACGCCAGCTCATCTAACACGCCAGCTAGCGTGTCTGATACGTATCATACGCGTGTCGGTGTCGGATACGTGTCGGACAAGGGTACGATGGCTTCCTAGGAGTGTCAGGGTAACATAGGTAGAAAATCACTGTTTTTTGAACGGTTCAAAAACATTGATTTTGTACCTATCTGAAAAAATAGCAATAAAAAACCAAAAAATATAAAATTTCATCTCCATGCATATTTTAGTATAAATATTTTATTGAACGATTCGGATCGACAATTTGGATATGAAGTATGATGAGGTATGAAAAAAATGAGGCATTGGAACCCTCCTCTTATATTATATATACATATATATACAGGGATAGGCTATTATACATTGCAATGTAAAAGGCCCTTTGTGCATTGCGTTTTGATCCCTTGGATGTCTTTTAAAATTCGTGCAGATCAGATGGATCTGGTTCTAAAAATTTCGCTAGATTTGAATATTTTCGGAACTGGAGGGTCCATTTCAAAGAGCGACCCTTTCTTTCCCCAGCCTGACCCCTTCATTCTCTCACGCGACCTCACCCCAGCCCCAACCAAAACGTGGCAGAGAGCCCCGACCACACGACAGAGAGCTCCGACCCCCAGCCCTGACCCTCCTCTCTTTCTCTCTATTAGCCACCCTTTCATTCTCTCTCACGCGATAACCTAAAGAGAGAGAGGCGATCCAGCGGCGGTAGCGGCAACCCCGTCTTCAAGCGGCGGCAACTCTTCCAGTGGCGGCAGCAAGAAATCCTCTTGTATAAGTTTAAATTTAGTCAAGAAATCAACAGCGCCACCTTGTTTTAGGTAACTAAGACCTTTGTATTTCTTGTGATTTCTTTCGAAGTAAAGATAATTATTTGTTTTAGTCCAAAAATGAGAAGAATTTAGTTTCAGTAATATACTCTTGTATAAGGTTTAGTCCAAAAATTCTCTTGTATAAGTTTAAATTTAGTCAAGATATAATATTAAATGGTACTGACAAACTATAGTTTGCAAAGGGTGGGATTTGTCAATTTGGTGTCATCTCAACTTTGATTGTTTCAAATGAGGTGCTTATTGATATTGGGATAATTCGTGCATTTACCTGCATAGGTGGAAAAGAAACAAAGAAAGCTCATGATATATTTTTTAGTTTGTTACATTGGGAAACACTTATTGATATTGTTGGGTCTCCATGGAATTGGATCTTAGCTTGAGGCACTTTCACTTGCAACATTGATAAAATTGAAAGGGACTAAAAGTATAAAGGATTAATTTTATCTCATTTCTATTTTGTACAGGGGAAGAACATGATTTGACCACCTTAGATGAGCTCATTACAATTTCTGATGGTGGTGGTGAAATGGCATAAGATAATGCCAAGTTGAAGGCTTTAAAAGAAGGTGAGGATGTATGGGAGAGTTGGTGGAGTTGCGCACATTGATTAATAAATTATGTCATTTTTTTAGAATGTCTTTTGTTTAGTCATTTGGAGTGTTGTAAATTATTTGTTTCTCCATTTGATAGGAAGCTTAGGGTAGTTGCATAGTTAAAAAAGTAAATAGAGGAGTTTTACAATATGTATTTTTATCATTAATGAAGTTGTTGGTGAGTATAAAGCTCACTGACTTTAAAAAAAAGTTCGTATATAGAACTTTGTTTCTAACATTGAACTCAATTAACAAATAAAGACAAAAATTGAAGAAACCACAGAAGGATATTGCAAGATTTGATAAATAATCCATACAACATTAGTCATTGATAAATAACATCAATGAAAAAAGAAACTCAAGTCAAAGGAACTGCTAGATTTTCAATTTTATTTTCATTTAACTGTTTTTTGAAGCTGATACTGTACCAGTATGTACCAGTATTTTCATTTGACTGTTTTTTTTAACTGTATTGAAAAAATAATCTGTACAAGATAGTCTCATTTTGTATTGAAGAAAGAAATGCAATCCACAAGAACATTTTAAACACAGTGAAGAAGTAAAGGATCATAATGCAAAGGGCAATCCATTACATTGAAGGGTAATGTTGTCACTAAAATTATAATGCCATACACAAGGAAACACAAATTAAAATTATAATTCTATTACATCAACACAACTAAATATCAAGCACTACATTACATTCAATTTGAACAATAACAAGAGGGCTCGACAATGGTATGGCTTCAACAGCTCTTGCAAAGAGGGCTCCACATATGCATCTCCATTGTTGTTTCATCACTACCACAAATAAGAGTTGGCTGAGATTGCCTCTTGAAGAAGAGTTGCTGCCGCCACTGGAAGAGTTGTCGCCGCTTGAAGACGGGGTTGCCGCTACCGCCGCTGGATCGCCTCTCTCTCTTTAGGTTATCGCATGAGAGAGAATGAAAGGGTGGCTAATAGAGAGAAAGAGAGGAGGGTCAGGGCTGGGGTCGGAGCTCTCTGCCGCGTTTTGGTTGGGGCTGGGGTGAGGTCGCGTGAGAGAATGAAGGGGTTGGGCTGGGGAAAGAAAGGGTCACTCTTTGAAATGGACCCTCCAGTTTCGAAAATATTCAAATCCAGCGAAATTTTTAAAATCAGATCCATTTGATCTGCACGAATTTTAAAAGACATCCAAGGGATCAAAACGCAATGCACAAAGGGCCTTTTACATTGCAATGTATATATTATATTATATATACATATACATATACATATATTATATTATATTATTTTTTCTTACGGCTGTAAAAAATCCGGCATGAAAAATGTTGATCCGAATTATTTGTAGCAGTCGTTCGAATAAATCAAATTATATAGTATTCCATCTATTTTTTAAAAAATATATTAAACATTTGTAATACTTCAATACAATAAATAAATAAATTATAAATAAAAACTGAAAAATGAAAAAAAATTTCCTAAAAAAAAAATTTTCGGATCCAAAAAAAAAAAATCCTAAATCCGGAAAAAATTATTCCGGATTTAGGATTCAATTTTCAGAAAATTTTTTTCCGGAAATTGGTATTGAAATTGGAAATTTTTTTTCCGATTTGGATAGATTTGGAAATTAACAGGCGGTTTGATTATTTTTTTAAATTTATATATTTTTTTGGATATAAATAAAAAAATCGGCTTCTCTCATCTTTGAAATAAAAAAATAATTAAGAGGTCAGTGTTCATTTTTATTCAGATATATTACTGTTCATTAATTTCATTTAAGATGAATGTTACTTTTGGTTCAAATAAGTGCTCACCTGAGATTTTTATTTTTACAAAAAATAAATAATTTTATTATAAATAACCACGTTTTTCGAAAAATTTTATTTCTATCCAAACCGCGTATATTCTGTGCGGCCCGAATTAAAAATTCGGACCGTATAGGATATATGTGGCCCGAATTTTTTTATTTTTTTTGGATTTAAAATTTTGGTCCGCATAGAATATTTGCAGGCCGATTTTTTTTTTTTTTGGCTTTTTTCAAATGGCTGAGGTAATTTTTGACTGCTAATATCTCACGATCTGTTTTGAGATTTTGGATGAAATTTCACATAATTGTTCTACGATGTCAAGACTACATGTCGGTCAATTTTCATGAATTTTGAAGATGTTTTCCTATGTTAACCAGAGATGCAAAGTTGGACTCAGAAGCACTCCTTTAGCAGTTCGGGCAATTTTTGAGAGATGATATCTCACGATCTGTTTAGAGATTTTAAATAAAACTTCACAGTCTTGTTCTATGATGTCAAGACTAGATGTCGGTCAATTTTCATGATTTTTAAAGATGTTTTCCTATGATAACCAGAGATGTAAACTTGGACTCAGAAGCACTCCTTCAGCAGTTCGGGCAATTTTTGAGTGATGATATGTCACGATCTGTTTAGAGATTTTTGACATCATAGAACAAGATTGTGAAATTTTATTTAAAATCTCTAAACATATCGTGAGATATCATCTCTCAAAAATTGCCCGAACTGCTAAATGAGTGCTTCTGAGTCCAACTTTGCATCTCTAGTTAAGATAGGAAAATATCTTCAAAATTTATGAAAATTGACCGACAAGTAGTCTTGACATCGTAGAACAAGTCTGTGAAGTTTTATTTAAAATCTCTAAACAGATCGTGAGATATCATATCTCAAAAATTGCCCGAACTGCTAAAGGAGTGCTTCTGAGTCCAACTTTGCATCTCTGGTCAACATAGAAAAACATCTTCAAAATTCATGAAAATTGACTGACATGTAGTATTCACATCGTAGAACAAGACTGTGAAATTTCATCCAAAAAAAAAATATCGGGCCGCATATATTCTATACGGTCCGAATTTTTAATTCGAACCGCACAGAATATATGCGGTTTGGGTAGAAATAAAATTTTTCGAAAAACGTGGTTATTTATAATAAAATTGTTTATTTTTTGGGTTAAAAATAAAAATCTCGGAGTGCTCACTTTAGAGTGATTTAAACAATGATCAGTTTGGATGCCAATTTTTTTTGAAGTTCCATTATAATATTATAGAATTTTAATTCTACCACTGATTTCAGAAAAAAAATGTCCACTCATATTGTACACAGCCTTTGTCAACGAGAGAGGTTTGCAGACAAAGGCTGTATTACGCGTGTACCTATCTAAAAATCTATTAAAAAATAATTTTAATAAAATATAAAATTTTAGTCTCTAAAAATATTTTAATATGAACATCAGATCAATTGCTTGAACTTTTATAAAAAAAAAATATGAAGCACGATAGCATATTTTAACTCTCATTTATTTTATAGACACATGTAGTTGGTTTTTAATAGTGGTGGTTTATTTGATTGGGCCATATGGGCCAGATCAGTTTGGACATTCAGTACACCAAGTCCGTAACACATTAATTACCTGATTGATATATTGAATTTGGAATTTCGACCGTCGACCAACCAGAATCTTAATCATGCATTCCGGTCTAAGTCTATAATGCACGACAACTTCTTCAATATTCATGCCAAGACGGATCGGATGGTCCGAATTTGTTCTGCAGAATCTCATAATTTGAGTTACTTTTTTTTTTTTTTTTTTAGTGATTCGCAAATATCTGTAGAACCGGGGTCAAGCAACCATATCTGTACAATTTTGCATAGATATATATACAACTTGAAAGTGGGACGTGTAATGTGAGCAGTACATTCAAATCAATTTGCTTCATGATAAGTGTATCCACCGTATCAATATTTGTGCGGATGAAACACAGACACATACAGTGAATCAGACATTGATTTGAATTCAATGTCTATCGGACGCGTCGCTCCCATATAACATAATTAATGCAGGGAAGACTTAGATATCTCCCACTTGTTTTTATTAAGAAAAGTCGACTATTTTAAATCGAATTGTACGATTAATGAACAAACTAGAGCCACACACACAAAAAAAAAAAAAAAAAAAAAATCGCTAAATTTTAAATTATTGAGAAAACATCAACCATCAACCCCGATCCATCTCTACCAAAATTGTGGGCCACTGATAAGAATTGTTCTAAGTCACGCAACAATTCATTTGTGGTTTACGCTTTCACACTTATTCATTTGAGATTATATCTATTATAAATGAGTCGGCTAATACGTTTATATAAAAACTTTTTCACCATATAATTATAATTCACTTTTGCATTTTCAAAGTTCAAACAGTCAATTCAAATTGTTCAACATGATCTCCATATTAAAATATAATTGAAGACCAAATTTTACATTTTTTAAAAAAAAAAATTATTATTTTTTAGGATATGTAGAAAATTCATTTATTCAAAAAAATTTGGACTATAAAAAACAACAATAATTTTCTACCTATCTAAAAAAATAAAAAATAAATGTAAAATTTGTTCTCTAATTACATTTTAATATGGATACCATGTTGAATGGTTCGGATCGACTATTTGGACTTTGAAAATGCAAAAATAATTTATATGCATATGATGTTGAAGTAATTATATAAACGTATTATCCAGACTAATCATAAATAAAGAAACATGATGATTCAAATCAAGAATATTATATGGGTTAGTGTTAAAGGCACAGGTCCTCTACTGTGGCAAAGACAGGCAATGTCCTCTGTTGTAAAAAAAGATAAGGTACATGTTTTTTTATGCTGAAGGTTATGAGTTCAAAATTTAAATAAAAGAAATATTTTGTTATAATTACAAAAGTTTAAAAAAAGTGATAGATAGCTTAATCTCCAACTCATTTATTCAATAATTCAATAAATCGAGATCATGTTTTTCTCGTATCCCATGAAAAAAAAGAGGAAATAAATATGCCACAACAATATTGTATCGGACATGGGTTGTTTTTGTTAGAGTAATTTTTTTAGTGATCCCTAAAATAATATTAATTTTCAATGATGCTTCCGTGCATTTTTTTAAAATACAAAATGTTTCCGTGCATTTGGTATTACCACCGCTAATATTAAAAATGTTTGTTTCGAACAAATACTTTGATTTTTTACATTTTAAAAGTCCAAACAGTCGATCTAAACTGTGTAACATTCAATCTACAATAAAATATGCTTGAGACTAAATTTTATATTTTTTAATTTTTTGATTATTTATTAAACCAGTTTTAAAATAGCTATTTTTAATGATTCATAAATTTTTCACAATTCATTAAAATCAGCAATTTTAAACTGATTTAATAAATAGTAAAAAATTTCAAAAAATATAAAATTTGATCTCCAAGCACATTTTAATATATAAATTACATCTAACTGTTTGGATTAATTATTTGAACTTTGAAAATCAGAAAACCAATTAGTTAATTGCACCACAACTTTTATATCTATCTACCTATTTATATATGTGTGTGTAGAGATATTGGCTAATATCAAAACGTTTGTTCGTAAAAAAAAATACAGGCACTACTAGGTTCAAAAATTATCAATTATTATTAATTTGAACTTTAATTAGTAATTCTTTGGTCACATTTTCGGCTTGAATTCTACATTGTCTAGAATCGTTGAAGGCCACACGGTTTAATGGCCAAGATTTAATTGGAAGTAATTTGAAGTCATTTTTGACCTAGCTATTATTGGAAGATGTGCATATGCAACTTCACTATTTATTCCTCAAGTCATCTAATGCTTTCTTAGGATGTCACTGTTCAAACTGTCAAGATTTGGGAGTAATTTGAAGTCATTTTTGACCTAGCTATTATTGGAAGATGTGCATATGCAACTTGAGCTACTTATTCCTCAAGTCATCTAATGCTTCATTAGGTCTCACTGTGGTTTACAATTACAGCGTACTTTCGCACCTATTCATTTGGGGTGCTGATCTTAATTACAACCAACATTTTTATTATCGACACAATAAATTTGAATTTTTACATCTTTTGGATAAATATTGTGTATGTGTCCCTACTCTCTTTCACTTGTATTCATATATTTTAAATTAAAACATTTCCTTACAGAAAAGTTTCTCTATTTCCTTGAAAACAAATTGTATAGAAATTTCTGACGGTATATGTTTCTCAAATTTTTTGTTTTTTTGGTATTCCATGAAAAAAGACAGGAAATAACTATATATAACACAATAATGTTGCATCAAACATTTTTGTTTTTTTTTTGTAGTACACTTTTCTTTTACTACATCAGACATTTTTTGTTTTTTTGTAGTACACTTTTCTTTTACTATAATTTGTAAGTATTTATTGAGTGATCCCTAAAATGATTAGGTCTTTAATATAGATAAGTTGGACTTCAATAAAAAAGAATAACATATTTTTATAATTTTGACAATATATTTCGAAATAATTTTATAAAAGATAAATAAATAATAAATATAAACATTTGTTATTGAACTGATGAACTACTTATGTATCAAATATCATGCGACTTTAGTACAGTCAATTGATATCATATATACAAACTAAACGGCAAAGGACGATGATAGTAGTATCACATGTGTCGTGTAATATTGATTTGATAATCAATCATATATTGTTAAATATAAACCATTGCAAGCGTCAAGTCATTTAATAAACTGTAAAATTTGTATTAAAATCCTATCAATTTTATATGCATCATATAAATATAACTTTAATCACTTTTTAAATGTATGATTCTAAAATTATCGGTAAATTTTGCTGGAGGTCATTAAACTGTCATTTGTCACGAAATGACCGCTCAACTTTGAATTAATTCCAATCATGTCATCTTATAACTTTTTCATTCAAAATATTAATAGGACAAATCAAACTTGAGTAATCAATTCATGACAAAGGACAAAGTTTAGTGACCTCCAACAAATTTTACCCTAAAATTATATATTATTTTTTACCCCAATCTAGTTTGCAATTATATGACTGAATGATCTGGTATCCTATTTTTTTTTTTTTTTATCACAAACACACACATATTTATGGAAAACGAAATTTTACTCTTTTTAGTTTTTTGTGTGCTATTTTTTGGATTTTCTAAAATGACTTTTTTAACCATCTTATAATCAGGAAAATAGTTATTAAAATTTGATTTCCTATAAAATATTAATATCTAGTTTAAATTAAATCATTTGGACCGATGCTAAAGTTTGCATGTTTAGTATGTGTTTAGATAGTGAAATGACTAAAATAATGGTGTTATGTTAATATTGTGTTGCTATAGTTCCATAGTTTCAATAATCTAAAAACAATATAGTACTGTTGCTATAATGTTATTATAGTGTATTATTTAGATTGAATGCACTAAGTCAGATTGTTTTTTTTTTTTTTTTTGAAGAAAATAAACTAAAACTTCGGATCGAAACTCTGCTTGTTTTAGTTACTATTTAATAATTTCAGTCGGTTTTCATTAGAAATTCTATGGTCACACTTTTAGTTTGAATTTTACGTGGTCTAGAGTTGTCCAAATGCCACACAGTTTGGTTAAGAATTAGACTCATCATTTTCGGCTTGACGACTTATTCCAAGTTTTGAATGCAACTGGACGACTTGACGACTTATTCCAAGTTATGAATTAATGCAACTTGAATGCAACTTGATGACTTATTCCAAGTCATGAATGGTACAAAATTTTCAGATCAAATGATTTTCTACCTATCTAAAAATAGTAAAAAAATTCAAAAAAATATAAAATTTGGTTTGCAAGTATATATTCATATGGAGATCATATTGAACGGTTTGGACCGACTTTTAAAATTTTGAAAACTCAAATATTGAGTCGTTGCACAGAGGCCCTCTATGCTAAGCGTAGCATATTAGCATTTTTCTATATATATATATATATATATATATAGAGAGAGAGAGAGAGAGAATAGATCTAGGGTGTTCTTAAGTTCACAAAGTCTCTTGGTGAACTTAAGTCTAAAACGCATCGAATCAGCTTTAAACGACAAATCCGAACCATCAAAATTCATCTACTTTACGAGTGATGCGTCTACATGTAAAAAAAAATTAATTTTTGAAATGAATGCATTAAAATTAATTTATTAACCTTCTAATTTTGACCACTTGACTTTAAACTAAATTAATTCGAATGTTTAAAATTTTCACATATAGACGCATCACTCATAAGATAGTGGTGGGTTTCGACGGTTCAAATTCATCATTTAAAAGTAATTTGATAGGTTTTAGACTTGAGTTCACTAAGAAGAACTTAAGAGCACCTAGTTCTACTCATATACACACACACTTAATAACCTCCAAGCATGACTCAAATAACATCTCAAAACAAAATAAAACGAACTACTACTGTTATTAATTCCTCCTAACATGATCAAATAAAACTCACACATAACTTATTAATGATATTTTTAATATATTTGTTGCTGACAAATGAATGTCGACAACCTTAAAAAAAAACTTATTAATGATAGCCATATTAATTTTGATAGGGTCATGTTCCCAAGACCCTTTTAGCTTCAATCTGGACTATGAACAAAGTCAGAATTATGATCTCGTTTTCAGATACCAATTCGGGACACAATGCAAAATCCATGATTGAAGCCCCTTATGACCAAAGCTCCAAAATGGACCGATTTAAAAAGGAAAAGATAGCTCGTATCTCAAGACATGGAAGCCTGAAGTCGCTTTTGGGACGATAACTGCTTATAACCAGTCGCAGGGTAGTTTATGACAAAACTATCCACGACGTCATATAACTGTTCACGACGCCGCATAACCGTTCACGATGTCGTGTAACCACTAGTTGTACATGGTCACGATCACATGATCTTATAACTGACTTACGAGCTGGCTTACCCTGGCATGGGTGAGACGGTATGTAGGTCACAATATATAAAGCCCTTCTTTCGATAGGAAAAATGACAAACCACAAGCAATACACGTTTATACACTCACACATCTCGGAAATCATACAGGTTAGAGTTCAATATTTCCGAGATCATCCCAAATCTCTCAAGTTATTTTCTGACTTCGGAGACCTGAGATTAATCCCCGATCTCACCACCACCCCTTTTAGGCCTGCGAATTCGAGTAGAACAAGTCCAATTTCAGCCCATTTTAGCATACGGCCTCCTTCCCGAGATAACCCATATCAAACTTAATTAAACACACCACGTTCTCTTGCAAAACATGTTTGACCATTATGCCTCTTGCTTATGAGAAAATTCAAAATATAAAAGTTAATTACAACACCCCTTTAAAGAGTTCCACATAATTTTGAATCACCAGAATTGGAACTTGTACAAGAAAATTTTGCTGAAAATACGGACGTGTCAATCTATCCAGAAAATAGTTTGGAGAGCAGGGATCAATGCTGTTTGATTTATAGGCCCTGGTTGTTTGTCATGTTGATATTTGCAATTTATTTATCTTGCTGGCACTTCATGTAAACCTCAAATTCTTGTTTTACTTAACTCTTATATATGAGATGGGCAATGGTGAGTTGTGAAGTACAATTCTTGTTTTACTTCATGCTTATATCTTCGTTTTTCAAAGTCTAAACAGTCAATTAGAACTGCTCAACATGATCTCCATATTAAAATGTGCTTGGAGATCAAATTTAAGATTTTTTGAAATTTTTTTTTACTAATCTTTTAAATAGGTAGAAACCGCTATTTTGGATGAATTATGGGTCATAAAAAAACAGTAATTTAAAACTATTCTAATAAATAATTTTTCAAAAATGTTAATTTTGGTCTCCTAGCACATTTCAATATAGAGATTTTGTTGAGTGGTTTAGATTATCTCTTTTAAGTTTCAAATATATAAAATATGGACGTGAAGTAAAACAATACCTTATATAGAGAGAGAGAGTTGGGCTATGGTGAGTTGGGAAGTAAATGTCTTGTTTTACTTCACGTTCATATTTTCTATATTTGAAACTTCAAAGAGATGATCCAAACCACTCAATATGATATCTATGTTGAAATGTGCTAGAATATTATTTATAAAATAGGACCAAATTTTACAATTTTTGAAAATTATTTACTAATATTTTAGAATATTTTAAAATCATTGTTTTAAAGATCTGATCTTAAAATTATATATTATATATTTTTTGCGTAATTATAATATCCCCCGCTTAACTATCCCCCGTTTTGTCCCCCATCAAAAGTAATACCAAATTAACGGTCAAAGTCTACTAAATTAGAAACTTTTTCCTATTTTGTCGTCATCTATCCTGTTTTCACCCTAGATCAAAAGTCATACCAAATTAACGGTCAAAGTCTACTAAATTAGAAACTTTTTCCTATTTTGTCGTCATCTATCTGTTTTCACCCTAGCTCTCCTCTTGAGTCTTCTCAACTGATAAAGAAAGATATTGCAGCCATGGCGACTCTTCTTCGAAGACTATCCAAATCCTCTTCTCTGGCCAGCACTCCCACGTCCTTCAGGCAACACCACCACTCCTTTGCTTAGGGTCGCGGGATTTCCGTTGGCGCCTCCTTCTCTGCCGTTGTCTCCGGCGATCTAGCTCTCTACTACTTCTCCTCCTCACCTACCATTGTACTCTTCTTTTTTCTTCTCGAAATTATATTGGAGGATTCAAAAAATAAAATAACATTTCTCATAGATCTTTAATTGAAGCATTGTATAAATTTTTACTTTGTCTAATTGAGGATTCAAATTATGTACCGGAACGATTTGAGAGCAGTAAATAATTAGATCAGATCCGAATTCGAATCCTCTCCAAGTCAAAAGACCCATTTCGGACTTAATGAAAAATGTCAAAGAAAAGTATTAAATTATGTTTTCATTGGTTTTGATATTACTTTTGTCAATCGATCTATAACACGTGATCGGTAGTTGAGCTGATTGATCTGCAATCATCTAATTATTTATGGTAGATGCAAGTGTGCTCATTCGATTTACTCTTTTAGCATGAATTAATGTAGCTGTCGTCTAATTAAAAGAGAGTAAAAATATTTTTGTAAGAACGACTTAATTTCAAATGTTATGGGAAGGAAATTCGTTTCAAGTGATTCTTTTTGGATAGGTGTCCAATTTTAAAATTGAGGCTTGGAGAAAATAACAAAATATGTTAAATTAGGTAAGTGAGTACTAAGTACTAAGAAATGACAGAAAAATAAATTTTGTAAAAATTAATACTTGATATCTTAGAATGAATACTTACGAATGAATACTTGCTGTCTTGGAATGAATACTTCAATGTGTATAAATTAATACTTGATATCTTAGGTATGAATGCTTGCATCACAAAATATGAATATTTGTATAATAGATAACTTGAAAGTATGTCATCATGGATCTCATTTGAAAGATAAAATTGTGTACAAAACATTCGTGGTTTTAGATTTGCAAAATCCTCACAAATCATCAGAAATAGTGTTTAGATTGAAAGAGAAGAAAAACCACAAAAACTTATAAAAGATGGATGAGTGATGTGTCCAGTTTTTATATTTGCACTTGCATGATGAAGATGAATATTTTTCTCGATAATGATGAATACTTGTGCAATGGACAACTCGAAAGTATGTCATCATGGATCTCATTTGAAAGATAAAATTATGTAGAAAACATTCGTGGTTTTAGATTTGCAAAATTTCTCACTGATCGTCAGAAATATTAATTAGATTGAACGGAGAAAAAAAACCACCTCTACAAAAGGTGTCCATTTTTAAAAAAAATACTTGATATATTAGAGATGAATACTTGATGTGTTATAGATGAATACTTTAAGCATTATAGATGAATACTTGTGCGCGCCAGTTGTAAAATCTTTCAAATATTAGATGCTCAACAAATAGTAAGTGGTCCCCCTAGATAGTTAGTAGTTATTAGTAGTTAATGATTGGGGGATAAATAGAGAATTGTTACGAGGATAGCTAGTTGCTCCCTTTTATATTTACACTTGCACGACGAGAATGAATACTTTCTCGATGAGGATGAATACTTGTTCAACAAACAACTCGAAAGTATGTTATCATGGATCTCATTTGAAAGATAAAATTATGTATAAATTATTCGTGGTTTTAGATTTTGAAAATTCCTCGCCGATCGTCAGAAATATTATTTAGATTGAATGGGAAAAAAACCCTCTAAAAACGTGTCCAGTTTTTTTTTTTTTAAATACTTGATATATTAGGTATGAATACTTGATGGGTTATAAATGAATACTTAATACATTATGCATTAATACTTCTGCGTGCCAGTTTTAAAATTTTTCAAATATTAGATGGTCTCCAAATAGTAAGTGGTCCCCATAGGTAGTTAGTAGTTATCCAGATAGTTAATGACTAGGGAATAAATGGGGGATTGTTATGGGGGGATAGCTAGGTTCCCCATATTTTTTACCCCAATCAGGTTTGCAATTATATAACTAAACGATCTGGTATGCTATATATTTTTTATCACAAACACACACAATTATGGAAAACGAAGTTTTATTATTATTAGTATTTTGTTTGCTATTTTTTAGATTTTTTTTAAAAATGACTTTTTTAAGCATCTTCATAATCTGGAAGATATATAGTAAAATAAATTAGAATATTATAATTTGATTTCCTATAAATTTTAATATCTCTTTAAATTAAATCATTGAACCGATGGTAAAGTTTGTTATTTTTTTTTGAGTAAAGATGTTGTCCCCCTTGAATCTGTTCCCCTAACAACCTTCCTTTTTTGTTCTCCCACGTAGTCAAAATTCACCATTTTCAACCTTCCTTTTTTGTCCCCCTAACAACCTTTCTTTTTTGTCCCAATCTGAATAGGTGTGAATATTATTAGTGTCAGATGTTAATATTGTTAGTGTCATATGTGAATACTTCATTAGTTAGATATGAATAGTTATATATATGAATATTTTATTTGTTAGATATTGAATACTTCATTAGTTATATATGAATACTTCGTAATCGTCAGTATGAATACTTCTTGGAAGAGATAGGGTGAGAGAGATGAATCTAACTTTGAATTTTGAATTGTATAAATTATTTTAAACATGTATGAATACTTTGTAATCGTCAGAATGAATACTTCATTTGTTTAGATATGAATACTTCTTTATTTAGATATGAATAATATATAGATTCGCTGTAGTGGTCCCCAATCTTGGTAAATGTCGCTTTCAAACGATTGTGGTCCCCAATCCAGGCTGTCACAAGACGTCAGCGGTCCCCCTGGTTGTTACTGGTCCCCTCCAACTTGTGTTTACATATGACGAATGGTTCTAATAATAAGTATGAATACTACAAATTCGTAGGTATGAATACTATACGTTTTGACTATTAATAAAATAGCATTGATCTTGCTCTTTGGTGGTAGTTAGCACGTTTTAACTTTTTTTTTGTCTTTTAGTGCGGGGGACAGATAGGGGACTGAAGTAGGGGGACTGTTAGTTGATCCCTTTTTTTTTTTCAAGGAAATGCGGAAAGTGTGCTTGTTTTAGTACTTAATAATTTTAGTCGGCACCTTTTAATTAGTAATTCTATGGTTACAATTTTAGTTTGAATTCTACGTGTTCTCTAGACTATTCAAATGCCCACACGGTTTGGTCAAGAATTAGAGTCATTTTCGACGTCGTAGTCATTAATAATTCCAAGTTATGAATTAATGCAACGTGACTTAACATCTAATGCTTCCGTAGATTCAATTGTGGTTCACTAGTATTCCTGATCAAGACATCTATATATTCCTGATCAAGGTCATTAATAATTATTGCCACACGGTTTGTATGTCTAACAGCCGAGAAAACTAATATTTCTGTTGGTTCTTAATTTCTAACCGATTGCGTTGGAACTTAACGTTATTGGCTCATACCGATGGCGTATGGATATATATTTCCTATCGGGGTAATAAGCAACAGTTCGGATTCCAATGATGGATAGCAATTTCAACTGATAGCAAAGTGTTTTTCTCTAGTAGACATGCAATTACAGAAAAGTTGATGTGTCAAAGACAAGATTACTTTTTGTTGTATCCATCCAATAAAAAAAGATGAAATAAATATACCACAATAAATGTTGGAGTAGATAGTTTGCCTCTTTGTGATATAATTTTCTAGACTGAAAGCAATAATTGGTCCGTACTATGAAGTAATTAAAACAATAGTGAAAAGTGATCTATTCCGAAAACAATAATTGTCTACCTATAAAAATGACTTTTGTAATAAATTATATAGACAGCAATTACCATACTAATTAATGGATCAATTTAGTTATCAACTTATTAATGATCACTGATCGCTGCACTAACCTGAGGAGCATTCCATGCACTTAACCATTTCAATTTGTTTCTTAACTAGTGAGGTCCAACATTGATTTTTAACTTAACAAATTGTGGTTCAACTATGTTTATTGGATAGTCATCCACTTCAAATTTTAATTTGATGATGCAATCATCACCATTCTTCAATGGAATAGCTACAATCCGAAACGTCAAGAACTGAATTACTAGGCGCAATTATGTCAAATAAACTTATGGTGTCATTTTTCCATGATTTGTCAAAGTAAACTCATGCTGTCATTTTTTCCTTGATTTGTCAAAGTAAACCCATGAAGTCATGTGCAGCCATGCTATAAAGAGAGAACGTAAAGAGAAGTGCAGTAATCTGATAGCAACTATCAGAATCTCAAATAAAGAGAAGTGTACTGTGCATAAAAATGGGGAAACCAAACAAACTTATGTTTCTTCTCTTTGTTATCATAGGTTCAGTAGTTACAGGTAAAAATTCGAACAGAAACATCTCAGTAGGAATTATACTCGATTTGGACACCCTTGAGGGCAAAATGGCTCGAACAAGCATTGAGATGGCTGTGCAAGATTTCTACACTGTACATTCGAATTATAGTACCAGACTTGTTCTCTATACCAGAGATTCCCACCAGGACAATGTCAAGGCTACATTAACAGGTGACTGATCAAATTATTAAACTGTAGTAATGTATTTATTGATTGTGCAAAGTACTCAACTTTTATTTCAATGCCAAGAATTCATAATTATAAGTATATAGTCATCAAACAATTAATTACTGACACAAAATTGTAATTATGGTCTTCGGGTTTGTAATTCACTTGAACCAAATCCCACTGTAAATTTGTTACTCTTTCTAGATTAACAAACCTACCGTAGATCTCTTTTCTTTTCTTTTTTTTTAAACCCCCTTCCCCTTAAATTTTGGTCTAAAAACTTCAATCTTCTTGCAGCACTAAGCTTGCTACAAAACAGCAAGACTGAAGTCATCATTGGACCTCAGAAGTCCTCACAAGCTGCCATTGTCTCTGAAATCGGTAACACCAGTCAGGTGCCAGTAGTTTCATTCTCAGCTACCAGCCCCACTCTTGCTTTCATGCAATTGCCCTACTTTATTAGGACAACCATAAATGATGCGGCTCAAATAAAAGCTATTATCTCTCTCATCAAAGCCTATGGATGGCGAGAGGTAGTTACAATCTATGAAGATACTGAATTTGGATGGGGCATTCTCCCCTTCCTTGCTAATGCCCTTGAAGAGATCAATGTGCGTATCCCATACCGCAGTTCAATATCAAAATTGTCAACGGATGACCAAATCAAGCTAGAACTCTACAAATTACAGACCATACAAACTAGGGTTTTTGTTGTACACATGTCATCTTCCTTGGGCTCTAACCTCTTTTTGATGGCTAAAGAAGTAGGGATGATGGGTGAAGGGTATGTATGGATTATGACAGATGGTGTGACAAACATGGTCTATTCC
Source organism: Carex pumila (assembly GCA_033356055.1). Taxonomy (NCBI): domain Eukaryota; kingdom Viridiplantae; phylum Streptophyta; class Magnoliopsida; order Poales; family Cyperaceae; genus Carex; species Carex pumila. The sequence continues at coordinate 318,382 of JARJHM010000274.1, read as the reverse complement.
TTTAATGAAAGTGTTACCAGTGCAATGAAGGGGGCTCTAGGTGTACGGCCATATATACCCAAGACTGACAAGTTGAATTACTTCACAATTAGATGGAAAAGGAGATTCCATGAAGACAATCCCCAAGAAATGTCTAATAAACCTAGCATCTATGCATTATGGGCTTATGATACCATCTATGCAGTAGCAATGGCCGTAGAAAGAGTAGGGGTTCAAAACACCAAATTTGATAACTCTACCACTCCTCCGCCACTCCATTCCTCTTCCAATGGACCACGGCTTCTCGAAGAGATCACAAATATCAAGTTTCAAGGATTGAGTGGCAACTTTGAGCTAATAAACAGAGAGTTGCAGTATTCTTCGTTCGAAATAATTAACATTGTTGGACCGGTAAGAGAAGTTGGATACTGGACAGAAGAACAAGGATTATCAAGGGTATTAGATGAAAGCAATAAGAAGAACTATTCAACATCAAAAGAAGATTTAAATCCTGTCATTTGGCCAGGGGAAACAATTGTTTTACCCAAGGGTTGGGAAATCCCACTCAGTGGGACAAAATTACGTGTTGGAGTAAAAATGAGTTCATATCCTGAGTTCATTAAGTGGGAGATAGACCCTGAGACAAAAGCAACAAGAGCAAGTGGATACTCGGTTGATGTGTTTGAAGCAGCTGCAAAGCGATTGCCTTATGCACTCCCATTCGAGTATGAACATTTTGGAGGAGCGACTGAGAATAGCTCACTCACCTACAACGAATTTGTCTATCAAGTTTTTCTTGGGGTATGTATCTCCTTCTGATATAGCTTAATAATTTTTCTCAAAATTAATATGATCGTAATCAAGCAACAAATGCTATTAGTTAAGTTAAATATGGTTGATGTTTTTTATAACTAATGTATTTCACATCTCTGTAGTTAAGATTTTCTTCCCTGGATAAGAGTAAATCCATTTGAAAACTTAAATTTGTTCATCGTACTATGTTTCAACTCTCATGCAATGCATATTTGAGGTATTACATTTAAGTACTTACTGATAATGACATTTTGCCAATAATTTTTAACCAAGCAACGACATGTATATATATATCTGTGCTCCATCTGTCCATCATGCATTATTTTTGTAATTACTTGCTATAAAAGTTGACCTTTATTTTGAACTTTTCCCACTTCTTTTGATCTATGATCAATACTTGATAACACCAAATATATTTTGACTAAACAAATTGCTGTCTTGCAGAAATATGACATAGTTATAGGGGACATTACAATAAGGTACAACCGTACACTCTATGCTGACTTTTCAATGCCATACACCGACTCAGGAGTAGCCATGATTGTGAGAACCAAGCAAGCTGAAAATAAAAACACATTTATATTCTTACAGCCATTATCTTTTGATCTATGGTTGGGTACCTTTGCATTTCTCATCTACACTGGCATCACCATATGGATATTGGAGCCAAAAATGAGGGCCCCCCTGAAGAGATCTGTATCAAGGCATGTTGGAACTATAGTGCAGTTATCCTTGTTCGCATATCGTAAGTTCTTTTATCAGAAAATATCTCACAATACCTAGAGTGGCTTTTTGTTATAAAAACAATATTTACAGTCAATCAGAGCTATCCGAAAATTATTTAGTTAGTCACAAGCTAACATATTTGCAAATAAATACAGAAGAGAAGCTAGAGAGCATCCTATCCAAGATAGTTGCTATTGTGTCCATCTTTGTTCTGCTTATATTGACGTCAAGCTACACAGCTAGTCTCTCGTCCATGTTAACAGTACAACAGCTTCAACCAACAGCAACGGACATCTATGACCTAAAAAATAAAGGTGAGTATGTTGGATATAATAAACATCATTTTGTGGAGGGCTTGCTTCTGGAGATCGGCTTTGACAAATCAAAGATGAGAGGTTACTCCCCAGAGGAATTTGCTGGGGCCCTTGACAAAGGAAGTGTAAATGGAGGAGTTGCTGCAATCGTCGATGAAATACCCTACATCAAGTTGTTCCTTGCCAAAGCCAAAAATTGCGAGTCATATACAATGGTTGGACCCATTTACAAGACAGCTGGGTTTGGATTCGTAAGTTTAACCTTAATTTTGTTTATTCATATGCAACAAACTAATTGCAAGGACATACTTACACATACAAAATGTTCTACCCAAAATGATAACAACAACCTGTAGAGTTGGTATTATTTAACACCATAATCTTATGTACCAATAGGTAAAAACTAAAACAAAGGAGCATTCTTTTCATGTTCACTTTGTTCATTAATCTTAATAGTATGGACACCAGGCATATTTACTTTTGATATTCCCAATTGATGGACAGGCTTTTCCCAAGGGCTCTCCACTAGTTGCTGACATTTCGAGAGCAATCCTCAACATAACGGATGGGGATGAAATAATCCAAATTCAGAAGAAATGGATAGGAGACTCAAACTGCCCGAACAGTGGCAGCATCACCATGGAGTCAAACACCCTGAACTTTCTCAGCTTTAGGGGACTTTTTATCATCACAGGAGTTGTTTCAACAATCTGTCTAATAATATATGCAACCATGTCATTTTGTAAAAACCGGCAAAAGAATACTAATGTAGTGAGCTTTGAAACTAGCACTGATGATAAAATTGATGTTGAAGCCTTACCTGCTACGAAAGAGCAAGACCAAGCAGTGATGCTTCTGGCATATTACCTGCTGAAAGTGACACTGACACTTCACCAACAAATGCCAACATGATATCATGATCTGAATTTTCAATAGAAGTTTTTAATCAGCCATGTAATTTATAGAAGCTTCAGGCATTTTCTTTTGTAGTTGGTGGTAATCGATAGGTAGCAGTAATCCGGTAGATAGTTAGCTAGTATGTTCTAATGTAATAGATACATATCTGAATTTTTCAGATGCATACTAATCATTAGCCATCCTATAAAAACTATATACAGTAATTTAATTTTGTTTCTTTTTAAACTTAGAGAATCAAAGAAGTTACAAAGTATACCAGTCATCTTCTCTCCTCCAATAACGCCCCCTCACTGTCAGAATAAATCATGTTTTTCATCAGTTTCCCAGGATTCAATGGATGAACATGAAAAATACATTTCAGCACCATTCAACTGTGCAAGGGTGACTGCTACTGGTTAATAAAGCAGATTAGATTTCCCTTTGAACAATTTGCCATTCTTCAAGTCGAAGAGAGATTACCTGACATTGACTGATATATATTAAGGCAGAGATCCCATTGTGCAAAGTAGTCAACTTTTATTTTGATGTCACAAATTCATATTTAAAAAACAAAATAGTCATCAAACAACTTCCACGAAATTATAATTATGGTTTTCGGATTTGTATATTAACAAACCTACAGTAGATCTCTTTTATTTTTTGTTTGTGTGTGTGTGTGTGTGTGTTAGGTTGTGTTGTGTTGTATTGTATTGTGTTTTGTTGTGGGCATGGGCGTGGGCGTGGCTGAGCAAACCGGCAATGGCCAATGACAGTGTAAACTGTTTGCTGTATTACTTTCTATACAACTTCATGTTCCTGTTTGCCCCTATTTGCTTTAAGTTTTGACCAAGAGTTCTTTTGCTAATTGACTTTTCTGTCACAATGTTGTACTATTTGAGAATACGTTAATTCCCCAGCCAATTGATACACTGAGGGCCTCTTTGGATGTCATGGGATTGTGTGGGATGGAATTATATGGGTTCAGAAACCCAGTTTTTAATTTACAGGAACCCATGCTCATTGGTATGTACGGGAATAAATATGGGAATATGATGAATGGGTGTTCGGTTATACCTTAGAATTAGTTGTGGGAAATTTTATTCTTCTTTCTAAAATATTTAATCTCATTCATTTCTATTCAACCCATATTCATTTGTTCATTCTATCAAATAAGCTTCTTCTTTATTACTGGTAGCTATCATTTGGTACCAGTTTCAGATCTCCTCTTCCTTCAATTCTTCTATATACGAGTTAACAGAAGGTTCTTACATGTATGATTTTTGTTCTAAATCCTAAAATCTGATTAAAAGGGTAAATTCATAATCAAAGTTCACTAAGCTCATCAACAAAATTTGGAACTGACAAGGAGGTATATAAATTAAGAAATAAGTCCTTACAGATTTTTATTTTTATCTTAAGATGAAACTGGGTGTTTTATTGTTATTGCAAACATGAGACTCTTATAAAGCATAAGGATTGAACTTACCTAAACTTCAAAACATTATCAGATGATAAACATTAACCGAGAATTAACAAAAGCAAAAAACAAATCAGATTTCCTTCAACCTATTACCAGATAACATATTTGTAAAGGACTGAAAATCTCTAGGTTACTTTATTATATTAAAATCATAGTAGGAATTATCGGTATCAGGATCGGGATTGGTCCCTGCTAATACTGATATGGGATCGGCTCAGGATGGTTTTTTTTTTTCTTTATGATTTGCTACGTGAGGATCGGCTCAGGATTGGATTGGGGTCGGCCGATACCGATCCATATCGGCCGATCCGGATTGGTATCGAACAATTATTCCTATTATGATTAAAATCATGCTCATGGATATGAAGATATAATTCTCTACATTTATTATATTATTTTGTGTATAAGATCTTAATCTGAAATATAAACAATCCATGAAGCTGGACAAAACATAGAACAAAGGTGATCATTAGGGCACTATGCAAAAATTGCATGTAAGCCCTTCTCTAATTTTCTATTTACGAAACCAGTAAATGACACTTAATTATTCAGACTTTATTCAAAGAACTTATTTATTCATGCTTATTAACTAGTCTAATCATATGTACAGAATAACTACTCTTTTTATGGCTATTAATGTGAAAGATAAAGCAAAGATACTCATCAATCCGACAGATTGCTTTCTTTGATTTATATTAGATCCAACCGAAAAGTAAAGAACTAGAGCACGCGCACCATTTGGGAAAGAAAAAAAGGAGTCGGAGATAATATTTTTCCCACAATTTTACACTAGCTGGGTAGAAATTGGGAAGAAAATTTGGGAACGATATGGGAAAGAAAGAGCCATCCGAACAGGTAAAGGGTTTAAAATCTCAATCAGTCCAGATTCCTTCAATTTCCATTGGGACTAATGACATCCGAACAGGCCCTGAAAGAATTCTGATATTGTATCACTATTTGGTTAGCTACTTAACATGTGTGTGTGCAAGAGAGATAACTTGACAATTACTGAAATCAAGGCAGAGTTCCCTTTGTATTGAGCCCTAACAAAAGATTGTTATTCTATAATGTTTGAAGATTCAAATGCTGACACACAAATGGATATCAATTGTTCGTCAAAAGTAATATGAAACAAGACTTAATATGATTTGCAAGAAATATGCCCTAGAGACAACTTAAATTGGCCAAAATTAAATGTGGATTAAGTCAATTTAGATCAAGCTACATTTAGTAACATTGATATATGGGACGAAATTTGTAGTGGATTGATCTATTTTGGAATTCACTCCCTCTTTTCTTTTCCACTTACCTTATAGGTTTTACACAAATAACTTGAGGGCTTCATAGAAAACGGGGTGGATGAGATATGTAGTTATGTACCACACATATTTGCACACGCATGCATCAGTGCAAACTCTAATCATATTTCCATAACTTGCGAGAGACTAAAAGAAAGGAGGAATTCTGAAACATACAAGGGGGGCCGCTAGTTAATGGTGATAGCAGACCAACTCAAGGAGTTGCCATTAGATGTGAGGCAGTTTTCTGCTATGCTGCTTCTCTACGCTTCTAGTGGTAAATTTTATCCTAGATCTAATTTACTTACAGGTCTTGGTTCAAGCAGTAATTAAATTTTTAAAATTTGAAACCTTAAAACCTACACAACTTTTTTATTTAAAAAAAAAAAAAAAAACTACCCAATTTTCCAACATGCTTTGCACTCTAGACCTGATAATATGTCAAACAACTGATGGAGTACAAAACTACAAATAAAAGAAAACAAATCAATAAGGCACGACAGCAACTTTTCCTATTTAATTGTATCTGGATGCCAAGAAACCATACCTGGTTTATAGGGAAATTAGAGCATCCTTTGTTTCTTCATCAATTATACCAATACCTCTCTTCGTCACTGTGAAGCGAGCTTGCTTGCTCTGACAAACTGCCTTTATATATATCTGGGTTCGAGCCATTTTTTTTGGCTCTAAAACTCTTCTAAAGAGTAATGAAAGTGTTGAAAATTGATCCAAAAATAGGAGCACGTTTTTTAGAATAAATGTTAGTAGTGCTAAGTTATTTTGAGTATATGTTTATAATAGCAAGGACAGATTAGTGGGTGCTAAATTTAGAGTAGGCATAGTGGTTAGTTATTTTTAGCATGTTGTGTAGTGGGTGCTTAATTTAGGGAAGTTGTGGGTATTATTTTAGGAACATTGTATTGCTTTAAAAACTGCATAACTTTATGTAATTGAGCAAGAGAGAAAGGAAATAAAGCATTGTTTCTATTCAGAAAAATATTATTCTCTCTTCAATATTTAGCATACTGGCACAATGCAGTGCAGTATTGTTGAGTTTATCCCAACAAATTGGTATCAGAGCCAAAGGTGAGAGATCAGGGCAGATCCGACCATGGCAGAGAACATGAGCATTTTGAATCCGTCGATTCCGCTGTTCAAGGGAGACAACTACGAGTTCTGGAGCATCAAGATACGAACTTTGCTCAAGTCGCAAGGTCTATCGGAATTGGTGGAGACGGGAGCACCGACCGCAAATCCCACACCAATAGAAACAGCAAAGCGAGATGCAAAGGCACTATTCTTCATCCAACAAGCAATGCATGACACCATCTTCTTGAAAATTGCAGCAGCCACCAACGCAAAGGAGGTGTGGACAACCCTGAAAACAGCATTTCAAGGGAGTACTCGAGTCATGGCAATCAAACTTCAAGGCCTACGCAGGGACTTTAAACATTACAGATGAACAAGGAAGAATCTGTGCAAATTTTCCTTTCAAGAGTACAAGGGGTGGTCAACCAAATTCGAGCATTTGGAGACACCATGGAAGAGAAAATGGTGGTGGCGAAGGTGTTAAGGAGCCTAACACCGAAGTTTGATCATGTAGTTGCAGCAATTGAAGAATCAAACGATCTTTCAACCTATTCCTTTGATGAACTGATGGGATCACTGTAGACCCATGAAGCAAAGTTCAGATCAAAAGAGAAAGGAGATGAAAGGGCATTCTACAGAAAGGGGGAGTCCTCTTAAGGCAGAGGTGAACATGGCCTTTGTAGATTTGGCGAGTTCTTGTTTCAGCACGACATAGAAGATGTCCAGTGCTTCCACTACAAAAGATACGGTTGTGTGCAAGATGATTATTTTTGAAAACAAAGGGAAGAACAGCAAGCATGCTGTGAAGAAGAAAAGAAAGAGCAATTCATGCTTTTCATGGCGTGTATACAAGGTGGAAAGCAAGTCCACAATCTTTGAAGAAGCAAGAGTGAACCCAATTTGTATGTTAAGAAGAGTGGAAAAGAAGAGTTGTTGATCGTGTGCTTGTATGTAGATGATATGATCTATATGAGCACAAGTGAGAAGTTGTTAACATAATTTCGAGCAAGCATGAAAAAAGAAGTTTGAGATGACAGATTTCGGATTGTTGCATTACTTTCTTGGTTTGGAAGTAGAACAAGAGCATGGCAGCATCTTTGCCTCTCAAAGAAAGTATGCAAAGGATTTGCTAAAGAAATTCGGTATGCATAGTTGCAAGGCAGTAACTACAGCCATTAATAATAATGAGAAGTTAACAAGAGATGATGGTATGGGTTTCTGTGATGAAACAAAGTTTAGAAGCCTAGTTGGAGGTTTTATTTACTTAACCCATACAAGACCAGATATATCCTATGCAGTTGGAGTGATATCTAGGTAAATGCACAATCCGACCAAGCATCACTTTGGAGCAGCAAAGAGAGTATTGAAATACATCTCAGTTACAACAGATTTCGGGCTGTGGTATGGTAACACAAATTCCTTTGAGTTATTTGGTTATAGTGACAGCGATTGGGCAGGATGTTCAGAAGATAGAAGAAGCACCTCGGGTCACATGTTCTCCCTTGGATCAAGTGCAATAAGTTGGAGCTCGAAGAAGCAAGCAACAGTGGCGCTTTCATCCTCAAAAGCTTAATACATTGCGATCAATTTAGCCGCATGTCAAGCAGTGTGGCAGATGTTCTAACCAAGGCATTATCACTTGGCAAGTTTGAGAACATGAGGAAGAAGATTGGAGTAACCAATTTTGGATCAAGGGGGAGTGTTGAAAATTGATCCAAAAATAGGAGCACGTTTTTTAGAATAACTGTTAGTAGGGCTAAGTTATTTTGAGTATATGTTTATAATAGCAAGGAAAGATTAGTGGGTGCTAAATTTAGAGTAGGCATAGTGGTTAGTTATTTTTAGCATGTTGTGTAGTGGGTGCTTAATTTAGGTAAGTTGTGGGTGTTATTTTAGGAACATTATATTGCTTTAAATACTGCATAACTTTATGTAATTGAGCAAGAGAGAAAGGAAATAAAGCATTGTTTCTATTCAGAAAAATATTCTTCTCTCTTCAATATTTAACATACTGGCACAATGCAGTGCAGTATTGCTGAGTTTATCCCAACAGAAAGTAGTTAAATACTTAAATGTCCTGAAATATAAAATGAAATAAGAACTTAAAGATTGAGGCTGAGATAGGAGTGCAATTTATGTCCGATGGGCATCGAACGTTTTAAAAATTTGAGCGCACGAATCTCAGAGCAAGGCATACACAAATCTTAAAGCACATCAGATGGCTCTAATCATGGTTCCAGAAATCGGCCGATTCCGAGTCAACTCGGAATCGGTCGTGTCTGATCCGATTTTCACCCGAGTTTCTCGCCCGTGCGAGTTTTTAAGCAAAACTCGGATGAACAGTGCTTGACTCGGCCGATTTTCTGATTTTCCGGTCGATTCAAGCCGAGTTACACCGAGTTGAGCCGATTCTCACTAACCTGGACCGAGTCTCAGCCGGCGGCTGTGCTGTCGTAGGTCGAGAAGTGATTGAAGCTGTGCTGTCGCAGGAGAAGTGATTGAAGAAGGCGCAGGCGCAGGAGAAGGAGAAGGAATTTTAATGAGTCGATTCTCACTAACCTGGACCGAGTCTCAGTCGGCGGCTATGCTGTCGTAGGTCGAGAAGTGATTGAAGATGTGCTGTCGCAGGAGAAGTGATTGAAGAAGGCGCAGGCGCAGGAGAAGGAGAAGGAATTTTAATCGGCAGTGAAGAAGGTGCGGAGCAGGCGCACTAAGAGGAAAAGGGGGCGGAGGGTTTAGGGGTGGGGTTACGCTACAAGTGAGAGAGGGACGGAGGGGGGTGGACCGGAGAGGAAAGTGAAAGAGGGCTGGACCCGAATTTTTGATTAAATAGAGTTAATTCCCTTCCCTCCTTGCTCAATTGAATGGATCAAATGGTTCCAATTTTCGTGCTAGATGCATATCCAACGGATGAAATAATTCCAGAATATTATTGAGGTTCTAATTGATATGAATTGGGTGAGTTAATTGGATTTCAATTGAAATTGATTTAAAAATATGTTACGAACTATTTGAACTTTATCGTTTTAATTTATAATCCGATTAATTCAATATTAAATTATATATATCCAATTAATTATTTATTAATCAACCTAACCGACTAAATTTGAAATTAATTCTTTTATAATACGAACTTTTGCGAATGACCTGCATGAATATTCTAAATTATAGTTCTTTTTATAACTCGTAAAATTCTAATTAGAATCACATCATAATAATTCATCATTTAATTATAGATTTAATATTTGTTTCAAACACACGTTTTGACCCTATTTAGTAATTTAAAAAAAAATTTATTTGTGATGTATACTTAGTTAGTACATTGATCAATTATTATCTAATTAATAAAATTTTAATTAGTTGTAATTTGCAAATCGTTCGTTAATTGGGGGGTCTTAATTGGCACAAACACAGGAGAAGGAATTTTAATCGGCACAGGAGTCCCATTCGAATTTTACAATCCGCGCCTCCTCATGTTTGCTAAATGGTTTACTCAATTTTACTATTTTATTTGAGTGTAATATTTTGTTAGCTTTTTTACAAATTATTTTTATCAATTTTTTCTTATTTTTTGGCTACAAAACAAGACTTCTGCCAAAAATACCCGAGTTACCGATCTGATTCTTCTGATTCCGGCCGATTCATCCAATTCTGACTCGGCGGTCAGAAATCCGATTCCAATTCCGATTCCGATTTCTGGAACCATGGCTCTAATGCCCATCGGACCCAAATTTCCTTCCAATGGCCATCGGGCCTACACTTTCTCTTGAGATACAATGGTTCTAAAACCCTAGCTGGGCCAAGCAGCAAAGCCTTGCTTAATTGGAAATGTGAGAGTAATGAGGAGGCTAAATTGGTTTTATCTGAGTTTAATTGATCACCTCAATTTTGTTTATCATCACAAATTTGGGAACTTCCATAGTTCCATCACTGAATTTTGCAGAAGACCAAAAAATGAAATAATTGATAACTTTACACTAAATATATTAATTCCTCGTAGCAACAAACTGCTCATTTTCATAAAGAATATTTAGATGAGCATCCCAATTAGAGCAACAAAACTAAGTGGAGTAGCAGAACTGAACTGTTCCAACTTCCAATTGAGACCTTCAACTACATTTGGAGCCATCTCCACCCTGTTGCATTCAGCATTTCTCAATGCCCAGAAATTGCATATACAGAAATTAAATCAAATTCAATCTGTTCTATAATCTAATACCAGTGAGAAAAGTACTTCAAAGTACCTTACATATATCTATACTGCCTGAGCCCTGATGCAGCACACCTCTCAGCAGCTCCACCTCCAATGAAGCCTCCAGAGAGACCTCCAGAGAGATAACCTGAGTAACCAATCTTTTTCTGTCCATAAATGAACCTGGAGAAAATTGTAGTCACTTTTAACGGGTCACAATTTCAACAGAGAAGTTTAGGCTTCATGCAGCGCATGAACCATATCCAGTACTGTTTTGATTTTAGAGCCTGTGCACTGCATGAAGCTAAAACTTCTCTGTTAAAATATTTATCCCCCTTTTAACTGGGCTTCAGGATTTATTACTTTCTTTCTCTGGTTATTTCCTTTTTTTGTCTCAATTAACTAGAGAAAGGGAGTTACTCGATAGAGAGAATTAGCAGATAAGAGTGGTGTGGTGGTTGCGATCCGCACCTTGCTTCAGCCCCAAATTCCATGGCGACGGAGAGCCTGCCCATACATTTAAGGCCCATGGGCTCTAGACCCTTTAATCTTCTAAAAGCCTTCACATCTTTTCTCGAGAGATAATTTAGCATCTTATTGCTAATTTTAGTTTTTAGAATTTTCTTTAGCAATTTTCAGCTAATTGAATGCGTATGTTCGGTCAAAAATACTAACAAAAACATTTAGATAGTAAGAATAAGAATATATATATAAAAAAAAAATTATTTAAAAACAATTTTTTTTATATATATGTAGCTCATCTCATATATATATATATATATATATATATATATATAGGAACTTGCTAGTATGCTACGCATAGCATAAAGGGCCTTCGTGCAACGGTTGCACGGCTTAATATTTGATTTTTCAAAATTCTAACGGTCGATCTAAACCGCTCATCTTGTTCTCCATATTAATGTGTTTGGAGACCAAATTTTACATTTTTTTGAAATTTTTTTACTATTTTTTTAGATTTATTAAAAATCATTGTTTTTTTATGGTTCAGATTTGCTGAAAATAGTGATTTTTAATAAATCTAAAAAAATAGAGGTTCACACTTTCTGATATTACTTCGGTATAAATCAACTATTGTTTACCAAGGGGGGCAAAATTTATACTTACATATATATATATAAAAAAAAAATCTCTCGTACTAAATTATTTGATATATATAACATCAACCATCGAAATTTCTATGCGTACCTACCCAAAATGTGGGGCATTGATCACGTATTTAGTTTGAATTCAAATGCTACATGAGCCCACCTAGATATAGAAGTCATTTCAGGTCATTTTCAACCTAGCTAAGCTATATTGTTCGATGATACGCATGCAACTTGACTATTAATTCCTCAAGTCAACTATCTATTAATAATAAGTCACTTGTGAGTCATCCCTAAAATGGTTACCCAATAGAATAGTTGTCTTTCCCAATTAATGAGGCATTTATTACTTGCGGAAATATGCAACCGTTAAATGTAGGGAGAATTTCATATATTCCACTCAAAAACTATAAATTTACTTATTCCCCCCCTCCATTTAAATTTTATAATTAGATATTTAATTACTATCATAAATTCTAATAATTCACATATTTATCCAAGATAATTTTAGTATATATTACATATATTTAAAATTCAAATTAATTATGTGTAATATTTTAAAAAATATAATTAATTAAGAATTAACTTATGTACCATACACAGATTAATTAACTTAGAACCTTCTTTCTTTCTCTAGAGCCGCTCTCCTGTACATTCTATTCGGAAGCAAATGCTATATTCTAACGCACCTTTTTAAATTAAAATGAAAAAGAAAAACGTAGCTGTACAATAATTGAGGAAGAATATTGCATGCATCAAGATAAATGGTTTAATAAAGACTTTTACTGAACATATCATGTACCTTTATGGGAGAAAAAAAAAAATGGAACTGAAATAGTTTGGAAGATCGTCGTTACTTACAATTTCTGGAATGGGCTTTCTCCTCATCTGAAAGATGGAACGAAGAGGCTAAGAGTAAAACAGAAAAAAGTTAAATAAATTATAAGGAAATACACAGAGGGGAATTAGGACATCAAAATGAGACAAGCGAATTATAAAATTTGCCAATGACACTATCATTTTTGCAGAGACCCATTCTAGCTACGACCCTCTGGGTTATCTCCCTCGTGCTGAAATTGTACAGGAAATCCAACCGAAACAAGTTCATACCAATATCGCTCCTGCCTGACTCTATCCAGGTGGTTCAGACGACAATATTGTCCTCCCAACCATTGCCAACCAAATATCTAGGGTTGTCGCTAATGTACAAAAACTTAAAAATTACATTTCCAACCTCTCATAGACGTACGCGGTACAGAGGAGACTAGCGGATTTGAAACTTTTCTGTGGACAGAGAGTGATGTTGGCCAAATCAGTGTTGTCAACTATGCCTCTGCATTACATGAATGCATTTAAATTACGAAATGAGTGGTTAAACGTATTGATGCTTTGACAAGAAACTTACTTTGGAGAGGCTGCCTTGTCAATTGGCAGCGTGTGTGCGCACTAAAAATTAACAGATATCCAGGTGCACAATGACGCACTTTTCGTGAAATAGGTCTAAAAGATACAGAGTTTGGTTTGGAAACTCCGGCGAGTCTAAGTTGACTCAAGCCAAGTCAACTCGGTATTGGTCGGGTCTGATCCAAGTTTCACCCAAGTCTCGCATCCATACGATTTTTTTCATCAAAATTTGGTTGAACAATTTTTGACTCGACCAAGTTATTTGATTTTTAGTCCAAGTCACGACAGAGTCAGATCGAGTCAAGCCCGATTCAGACTGAGTCCTTCGATTTTTTTATTTTTTTTTCTAACAATTTTTTATCTATGATTTGAAATAAAAAAAAATCAAATTATGCAAACACAATTTGAACTAGAAAAAAAAAAAAAAAAAAAACACAAACTGACAAGATAATCCTACACTAAATTTATTCTACCAATGTAATATTGTTTCTCTTTGCATAAATTATAGCTAGCTTGCATAAAAGATGTAATAAATTATAGCTAGCTTGCATAAATTATAGCCATCTTGTAATATTTATAAAAGATTATTTGAATATAATCTTTTGATTACATAGTTTTCTTACAAATTATTTTTTTTACCAACTTTTTTTTCTATATTTTGCTTACAAAACAAACTTCTGCTAAAAAATTCGAGTTTCCGATCCAATTTTTTCGAGTCCGACTAATTCATCCGATTTGATTCCAATTCCACAGTAAAGTATCCAATTTTGATTCTAATTCCAATTCTGAGTTTCAGAACCATGTTACAACAGAGTCACACAACTAACTCTCAAACGCTCTTTTACAGTTGTAGGGAATTAAACAGGTACAGGACCTTGGACCAGTGACGGTCTCTTGTAAATTCATGTTGGTCGAAATAATCATACACGGTTCTTTAGCTGAGATCATATATATAACCCACGTTATTGTACACGTACGGTTGTTGTGGTTATGTATAAAGCATCTGTACGTCTTAGCGCCTTTTTCTTGGAGATCGGACATGGTTCTCATGTAGGAATAGTGTACATCAATTATTGATAGAGGCGGAAGCACTCTGAATGGGATCAATTAATTCACATTTGTTTTCAAAAAAATTATATATTTATTGGTAAATTTATATATAATTTAGTAGAAATTAAGTGTCATGAAACTATCAAATTGATCTCTATTTGCAGCACAATAATTTAATATACTTCACTTTCATTTACATTTGACCTCCATAATTTGAATATCTTGCTCCACCCCTGCTTATAGATATACAGAGTTTCCTAACCTTGTATAATGTATTGATATTTCCATACACGATGCGCACGGACACGGTCATATAACCATGTGTCATTAGCTTTCATAATTGTGTATAGTCGTGTTTTTTTTAGTGAGAAGCGTGGTTAACCTAATCCATCATACAGACATCCAAACACTACAATGGAACACCATGCATCCTGTAAAGGGCCAGCATTTACGAATAGTCGAGCGCAAGCACCCAACTTTAATTGCATTGCGATTTTGTTCGTTGCTAGGCTGTACGTACTATTTACCATTCAGCGATAATGTAATTAGAAACTTAGACATGGTGTTGTACAAAACTTTTTCTTTTAATACAATATATTGTCAATGGACATAACCAAACTGCTGATGTAATTTTAAATATTTCAGTCAATGAAATAGGCGCTAGCCTTTTTAAAAGAAATATATATATATTATCAATGGATGCCCAATCCATTGACCTTAAAAAAAAAGGGAGCATCTAGTTATCCCTGTAACAATCCTCCATTTCATCTTCCAGACATTAACTACTTCAATAACTAATAACTACTTAGAGGAGACCACTTACTATTTTGGGACCACATAATATTTGAAAGATTTTATAATTGACGCGCACAAGTATTTATTTATAATGCATCAAGTATTAATCTATAACACATAAAGTATTCACACCTAATATATCAAGTATTTAAAAAAAAAACTAGACACGTTTTTAGAGGTGGGATTTTTTCTTCTTCATTCAATCTAATCAATATTTCTGACAATCGGTAAGGAATTTTGCAAATCTAAAATCACAAATATTTTTGACATAATTTTATCTTTAAAATAAGATCCATGATGATATACTTTTGAGTTGTCCGTTGTACAAATATTCATTCTTATCGAGAAAGTATTTATCTTCATCATGCAAGTGCAAATATAAAAACTGGACACATCACTCATCCATCTTTTACATGTTTTTAGAGGTGATTTTTTTTCTCCGTTCAATCTAACCAATATTTCTGACGATCTATGATGAATTTTGTAAATCTAAAACCACAAACGCTTTCTACACAATTTTATCTTTCAACTGAAATCCATGATGACATACTTTCGAGTTGTCCGTTGCACAAGTATTCATCTCTTATCGAGAAAGTATTAATCCTCGTCGTGTAAGTGCAAATATAAAAACTAGAACATCACTCATCCATCTTTTACACGTTTTTAGAGGTGGGTTTTTTTTTCTCCGTTCAATCTAACCAATATTTCTGATAATCTGTGAAGAATTTTGCAAATCTAAAACCATAAATGTTTTCTACATATTTTTATCTTGCAAATGAGATCCATGATGATATACTTTCGAGTTGTCCGTTACACAAGTATTAATATCTTGTTACGCAAGTATTCATTTATACACATTGAAGTATTAATCTCTAAAACATCAAGTATTCATTCATATATCTCTCTTTTTTTTCAAAATTTATTTATATGTTATTTATTTAATTCGCAGTGACCTAATTTACCATTAATAAAGCTTTGTTATTTGCAAAACTCGCTACTTCATGAGGAATAAGAACATAAACATGAAAGGGATTAATTGCATATACATATATAAAATTATTTTGATACGATCGACAGTAACAGATCTGATCCGGTAGAGATGTGCTCTAGTATTCATTCCTACATATTGAAGTATTCATTCATACACGTTGAAGTATTCATTCCTGGCAGATGCGTGCTTAATTGGGATGGAGTAACGGATGATCTCCGGCAAAGCGTTCGCTGGAGCAAGAGCAGCAGACATAGAGGAAAAAAACCGAGGCAAAAGTGCAAGAGGGAGGGAGTTTATTTTATTTACCATTTCAAGGTGGGAGAGGGAGGGGAGCTTTCAATTAATCCCCCAACTCCAGTCTCCAAAAAATCCCCCAACTAATCCTGTAAACATCAATACTAAATTCTGTAAACATCAATACTAAATCATGTAAACTAATTTAACAAATCCTATTAACATAAAACTTTCAATTATGTGTCGTACCCAATAACTTCCACTTTAACCACCACTTTAACTACTTTGACTAGAACCACTTTTAAACCTTTGACCAGGACCACATCTAGAAGATCTCTAATAGTTTTTCAAAACTAAAAACTAACTATGACTACATTAAAACTTTGTAAACAAAAATATGTTAAAAATATTTGAGTTTTTGTTTCAAATTTTTGTTTCAAATTTTTTTTTCAATTTTTTTTTCAATTTTTTTTTCAATTTTTTTTTTCAATTTTTTTTTCAAAACTTTATTTTCAAACTTTTATTTGGAATTTTTATTTTCCAAAATTCTTATTTTTATTTTTTCTTCAAAATTTTTTGTTTCCTTCTAGATACTACTTTTAATTATTTTGAATTATGAAAACCTTACTACATAACTCTGTAAATAGTTTCGTTTAATCCTAGGTAAAAAAAATTCAATTTTTAAATTTTTTCAATATTTTATTTTATTTTTCATATTTTATTTTATTTTTTAAAAATGTAAAAAAGAATTCGAATTTTTTTTTTCAAATTCTTTTCTCAAATCTCCTTCTAGATACACATAGTATCACATATTATCCTATAAACATACACATATTATCCTGTGAACATATATATATTATCCTGTAAATATACACATATTATTCTGTGAACATACACATAGTATCCTGTAAACATACACATATTATCCTATAAACTGGTAAAAAAAATTCTGTAAATAGTTTATCACATAACTCTGTAAATAGTTTCGTTTAATCCTTTAAACCAGTAAAAAAAATTCATTTTTTTTTTTCAAATCTCATTCTAGACTACTTTTAATTATTTTGAATTATGTAAACCTTATCACATAACTCTGTAAATAATTTCATTTAATCCTATAAACCGGTAAAAACAATTCAAATTTTATTTTTTTTCAATTCTTTTTTCAATTTTTTTTTCAAATTTGTATCTAAATGATATTTTCAATTATTTTGAATTCTGTAAACCTGATCACATTACTCTGTAGACATTTTCGTTGAATACTGCAAACCAGTAAAAAAAATTCAATTATATATTTTTTGAATTTTATAAACCTTATCCCATGACTTTGTCGAGAATTTCGAATTTTTTTTCAAATATCCTTCGAGATGCTACTTTCACTTAATTTAGATCCTTGTTCAAAGCAATTTTGACAAAGTACTTCTCTTATAATTTGCCAGTAAAAACCTAAATTCGGTAAACTTCAATATTAAATCCTGTAAACTAATTCAACGTATTCTGTCAACTTAAAATTCTCATTTGAGTAATTCCTTCCGGTGATAAAATTGACGAGGATGATCAAATGGCTCTATATCCTTTCCACATAAAAGAAGCCCCAGCGAATCCTATAAATCTAATTAAATAATCCTCTAGACATAATTCATTTAAATTGATCAAGTGAAATTAACATGATTACATATATTCATATATTCTTAAGTATATAATACAATAGGACCCAAACTTGATAAGCATGGATCTTTTATCAATCAATCCCTTGAAAACATACACATCTCAAATTCACAAAAAATATATATCTGTATCAATTTGGAGCTTCTATTCCTCCATTACCAAATGGAACCAGTAATAAGAAATCTCAACATCAGGAGTTTTAACAATAAAGTTTAAACAAGGAAAATTTATAAATTTCTACATAAACACATGCAATCACATAATCTTCTATTTTTTTTTCTCTTAAAATTGTATTTTTCCTGGTACAGCACCCTGACTACACCTAAACCAATTTCTACAGTAACACAATTTGATGGTGCCAGTATTGGTAATTTGTCTATGTCTAATTTGCAAATGCTAGTAATTCTCAAGTTTAGAAAGACATGAAAGAGAAAGCTGGTGGATTGGGTTTGATTCAGGCTTGTAGCAAATATAGGAGTAGGGGCTTATGACTGAGTCAAGGTGGTGCCATACCAGTTGTTTGCACTCCTTTGATAGGTTTCTTATGAGTTTACTATATGTACACCGTAAGGCAGCCAGAAAACCTACATATCCCTCCATGTCTTCTGTGTTCTATTGATCTGACAATATGAGGAGGCATATTAAGTGAACATGATATGTGTTAAAAGGGCACTAAAGAAAGTAATAAACACCGTTCCAGGATTATAACTATTGTTGGTGTACCAATACCACCATCTTGCCCGATCCATCAAAGGCTACTAGCTTGATTATTCTTTCTTTTATTTTTTATTTTTTACTTTTACAGTTTACTAAATCATCTGGGCTGATGATGTTTATTCCTTCCATGATCTCAAATTAGGACTCAACATCTAGTTCAAGCCATAATATTGAAGATAAATAAACCTGATTTGTTATTATAAAAGTGACGTACAAAAAACACGTAACATCAAAGGATCAATGCTTACACTGAGTCTCATAAGTGCGGCTACACTCCATTGCAAGGTCAAATAAGCTTTGCAAAACAAAAGCAAGACGGTCACATGCAGTGTCAAGAAATGGCGCCAACCATGCACGTGCAATCTCGGCTGCAACTTCCATCACAACTCCATTCCCTCCCCTTCCAGCATGAGCCAGAAGTATATTTGCCACCTAAAACCACAAAATATTATGTAAGTGGATGTAGGTATGTTCCAATAAGTTATATTATGGAAAGTTGATTTATTGTGACTAGGCAAAACAATGAGATACACCTCAACCCTGTAACATGGAGCAATATACACATGCCCTTCTGTGCATGACAAATACCACCTTGCCCTTCATTCTTTATAAGTAAAACTTCTTGCTTTAGTTTGCCATTTTGAGGAGATTCAAACAGTGAAACAAGTTTGCTATAAGAATCCATTGCAGAAAATGAGGGAATGAGACAGGGACAGAAAGTATTCTTTTGTTTTGCCAGGATATAGTGTATAATTCCCTTGGTTTGTTGGGGCATGCATAATACAACATACTTGAAGGATACAGGATTGTAACAGTATGAGACAATTTTTTCACTGTGTTAAATAAGAAATCATCAAGTGTTCATGATAGAGCACATACCTTCTCTCTGGACACTGGAGGACATTCAATAGAGTATGTGGCGCATCGAAACTCATGCAAAACTCGCTCAAATGCTGCACCACCATATAGCCTGAGACTTGAATTATCAAGCAGTTGGTGTGCAGAGAGTTCTACACGTCCTCCATGAGTGGCAACATGGGAACCAATCCATCTCTCAGACATTTTATCAAGCAGTTGGTGTGCAGAGAGCTCTACACGTCCTCCATGAGTGGCAACATGGGAACCAATCCATCTCTCAGATATTTTATCAAGCAGTTGGCGTGCAGAGAGTTCTACAGTCCTCCATGAGTGGTAAGAGTACATATATATTACACCAATTTACAAGTCGCTATCAAAAATCGAAAGTAAAACTATTAATTACGACAGATTAGCAAAATGAAATATCCAAGAGATGATATTTACCTTGCCTCTCGTTAAGTTTAGTCTCCAAATCCATGTCTCAGATGCTCCATCTGATATTTGGATCCAATTGTCAGTGTTGTTCATGATTGAAGTTGCCGATTCATTTACAATTTCTCATATTTAGATATAATCGTCAGTGTTGTTCATGATTGAAGGTGCTGCTCTTGATTTGAATCCATGTCTTTCGCAATTTCTCATCGCAGATTGTAGCCTCCAGCTTAGTGGTAATAAGTTGATCTGATCTTGGAGACCGACTCCCGTAAAAGATAGAATCATCGGTGAAAATCAGAGATCGTCAAAATTGGGATAGGAGATCGTCAGATTTGGAAAGAACGGAGGAGAAATAGAAAACAACGATAACTTGGAAACTTTATTTATACAAGGAAAGTGGGAGGAACGGTCGGACCGTTAGAGTCAGTTGAAACCGTGTTGGCGGACAGTTGAAAACGCGTGAAAATAGGATGCGGGGATTTTACGGGGACTGAAGGCAGGGGGACATTATCTTTTCTCAATAATAATATACTCGTACAATTTGGATATAGAGATTTTTTAAAAATTGTAAATTGATACAGACAATTTAAAGGAGCATGTGGTACAGAAAAAATAGGATCTTTCGATTTTTATTTGCAACATAACCTCTAATTATACAAAATTACTATAAAAACAAGTAGTTTTTAATTTTATAATTATAGTTAGTATTTTAATACACAATATAGATCAAGACATATTATGCATTCTTGATCATACTCACATAATGAATAAATAAATAAATAAATATATTATGTTGAGGAAAAATAATAAATAAATTTGCTGGTCTTTGTACTCAATTTATGTGTGACTTTAAAATGAACTTATTAAACATGCATGTTCGTACATGTATTTTGTATGATATGTTCGGTTGAACTCACATTACTTACATGACCCATTGGTTTGATAGTCTATATATAGTAGAGCTTTTAAAGATGCAAAATATACTTTGATTTCTTTTCAACTAGTCATTATGTTAATTAAGAAATATTAACAAATGTTAACTATTTTCTTTTATATTTTAATTAAGTTATTGGAGAAAACTGACAATAACTTTAAATGAAACGGAATTCATTTTATATTTATCAATTAAAATATAAATAACTAACAATTATTGATACATAATTTTAGTAGAGCGATTTCTATTTTTTAGTATGAATTAATTATTTTTTCTAAGGTTAACTAAATATTAAAAATAGTTCATAAATGTATTAGATTTCCATACTTAATTTTAAGATATATGTAATTTAAAAGATTGATTTTGCAAAATTAAGACAATAAAATTTGTTAGTCTTGTTTTAATATGTGAAAACAACAAATACTAAAACAAAATTAATTTAATTAATTATTGTTCGTTATATTTGTAACACATAATTATTAATTTTAGCAAAATACACTTATTTCTTGCATTTTCTTAAATGAAATAAGTTCCAATAAAATTTCTCTAGAATCAAATTTGTACAATATTTATACTTTTAACATCAAAACTGAAATAAAAATAATGTATATATTACTATCATCTACAATTTTTATAACAAATACATTTTAATTTACATCAATCATCAATATCATACACTTTATTTTTTAGTTACATATTTCTTTCTCTTAGAATCGCAAACCCAGTGCAGTAGCACCCGACATCGTCTCTCTTTCAGAAATATGCTATGATGTATCGGAACCCTTTAAAAAAAATGCTATAATATTATTTTTAGCAAAAAATAATATCTAAAAGATGCTATGATACATCAGAACCCTTTAATAAAAAAAATTCCATTCAAGAGCCGCGACAAGTAATTCCGGCTGATGGATCACAAATTAAACATGTTCCCATACTATTTTTGAAATTTTTAAAAACATCGTGTTACTAATTTAACTTTTTTTTTTTTTTTTAATGCTACACTTAAAAAATCAAAAAATATAAGTATCATAAATACGAAAACACAAACAAAAATTTCGACCACCATAGGATTAGAATCACTTATGTATATCACACGCATTAAAAAAGAAAAAAAAATGCAGCTTATCAACACATACAGTAACAGAGTTATAAAATGTTCAAAATCCAGTAATTAATTTCTTTAAATGTCACACTGCCATGTGTCATTTGGGCTGCACAACAAAGACATTTTGGGATGCTATTTCAGATCTTTTGTGGGCTTTTCTAGTTAGTAGATACTAGGGGGATTCAAATCTGCTCTTTTTTTAAAAAAGGAGCACCTTCCTATTTCTCATCTGAACCGTTCAAAATTGATGGTATGGCTTTAATTACATCTGATTTGTTTTAATATATTATATTGATATAAAAAAAAAGTAATTGAAGCTATCCGATCAATTTTGAACGGCTCGGATTGAGGAATAGGAGGGTGTTGCTTTTCTCAAGAAAAGGAGTAGATTTGAATCCAATACTAGGGTTATCATTTTTTGGGAGGAGCCAGGAATCCAAATCCTCTTACTGAATATTTCTATTCAAATCTGGATCGTTTGATTATAATTCAAGTCAATTTGGTCATAGTCTAAATAATTCCCTGAATCATTTTTTTGTTTTTTGTGCTCTTTGTTTCGCCATGCTCACACTTTGAAGTTTGAACCTTTAATCGGCTATGGATAGAAAATTGAAAAACAATTGTTTGATTATTATTAAGAAAAATATAAAAAATAAATTATTTTACTAGTCTTTGTACTCAATTAGTGTGTGATTGTAAAGTGAGCCCAAAAATACATGTTCTGACATATTTTTTTTGCATGATATGTTTGATTGAAGCTCATATAATTGACTCAAATTGGTTTAATATATAGCAGAGCTTTTGAATTGGCAAAATAGTCTTTGATTTCTTTCTAAGTAGTTGTCATATTAATTAAGAAAATTGAAAAAAAAAAATTACTTAATTTTTCTTTTACTATCTGATTCTTATCCAGCATACTTTACATAGATAATTACATATGCCTTTCTTCAAAAACAAAATTGATGAACATGAAGAAAAGATAATTGCATATAAGTCATTGGAGAAAACTTATATTAACTTAAAACAATTGATCTTTTATCATTATGAGAAAATTTACAATCTTTCCATCATAACACTAATTTAATTTTTTGAGGTCCACAAACACAATAAATAAGACCGCGACATTAAAATAGATACAGCCTCAATAGTTGTGTATCTTTGCTTTAAAATATCTAAATTATCAAAAACTTTAAATCTTGAAAGACCGACTTCCGAGTATTTCATAGCAAGTTGATATGGCAAGATTGAATAATTGTAACCATTGTCAATCAAGTATCCACATAAAATTTTAGATTGTCATGATTTGACATATGGATCATTCACCAATTGGTTGAATATAAATTTGATCTCAAAACAAACTGAGGGATCATCAAGGTGTAAATGGGTTAGTAATATTTCAGTAATATATAACATATTATGATAATACTTCTTTGATCGGTATTGAAGTGCTTGCAACTACTATTAGAATTTTAGATTGATAATTTTTGAAGAGAAACAAACAAAAAAAGCTCAGATTTAGATAAAGAAGTGAAATGTAAGTGATTATGGCTAGTTCAATCATTTAGATACACAATTTTGAGGCGGTGTGGACTTATTATTTTGATATGGAGTACTCAAATTGTTCACACATTTTTAAATTTGAAGAATGAAGGATACTCATTCAATGCATTGAACTCGAAATATATATATTTTTTAACTAACATCTCAAACAAATATAAATGTTTAGAATAAGTTGACATCCATATATATTATCTCCTATTTATTTATATTCATATTTATATATGATTGTACAATTAAAATTACTTCGCATTATAAAGGTTTTATAATCTCCAAGTAGCCTTGAGATTAGAATCATGCAAGGGTGCATGGAATTCACATCCTCTCCAATACTGCACAAGGAAATCTTTTACAATTAATGAATTTGGATTTTTTTTTAACTTGGAATGAATTTCAAAGCCCAATAATACTGCCCCTACACTAGCCCAAATTCCAAAGCGATGAGATTTAATATCAAACCGTAAAATTTTCTTTAGGAAGTACTTGAAAAAATACATAATGACATAACTTGTTTATATTTTTTAATCTTAGTCATAATACAGATATTATCTGCACACTCAAAAGGAAAATGAAAAATGTTAAGAAAAGTTAAACATACAGTGTCCACTGATAATATATGTGTTCTGTCAAAGTATGAAATTAAAGATATAAAATAATCTGTGTTATGAATTTATATTTTAGTAGAGAAATTTATGCAGCGAGACTACGGTGACATATAAAATAACTTGTGTTATGAATTTATATTTTAATTTATAAGATTAAAATAGTTGATTTAAATAGCTAAACATGATATTTGTATGTATTTTTCTTTTAAAAAAGTTCATAAACAAAACCCTTATGATCAAGTGTTGAATTGTTGATGTAAAGCTTAATATGAACAAATTAACCCTAATTAAATTGAATTAACTAGTTTAAAAAATTTGAAGGGTTAGCACGGTAGCTAGAGGTGTAAACAGATCAGATATTATTCGATTTCGTCTATATTCGAATCCAAAAAATTATCTAAATTATCTGATCCATATATGTATCCGAGACTATTTGTATATGTATCCGTATCCAAAAAATTATAACGGATAAGGATACGATAAGACTTTTAGTACCCGTATCTGACCGTTTATACTTTTAATCACAACAAATGAGTTATATGTTCTTAAATTGATTTATTAAATTGCATATTGTACAAATAATTTATTAAAATATATATAAATATATATTTTGATAAATAATATAACACTATGATATAACATAGTGATTAATATTTTAATAATATAATAGATATTTTGTAACAAACAAGTTAATTATGAAAAATATCTATATCCGTAACATTTAATACCGATCTATATCCGTATCCCAGACTATCCGTATCTGTATCCGTATCCGAAAAATTATAACGGATACGGATACGATAAGACCACTATTTGATCCGTATCTGACCGTTTACACCCCTAACGGTAGCACCTCGCTTACAAGTTACAACACATTTACATTTACACCCCCGTTTATATTATTTTGTTAACTACACCCTTTGCAACCAACGTGGCCCAATCCCAGCCGTCGATTTCAAGAAACTCCTCCAATCTTGAGATCTCTGCATCGAAGCTCCAATCTGACTCCACAGAGCTCTCCGCGCTATCCATCGAAGCAAGATCCAAAAACCCGTTAGGAGATGCGGGTTGGCGGATCTCCATCAGAGGTGGGTCGGGAAAGTTGAGCTTGGCCTTGTCGCCCCGGATCCGGCGCGCTGCCACATCATAAGCCAGCGCGGCCGCCTCAGCTGTGGCGAAGGTACCAAGCCAAATGCCCATGCCCTTGCAAGGGTCGCGGATCTCCGCCGCCCACTTGCCCCACGGTCGCTGCTTGATCCCTCTGTAATTACTCTTTCGCCCTCGAGTGCGCTTCGCAACAGCCGGGTTTGGTCGCAGGTGATTTATGGCTAGTTTTGTCTTTTCATCACCTGAGAAGAAATATTTTTTAACCAGAATAATTGTTTTCAAGGTAAAAATATTAACATGGTAGTTTTGGCTTCATGTAGCGGATGAACCGTAAGCAGTGCTATTTTGATTCTATAATCTGTGCTCTGCATGAAGCGGAAACTACGCTGTTAAATTGTTTGAAAATAAATTTGCTGTGATCCGTAGAGATTGCAGGGACCTGTTATTTCGAATCTAACCTTTCATTTGCTTCCAAATAAATTTTAGGAGGAAATGAAAGGTTAGATTTGCAATAACAGGTCCCTGCAATCTCTATGGGTCACAGCAGATTTATTTCCAAAGTTTTTGTCCTGAATTTTACGAGTGCGTACACACTGAGATATCTCATATTTTGTGTGACCGACGTGTCTGGCTCCTATCCAGGGATAGTGCAGGGACAGTATTATTTGAGCATTGAGATTCGTGCAGAGCGTGTTTGAATGGTTGAGATTTTCCAAAAAGTCACGCAAAATATGAGATATCACAGAGGATGCAATTCCGAATTTTTATACAAACCTGAAAGACGGTGGTGTTCGTCGGATATGGGTTGGGATGGCTGCAGATAGCGCGAGGAGAGATCTGGGCCGTTGGTTAAGGCAATGAAGTCGGATATGAGAGCACCACCACACATTTCTCTTCTTCTTGCGTAAAGTTTACCTGAAATTTGAGTGCACAAGATGTGTAGTAGTTGCTGCTAAAGAGCGCACATGTTTATTCCCCATTTTATAGACGGATTTTTCCGAGTAACGACAAAATTCAAGCTTTAAAAAAGCTTTTTATCAACAATGTGCTTATCTACTCAAAAGTAGAAAAAAAAAATTATCTGTCCTATTTGAGAGGAAACTGCTTGTATTAATTTAATACAATGCAAATTGGATTACTCATCTTAAAAAAATGAACCGGTTTGGAATCTTTCCCAATATATAGATTTTCAGAATTATTTGGAATCTTTTACCTTATAAGGGAATATTTTTTTATCATTCACTTCCTCTCCAATACCTTATAAGGAAATCTTTTATAATTACTAGATCTGAACTGTTCTTTTTAACTTGGAACGAATGTCAAAGTCCAACAAACTAATTGAGATTTAATCTCAAATCGTAAAGTGAGGTTAATCCTCTGCAATACTTGAGAGGATACGAACTCCTCTCATGTAGGAGGGTAAGCCCACAAACTGCAAAAAAATTCTATAATATAAATAGAGGTTTGAAAGTGTATTTGGTTGCTTGACATCTAATCTATGATTTCAAAAGTAAGTTCTAAAAGAGTTACAGTAATATCTATTGCCGAATACATGTTCAGTTGTATTGTAAAAACTAATTGTAAAAATTATATTATTTTTTTTTATCTAAAATGCTTGATAGGAAATTAGGAATACAATTATTATTATTAATATAATTAAGAAATAGAATATTTAAACAATAGCATACCACTACTTGTTCAGTATTACTCATAACAAGTATTTTGATCATTAACTTGTTATTCAATTACCGAAAAATCAATTATAAATTAAATTAGCACATCAATGATTAATTTGTTAATGCATTTTTTTTGTTATAATATGAAAACCGAATAGTTTGAATTAATTTTTACATAACATCAAATATTATATACGGATGAATGTAGATCCGTCTCTGTTGTTATGATTGCGAAAAAAAATGCATATGATGATCATATTTTGTTGCTTACTGAACAGACTACATATAATATTATACTTAAAACTACTGAGTGTAGTTAAGATACTCTCCATTTCTACAGATATGGAGGTGTACATTACCCTTAAATAATATATGGTCTTAATTGTTTCATACATTCTAACTTGGATTTATAATCTAAATGTAACATCTTTCTTTTCTCCTTTTAAGATCTCTGATCTAAATTTAAATTATATTATCTTCTTCTTTTTTCTAATGAAATTCAAACGTTTAAAATTATAATATTCATAAACAAATTTTATTTGAATTTCGAATATGCGGAACTCTCATATAAGTATCATGAGGAGGGATCCACTTGCAACATTTGAAAATTATAACATCTTACAATAATTTGGTTTTGTAATTTTTAAAGTCCAAATAATCGATCAAAATCGTTCAACATGATCTCTATATTAAGATGTGGTTGGAGATCAAATTTCACTTTTTTTTTTAACTTTTTTACTATTTATTAACTATTTTACAAAACTGTTATTTTTAGATAATTCTGAACCACCGAAAAACAAAAGTACTGTAAAATAATTAATAAATAGTAAAAAAATAAAAATAAATAAAATTTTTGATTTTCAAGCATATCTTAATATAGATATCATGTTGAACGGTTTGGATTGACTATTTGGATTTTAAAAATTACAAAATCATATTATTATAAGATGTTATAACTTACAAATGTTGTAAGTAGATCTCTTCTCAAGTATCATTGCCTTTCCAACTAAATCAACTTATAATATGAATTTAAGGTCTTGTACGTGTATATATATACAACAAGGTAGGTATTTTTCGCAAGAAAAAAAATGCATTTATGACGGTATTCCGTCGTAAAAAATACCGTCGCAAATAGAAAAAACACGTTTTTGAAGTTACTCCGTCGTGAAAAGTCACTTTTTACCTTCACAAAAAATGCCAGTCTTTTATAGTCTCCACACACAATTGTAGCTAACTCAAATACCAATATTTGAATGGAGGGGATATTTGAATGACAAAAAGTAGGGGTGTTCAAACGGTCGGTTCAATTTAAATCAAATTAAATTTGTCAAATCAAACTAAAACCCAATGAACCGACCAAATTAAAATGCCAAACTGAACTAAAACTGAACCGATTAAATCAAACTAAACTTCATGATTTATTCGGTTGAATCAAATAGAGGAATTCAATCTCAAAAAATCAAAACTCAATACATAAGCCAATACATTCATAATTTTATAGAAACGAAAATTAAGATACCATTACACACATGATTCAATTTTATACAAATACATTGATGTTCTAAAATATCCAAAGTTCTAGATCAATATTTATTCTTGATTTTTAAGTCCAAAATGATATTTGAATTATTATATTACCGATCAGTTCAGTTTATTCAGTTTTGAGAAATTAAAACCGAACCGAACCATTTAAATGGAATTACTTCATAAAATCAACTGAACCAAACAACCGAACTATTTAAACCGAAATTCTCTGGTTCAGTTCAAAACCAAATAAACCGAACCATTTGAACACCCCTAACAAAAAGGCCATGGATCATACTAGTTATGTATAAGCTTAGGGATAAAATGTTTTTTTTTTTTGTCATGTTCTAATTATGTCTTATATTTTTATTTTTAAAGTCGAAATAATTGATTTCATATTTACTCAATATAATTTTTAAATTAAATATGTTTGGAGAACTTGCTCGTCGTGTTTGGAGAGACTAAATTTTATAAATTTTATAAATTTTTGGATCATTTATCTATTTTGAAAATAGGGTTAAAATATTTTACTGTTTTTGTGCTCTAATCCTCACATTCTTATATTCGTTTTTAAAGTGACATTTTAACCCTACCAATAAAATATATATGTTAGTCGTTTTCAATGTGACATTTTAACCCTACCAATAAAATATGTTAATTAAGGCATCATAAGCTAGCCACTTTATAACTTTATCAATTGGCCCTTTTTGAATTTGAATCAGCATTGGTGTCAATTAATAATTACAACCAAATCAAATTTCACTGGACTTGGATGCATGTTGACGGTATTTGACTAGTAACACCAAATCAAAGTATCAAGCTATTTTTCATTTAGATCCTTAAAATTGTAAATATTCTATTTTACCTTTTTAGTTTTCACCCAATTTTTAATTAATCTGTCACAACTGCACAATATACAATTTTAAGAAAAGTACATATGTAGGATTTTAGCTATTAAATATATTTCCATGAAAGAGACTCATCTTCTTCAAAAAGAAATTAATATCTAATTTTTTTTATCTATAGAATAGTTTAGAATATTTGTTCAATTGTTTAGAATATTGTTTAGAATATTAGCTCAATAATTTAGAATATTATTTAGATTACTGTCCAAATAATTTAGATAATTCAAAAATGGTTTATATTAGTTTAGAAAATTTTAAAATGGTTTACATTAGTTTAGAAAAATCCAAAACGGTTTAGAGTAATTTATAAAATTTTAAAGTATTGTAGAATAATTTAGAAAATTTCAAAATGGTGCCCGAATAATTTAGAAAGTTCCAAAATGGTGTAGAATAATTTAGAAATTTTCAAATTGGTGCCTGAATAATTTAGAAAATTTCAAAATAGTGTAGAATAGTTTAGAAAATTCCAAAATTTCAAATTGGTTCCGAAATGGTTTAGAATAATTTAGGTAATTTCAATTGGTTTAAAATAATTTAGAAAGTTCCTAAACAGTTTAGATTAGTTTAGAAAATTTCAAAACGGTTTAGAGCAATTTATAGAGGGAGAATAATTTAGAGAGGAAACTGAATTAATTTTGTAGTATGGCAAACGAAGTCCGTGATCAAGTGGAGAGGATGGTGGATACTTTTAGTCGTCTATTGTAGATACCTCACAGCCTATGTTACATGGATATGGGTGCGGGTATCATGTCGGACACGACACGGGTACGGCGATACGGCAATTCTCAAAAATGAAAGATACGACACGTCTATTATATTATATTATATTATTAGTTTAATAATACTTGTATTATATAAATTAAATATCAAAAGTTCTTGATATACATTAAATAGAAACGCTACTAGATTATATCACCAAATGTGAAGTAGTGCAGTGGTCAAGTCCTTTGACGCTGTCAGCTGAAACCCGGGTTCGAATCCTCCTTGCACTAATGAAATAAACATTTTGGCGTGGTTCACAGCATGTTGGGTGCACTGGGAGTAGCAACTAGCGGGCGGTCCACTGCAGGCGCGGTGCACAGGGGTAGCGATGGACCATACGACAAACTGTGTAGTATTTATGGCGTATCCAGACGCGTCAGGGTAGTGTCCAGGACGTATCCATAACAGTCAGAGCGTGTCAAAGACCGTATCAAAGGACTAAGGATACGCCACGTAAGGAGACGCACCAACTGGCATGTCTGATACGTATCGTGGCCGTGTCAGAGGCGTGTCAGTGTCAGATACATGTTGGACACGAATACGATAAGTTTCTAGGAGTGTCAGGGTAACATAGCTTACATCCATCATAGGGTGTGTGAGGCTTCTAAGGAGGTAAGTAGCATTGGGTGTGTGAGGCTCTGACTGGTACTGGGTTAGGATCGAGTTTTAGGGATCTGACTGTTCACGTTTAATTGGGAATTAAAACCGGTATGGTTCGGTTCCAATTCCACATATAACTCTAGAACTGGTAATGTTTATGGAAAAAATGTCACAATTCCTAAAATCATTTTGAATGATGCCTGGTTTGTTACCGGTACTAATTGGTAGTCACATTGACCATCGAAAGACATGTTAAACCTGCCTTGGATTTTCTGATTTGCTTCACTAACAATATACCCAACCAGTTTATAAATCTTATTCTGGAGATAATTAAAGTTATGATTTACAGTTATAGATAATGAGTATTTAGGTCAGATACTATAAAAAAAACCCCGTCATCATTGTACAAGACTTCTCCTCCAACAAAAATTCTCACATATATGGTGGTCATTTTTTATTTTGATTGATCTGGATAACAAACTACAATTTTAAAAAAAATACTATAAGTACAACATAATTTCAGAAATTAAATAATTTACAAATTATTTATAAAATAAACTAACTTTTTTTCAGAATCTGATTTTTCTTCTTCCTCTTCTCTTTTTTTATTTTTCCTCTTTCTTCCTCCGTTTGAATCCGAATAATCTAAGAATAATGCAGTGTGATTTTATAACCATTTTTTATGAATCTTGAACCAGCTAAAAGATAACCAGAAATAATATTCCTAGATTCGGTGATTAAATAATCGGATTGGATCCAGTGACTAAATAACCGAACAAAGTCCCTCTATCTAGTTATTTTCTCACTGGTCCAATTTCTGAATCCAGTGAGAAAATAACCGGAAAGAGAGACTTTGTTCGGTTATTGAGTCACTGAAAGAGATAGTTTTCAAATTCCTATCAAAAGTTGGGTAGAATTTGAAATTTTGTAAATTTTTTGGGTAATAAAAATTTCGGCTCTAGTCATCACATTCTTATATTCGTTTTTAATGTGACATTTTAACTCTACAAATAAAATATGTTAATTAAGGCATCATAACAAGCACTTTGTACCTTATTAAATATGGGACAACGGATTATTGCATGACATATATATTATATAATACTCTTTAATTCCCTCGATTTAAGCATGCTCGCTCATCAAGTCTTGTCAGATCTTTTCGTATCTACAAATGATCACTTAATTTTCAAAAACATTAACCTAGCCACTTTATAAAAGATGCAAAGCTAACTTTATCATGAATTGTCCCTTTTTGAATTTGAATCAGCATTGGTGTCAATTAATAATTACAACCTAATCAAGTTTCACTGAACTTGGATGCATGTTGACGGTATTTGACTAGTAAGAGTAACACCAAATTAAAGTATCAAGCTATTTTTCATTTAGATCCTTAAAATTTTAAATATTCTATTTCACCTTTATTGTTTTCAATCAATTTTTAATTAATCTGTCATATATTATATATTAATTAATTAATTAATTTTTTTCATCCATCCTAATCTATTGAATGGATGATCACTTGGATACTACAAAATGAAATTTCTGAGCCGAAAATATATTTTAAAATTTTAAATATTCTATTTCCCCTTTATTGTTTTGAATCAATTTTTAATTAATCTGTCATATATTATATATTCATTAATTAATTAATAATTTTCATCCATCCTAATCTATTGAATGGATGATTTGGATACTACAAAATGAAATTTCTGAGCCAGAAATATATTTTAAAATTTTAAATATTCTATTTCCCCTTTATTGTTTTCAATCAATTTTTAATTAATCTGTCATATATTAAATATCCATTAAAATTTAATATTTTTCATCAATCCTAATATATTGAATGGATGACTTGGATATTACAAAATGAAATTTCTGAGCAAAAATGACAATTTCAAAATTCTAAGAATAAAAATGAAAAATAAATACCATGAAAGGGACTATTGGTGGTCTGAATTTGAGAGGTTTTGACCTACGAGCATCTAATTAACCTCTAGCTGTATGATTTTGAATAAAATATTTTTGGCAAACTTTTAAAACTTAAAATTAATTGTGTTAGGTAATTAGATAATATCGCACTAACTTTCTTTGTATAGACATGTGACTAAATCACTAGGCTTTCTCAATTTTCACCAAAATAGCTCATAAATTTTTTTCATGGAAAAATGAAACATATATAGGTTCTAAATGAACCTTATCTTTGCTTTTATTCTAAATGAAAATGAAAATGGTCTTTTTTATATTATAAAGGGTCTCGATTTGCTAAACATAATATTACCTCAACTAATGGATCATAACCTTTTAATATATATAAGTCTTCTAAGAATGTATAAATTTATTTGGACAAAAATTAAATTTAATATACATATATATTATTCTAAATAGCATTTATATATTTAAGTCACGTTAACGTTTCGAACATATATAACCTAAACTAATAAAGAACCTCAAGTACAATAAGTCCAATAAAAGTGCATAAATTTATTTATGTATAAAAATCCTCTAAATTTTTTGACAGTGCGTTGTGTGTATCTCTGTGTATTCAATTAATTTAAACCACATGTCTACATTTATGTTCCTAATATCTCGAAAACTAACTAATAACCTCTAACATATATCCTCTACAAACAAGAAATTTATGCAAAATAATCAGAATTTGGTGCGTTCTCCATGACGTCTTTATTGAAAGAAAGAAAGGGAGGGGAGGAAAGCAAGACCATGAACACGGCTGGCCGGTGCGAATTACCAGGTTCAGATTCGAATTTTAGGAGAGTTAGAGGGAGGAGACGGGAGCAGATATGACTTCCGTGTATAAATTTAACGATTTTGTTCAATTCTGAATCAAGAAATAAAAGAGAAGGTGAACTCTCTGTAAGCTTTCTTTCCTTTCCTTTTCTAGCTGTGAGTAATTGTAAAGCATGCTTGGAAGCTTTTGGTGCTCTTAATTTAATATTATTGTAAAGGACAGTATATATATATTATATATAGGACTTGACTACGATGCTATGGATTGCATAGAGGTCTTCCGTGCTACGGCTCAATATTCGATTTTTCAAAATTCTAACGGTTGATCCGAACCGTTTTTTTACTATTTTTTTAGATTTATTGAAAATCATTGTTTTTCAGACAAATCTGGACCATAAAAAACAACGATATTCAATAAATCTAAAAAAATAGTAAAATTTTTCCAAAAAATGTAAAATTTGGTTTTCAAACACACATTAATATGGAGAACAAGATGAACAGTTCGGATCGACCTTTAGGATTTTGAAAACTCGAATATTGAGCCATAGCATGTGAGACCTCTATGCAATCCATAGCATATTAGTCAAATCTTATATATTTTTAGTAAAAGTTGAAGGTCAAGTCATCTATTATTTAATATCTACAAAGGATTATTTTTTTCGGGTTTCGAACCGTAAAGGAGAATAATTAAATTAAATTCTAAATCGGATAACATGTATTGTTACCCAATATGTGTACTTTTATAAGGACTTTCAAAAATGACCTTTAAATGATAAATGAAAGGTTCAGAGTTGCACAGCACAATTATTGATGCAGGAAGACAGTTGTAAATGTAGACAACTGGACTTGAAGTGATTGAACCAAGCAACTCGTCACTTTATTTTGGGCCTTAATTGGGCCTATTTTAAGCCTAACTAATTTAAGATTCTTTGATCAGGCGACGGAGTAATTGGGCCTTGGGCTTTATGCTATATGGCTGTGAATGATTCAGTTGAGCAAGATCGTTGTTATTGCTGTTATTATTACAAGCAAATACAAATATGTTTTATCAAATTTATAATTAAAATTTTTAAGAAATGTATACGGTGTACTTTTCTTAAAATTGTATATTAATTGTATTGTGTCACGATCAATATTATTGCATGATGAATATTAATTAAAAGGTAATTATAATTC
This sequence comes from Carex pumila, assembly GCA_033356055.1. Classification (NCBI taxonomy): domain Eukaryota; kingdom Viridiplantae; phylum Streptophyta; class Magnoliopsida; order Poales; family Cyperaceae; genus Carex; species Carex pumila. The sequence continues at coordinate 283,643 of JARJHM010000274.1, read as the reverse complement.
CCCCACCTATCTATCCCCCATTTCATTCTCCAACTAACTTTCTATTTTAACTATAACTATAACTACTATTTCTAACAACTTTTATTTCTTTTCTCTTTCTCTCTTTCCCTTTCACCTCTATTTTCTTTTTTCACCTCCATCTTCTTCTCCCACCTCCACCTTCGCTTCCCTCTCCCACCTCCACCTTCGTTTCTCTCTCTTACCTTCACCTCCCACACCTCACCTCACCTCTGCCTCTACCTCCCTCTCCCACCTCCACATCCCACCTCCTCCTCTGCCTTCGTTTTTCCATCGATAAGCTCCCCTCCCTCTCCCACCTCTCACCCTCTCCTATCTCGAAATGATAAATACAATAAGCGCCCTCTCTCTTACACTTTTGTCTCGATTTTTTCCCTCTATGCTTGCTGCTCCCGCTCCAGTGAACGTTCTGCCGGAGATCATCCGTCACTTCATCCCAATCAAGCATGCGTGCCAGGAATGAATACTTCAACGTGTATGAATAAATACTTCAATGTGTATGAATGAATACTAGAGCACGTCTATATCGGGTCAGATCCGTTACTGTCAATCATATCAAAATAATTTTGTATATGTATATGCAATTAATCATTTTCATGTTTATGTTCTCCTTCTTCATGAAGTAGCGAGTTTTGTAAATAACAAAGTTTTATTAATGATGAATTATGTCACTACTTATTAAATAAATGACATAAAAATAAATTTTGAAAAAAAAATAAAGATATATGAATGAATACTTGATGTCTTAGATATAAATACTTCAATGTGTATAAATGAATACTTAATATCTTAGGGTGAATACTTGCGTGACAAGATATTAATACTTGTGCAACAGACAACTCGAAAGTATGTCATCATGGATCTCATTTGAAAGATAAAATTGTGTAGAAAACATTTGTGATTTTAGATTTGCAAAATTTTTCATAGATCGTCATAAAATATTGGTTAGATTGAATGGAGAAAAAAAAAACCACTTCTAAAAAACGTGTAAAAAATATATGAGTGATGTGTCCAGTTTTTATATTTACAATTACACGATGAGGATTAATACTTTCTAAATAAGAGATGAATACTTATGCAATAGACAACTCGAAAATATGTCATAATGGATCTCATTTGAAAGATAAAATTGTGTAGAAAACGTTCATGGTTTTATATTTGCAAAATTTCTCATAGATCATCAGAAATATTAGTTAGATTGAACGGAGAAAAAAACTCACCTCTAAAAATGTGTAAAAGATGGATAAGTGATGTATCTAGTTTTTATATTTGCACTTGCACGACGATGATGAATACTTTCTTGATTATGATAAATACTTGTACAACAAACAACTCGAAAGTATATCATTATGGATCTCATTTTAAATATAAAATTATGTAAAAATCATTCGTGGTTTTAGATTTGCAAAATTCATCACTGATCGTCAGACATATTAATTAGATTGAACGAAGAAAAAAAATCCCACCTCTAAAAACGTGTCTAGTTTTTTTTTTAAATACTTGATATGTTAGGTATGAATACTTGATGTGTTATATATTAATACTTGATGCATTACAGATGAATATTTGCGCGCGCCAATTGTAAAATTTTTCAAATATTATGTGGTCCCCAAATAGTAAGTGGTCCCCCTAAGTAGTTAGTAGTTATTGAAGTAGTTAATAACTGGAGGATTGTTACTGGGGGATAGCTAGATGCTCCCAATTATTAAATACTTTAAAACAAGAGCTGAGATGCCCAAAGTCAAAACTTTAGCTCTTTTCAATTTGACCATCAAACTTTCTTTTTCTATATCAGGAAATTGATCTGCGCATCTTTTACCTGTGTTGTCTTCTTTATTATTGGTACTGATAAAAAATATGTGTGATATGTTTAGTTAATAATAAATAGTCTCATATATTTCTCTTTGAATGTATTATGGATGACAATATGAAAAATGTACTATGATTTAGTTTAGCAGCAATGTGATATGTATCACTGGTTCTTATTTATAATATGGAAATCTTAGCTATAATTTCAATGTGTTTTTTAATTCTGTTGAATAGGAATTGGGGAATGTAAATGGTTCGGTACCAGGTTGGTACAGGAAATATTGTAGAATGAGTGCACATGCTTATATGATATCATTTAGACTTGTTATTACCATGGGTAATCCATGAAATAACGAAAATCATAAGCCCATGCAAAAATTAGCCCTCGAAATCAAATAATCTACAAATAATGGGTCCCACGTACGTTGCTCTTGGAAATAAATAGGTGTGCTTCACATTTGCTTGCCTTGGAAATACTGGGGTGGGTCCCACGTACTCTACCCTTGAAAATACTCTGGAGGGTTCCATGTACGCTTCCCTTGGAAATAAATAGGTGGGTCCCGCGTTCGCTTGCCTTGGAAATACTTGGATGGAGTCTGCTTACGCTTCTTGGAAATACTTAAGTGGGTCCCATGTTTTCTGCCATTGAAAATATACCAGACAGTGTCCAATTATAAAAGTATTTCCATGCGCCCTTTTCAAGAGTAAACGCATGGAAACAATAAGAAATAAGTATTTCCAACGGTGTCCATGGAAATAAACACTATTACCAACAAGGTTGTTGCTACAGGAGTATTTTTAACTATAGCGCATGGAAATGATGATTTTAGAGCTTGTTCCAAGGGTATGTCCATAAAAGAAACGATTTCCTGCTCTTGCAAAAAAAAAGGTATTTTCTAGCAGTGACAATTTGTCGCTTCCATTAATATATATTTAAAAATGTCAACATGACCGATTAATAGTTCGTTACATATTATATTCCCTTGTTTAATTAGTGAATACTATAATTAATGGAAGTACTCGCACGTACTACGTGTCAGAGACTTATCTGGTACATAAACTACAATGGACAATTACCGTATTATCCTGCTAAATTGACTAGTCAATATATATATATATATATATATATATATATATGGAAAATATTTAATGTAATTGTAACAAATATTTATATGTATATAAACTTAGTTGTAATTTGGATAACATTCTGCTAATTATTTATTCAACCAATATAACGTGATCTCATGAATTAATAATGCCTAGCCGGCCATCATGGCCACTCTCCAATATAATCGACCAATTGCAATTGACTATTTGCTGACTATAAATTTAAACCAAAAATGAGCAACTTGATGTAGTTTGTGTATTAAGTTAAGCGCCGGCTACGAGGTACCAAGTTTTCCTTGTTCGACTTGGCCAAAGTAATCCGTTGAAGAAATATATCATATATATACATAGTCCTATAAATGAGACAGCATCCATACAGAGAACAATTTACTAAGCTAGTGATAAAAATGGGAAAACCAAATACACTTGTGTTTCTCCTCTTTGTTATCATAGTTTCAGTTGTTACAGCTCAAAATCCAAACAGAAACATCCCAGTTGGAGTTATATGCGATTTGGACACCCGTGTGGGCAAAATGGCTCGAACAAGCATTGTGATGGCTGTGGAAGATTTCTACACGGTACATTGGAATTATAGTACCAGACTTGTGCTCTATACCAGAGATTCCAACCAGGACAATCTCATAGCTTCATTTGCAGGTGACTCGATCTTCAACTTATAAAAATGTACAAATGTTTTTAATATTGATTGTGCAAGAAAGAAACTTTTATTTTGAAGTTAAGCATTATAGTTTAGAAAAAGCACTATCAAACAATTGGTCATTCATAGTATAGTAGGCTACATGATTGTACAAAGTAATGTAACTTCTTGAAATATGTTAGCCAATTTCTTGGCATGCTTCTGTGGCCACAATCCTTTTTTTTTTTTATACATTGTTTTTCTATTCAAAATTCTTATTAGATAAACTGTAATTAAAAGATTAATTCCTCTGCCCATGATACAATTATAAATAAGGCTGATTAGATGAAACACCACTCGAGGCCTGGCTAAAAATAATGCATATACAGATGCAAAGACAATGAAACAAACAGAGGAATCCAATATATATATTTCCAGGTGTATCGATTATATGTAACCACAGAATTAATTATTTACAGCAAATAAATGAACTAATTTATTTTAAGGACACATACAGTTGACTTTTAATACTGGTATGTTTCCTTGGACAATCAGTACAACCTACCACAGAATGAACTACTAGCAGAATAATATAATTAGCATAGTGTAGTCTTTCTTGCCTGAATACTGGCTTTGACATGAGCTTCAAAGAAGAAGGCTTGAATACTCCATTTCTGGTCATACATCCGACCTTGGTCTAGCAAACCCTGTGCAGTTAAGTTAATAAAGAGGAAGTCTGCTCAAATTTTCATCCCTGTTTAAGAAAATGTGTTGATGAATTGAAGTAGGGTTAGTCTGGTCAAATCAGGGGCGGAACTAGATAGGAGGCTGAAATGTAAAATAAATAATATAAATATGTTGTCATTGGGATTTGAACCCGTCTCCACAAACACAAAGTGGAATTCAAATAACTAGATTACAAGTACACACTATACATTTTATGAGGGAACTAAACTATATAGAAAATTAAAAAAAAATACATTAAATTTCAATATACATTATTAAAAAAATTGAACTCATAAGCACCTTGGCTAATCTTTAGACCCGCCCTGGATCAAATAATATATTTTTTGTGCATTGTCAACACAAATTTTACTATCGTCTTCGAATGTGTTTCTTTTTTTTACGGTTAGCAGCTTGAATGCTTGCTAATGATTGTATTGATTATAAAGAAAAATATTTACAGCACATTATTGACCTCTCTATTCTAATATATATTTTTTTATTCTAGATCTATTTTCTTATTCTCTTCAATGCCTCTTAAAACCTAAAATAAATCACCCTATTCTTATCCTTACATATTTATTCTCTTTATTCTCTCTATTCCCCATATTCTTCAAATCCCCTATTCTCTTATTTCCATGTCTCTCTCCATGATCTGTTTTATGGAGCTCTCGGCCGCATCGGACGATAGTGTCAAGGCAAGTAGACTCGCAAGAAGATCACTGCCGCATTATCTCCGCCTAGCCGATTGATGACCGGAACCGAGTCAGATCGAGATATCTCCTTGCTCTCCTCTCTACTTTGCATCTCTGTGGCACAGGTCTCTCTATCCCCCCACCCCCTCTCTCTCTCTATCTCTTCTCCTCGGCTCGAGATATGCTCGCCTCACTCCCTCCTCTGCCCCTTACCATCCTCCTCTCCACTCTGATTGAGTATTGAATCTTTGAGGAGGGAAGAGGTGAGAGGAGGGAAGGTTGTGGTATCGAGGTTGAGGTTGAGAGCAGGGTTCAAAAAATCGGAATTGGATTTTTGACTGCCAAGTCAGAATCGGATGAATCGGCCGGAATCGGAAGAATCGGATCGGTAACTCGGGTATTTTTGGCAGAAGTCTTGTTTTGTAGCCAAAAAATAGGTAAAATTGATAAAAATAATTTGTAAAAAAACTATGTTAATTAAGTGTTATATTCCAAAATTTTAAAGCATGATTTAATTATTAAGTTGATCATTTCGCCTAATTAAGATTTTTATTAGATTAATGAACGATCAGATTTATCTGAGTAACATAAAATAAATCTAAAATTTAGAAATATAAACAAATCAAATTCGTACATTAAAAATTGGAGGTAAAAAACATAAGATAAAATATAGCACCATAAATAAAGTGTAAATATTCAGTAAATCTAAAATTCGTTGCAATCGTAAAACTAAGAAAGGAAATAAATCAAATCATGTAAATAAATAAATAATTGAATTCTAACTAAGAGTAATTAAATTAGGAATTTGGTAATTATATGTATCTATATATATACTACTTTAAATTTAATTAGTCGGATCTAAAAATCAAATTATAAACACATAATAATACTCGTACGACATTATAAATTGTTACAAATCTTCGATTCAAAATTTGGACGAAAACAGATTTTTAATAAATTAAATGAATACATATTAAGTTCTGGATTGTTTGGACCATTGGATTTAATCCCAACACGAATCTTAAAATCATCCTACACTTTGATTTTTGAATTGATGAAAGGAAGGGATTAAAACCATTTGAATAAAAATTTCGGGTCCGGCACCGAATTCTCATCCTCTGAGATATCTCATATTTTGCCTGACTTGTTGAACTTGACTCAAAACCGTTCAAATAAGTTGTGCATAAATCTCAAAGCTCAAATAATACTGGCCCCCCTGCGCTATCCCTCTCTTTCTTCTCCTCTCCTCCTGCGCGATTTTGCTTCTCCTTAGTCCTCACGCGATTTTCTCTCCTCTGTGCGATTTTGAGTCAAATGGCCTGTGCAATTTTCCTTCTCCTCACATGATTGAAGCTGGCCTGCGCGATTTTCTCTCCTTTGGTGCGATTTTCTCTCCTTGAATTGGCATAGGTTAGTGAAATTGAAAATATTTTTGCTTTAAATCAGCTTGAATCGGTGTAAATTGGACGAAAAATAAAAAAATCGGCCGATTCCGTCACTGTTCATCCGATTTTTTTGGAATAAATCGCACAAACTTGAGAATCAGACAAAAATAGGCCCGGTCCGGTCCGATTCCGAGTTGAATCGGCTGATTTGACTCGGAATCGGCCGATTTTTCGAGCTATGGTCGAGAGGGAGAGGAGAGGCGGGAGGAGTAGAGGGAGCAGCTCACATAGATCTAGGATTTTGCCTCACAGTCACCTTCTTTTTAAGAGAAGCACACGTTTCCCATCATCATCGGGTGTGTTCACTTGAACCAAATCCCACTATAAAAGTCTACTCATTCTTTATCAACAAACCTACAATGGATCTTTTTTCTTTTCATTTTAACCCCCTATAATATTAGAATCTAAAAAGCTTCAATTTTCTTATAGCATTAGATTTGCTACAAAACAATAACACTGAAGTCATCATTGGACCTCAGAAGTCCTCACAAGCTGTCATTATATCTGAAATCGGCAATAAAAGTCAGGTGCCGGTAATTTCATTCTCAGCTACTAGCCCCACTCTTTCCTCCATGCAATTGCCCTACTTCATAAGGGCAGCCGTAAATGATACAGCTCGGGTGAAAACCATTACCTCTCTCATTGAAGCCTATGGATGGCGAGAGGTGGTTCCAATCTATGAAGATACTGATTGTGGACGGGGCATTCTCCCCTTCCTTACTGCTGCCCTTGAAGAAATCAACGTGCGAATCCCATACCGTTGTTTAATAAAGAAATCATCAACTGATGACCAAATCAAGCAAGAACTCTACAAATTACAGACCATGCAAACAAGGGTTTTTGTTGTGCACATGTCATCTTGCTTGGGCTCTAACCTATTTTTGAAGGCTAAAGAAGTAGGGATGATGCGTGAAGGGTATGTATGGATCATGACAGATGGAATGACAAACATGGTCAAGTCCTTAAATAAAAGTGTCATTAGTGCAATGAACGGTGCTCTAGGTGTACGGTTATATGTACCCAAGACTGATGAGTTGAATAGCTTCACAACCAGATGGAAAAGAAGATTCCTTGAAGAAAATCCCCAGGAAATGTCTAATGAACCTAGCATCTATGCATTATGGGCTTACGATACCATCTATGCACTAGCAATGGCAATTGAAAAAGTCAGGGTTCAAAATACCAAAATTGATAACTCTACAGCTTCTCTACTGCTGCCTGTCTTTCCCAATGGACCACGACTTCTCGAGGCAATCATCGGTATCAAGTTTCGAGGATTGAGCGGCAACTTTGAATTAATAAAGGGACAGTTGCGGTATTCTTTGTTCGAAATAATTAACATTGTTGGAAGGGGGATAAGAGAAATTGGATATTGGAGAGAAAAACAAGGATTGTCAAGGGATGTAGATGAAAGCATTAACAAGAGTTATTATTCAACATCTCCAGGAGATTTAAATCCTGTCATTTGGCCAAGGGAAACAAATGTTGTGCCTAAGGGTTGGGAAATTCCAGTCAGTGGGACAAAATTACGTGTTGGAGTAACAATGACTTCATATCCTGAGTTCATGAAGGTGGAGATAGACCCCGAAACAAATGCAACAAGAGCAAGCGGGTACTCAGTTGATGTGTTTGAAGCGGCTGTGAAGCGATTGCCTTATGCACTTCCATTCAAATATGAACATTTTGGAGGGACGCCAAGGAAAAGATTACTCACCAACAATGATTTGGTCTATCAAGTTTATCTTCGGGTATGTATCTCCTTATGAAGTAGATTTTTTTTTTTTTTTTTTTATCACAAATAATATGATTAGTAATATAGCAACGACTGCTATTAATTTCATTGAAAATGGTTGAGGTATGTTTAACTTATTTACTTTGCATTTATTTAGTTCAGTTTCCTTTTTTTTGGACAAGAATTAATACATTTACTTGAAAAGCTAAATTATTTTTGATATTGTTAAGATATCTACTGTATTTCTAGTTTCCTATCATGCATATTATTTGAGGCGCTACCTTTTAATTACCTACAGATAATTATAATTAGTCAACCATTGCTAATCAATCAATGATGTGTATATATATCGATCTGTGGCCTATCACCATTATTTTAGGACTCATTATATGCTTGCAATAATAAAAATTATAATTTATTTTGAACTTCTCCTACTTCTTTTGATCTATGACCAATACTTAGAAGTTGCTTCTTCTTGCAGAATTATGACATAGTTATAGGGGATATTACAATAAGGTACTGTCAACTTATCAAAAATTATAAACACAACACTCCCAAGAAAGTCCCTTCCCTCCCATTTTTATTTCATTCAAGAGGAAAAATTACAGAATTATATTTTTCGGATGATCTATTGAGATGGGCAGCAGCCTCTCATATAGCCTTTCTAGTTATTTCCTTCCTTAATCAAGGATTGTCTAAATATTACATTAATTGTAAAGATATTACATTTATTGGAAACTAAATATTATGCATTGGAAACTAAATCTTCTGCTGCCTTTTTCATTGATTCCCTTCTAATCTTCTATGATCTTCTTTAGCTCATGCTAACACTCCCCCTCAAGTTGGTATGTAGATGTTCTTCATACCCAACTTGTCAAGTGAATCATGAAAGATGGTGCTGGAGACTCCTTTTGTTAACATATCTGCAAGTTGGTTTTCGGTCCTTACAAACGGAATAGATATGACCTTTTCATCTAAGTTTTGCTTAATGAAATATCTGTCAATCTCTATGTGTTTGGTACGGTCGTGTTGAACAGGATTTTGAGATATAGCAATTGCTGCCTTATTGTCACAAAAAAGTTTCATTTCTTCTTTGGGCTTGAATCCGAGCTCACTTACAATCTTCTTAAGCCATATTAGTTCTTGTAACCCTTTAGCAATTCCTCTAAATTCTGCTTCAGCACTAGACAATGCTACCACCTTTTGTTTCTTACTCCTCCATGTCACCAAGTTTCCTCCAACAAATGTAAAATATCCAGATGTGGATTTTCGATCAGTTATGTCTCCGGCTCAATCTGAGTCTGTATATCCCTCAATTCTTAAATGTCCATTTTTCTTAAAGTAAATACCTCTTCCAGGTGATCCTTTAAGATATTTTAGAATTCGAAACACAGCTTCCATGTGTTGTTCACTCGGAGCATGCATGAACTGACTCACTACACTTACTGCATACGCAATATCTGGTCTTGTGTGTGACAAATAAATGAGTTTACCTACTAGTCTTTGGTACATTTTTTTATCTGCTGGTACTTGATCGGGAAACTCACCCATCTTGACATTCTGTACCACTGGAGTGTCTACTGGTTTGCAATCAAGCATCCCAGTTTCAGCAAGTAAGTCTAATACATACTTGCATTGAGATAAGGAAATACCTTCTTGAGTTCGAGCAACTTCAATTCCAAGAAAATATTTCAATCCTCCTAGATTCTTCATTTCAAATTCTCTAGATAGTCTTTCTTCTAGATCCTTGATCCCATCATTATCATTACCTGTGATTATCATGTCATCAACATAAATAATCAGAACTGTTATCTTCTCTTGTCTTTTCCTGTAAAACAAAGTATGGTCAGAGTCGCTTTGAGAATATCCATATCCTCTCATTGCATTACAAAATCTCCCAAACCATGCTCTGGGAGACTGTTTCAATCCATACAGTGCCTTCTTTAATTTACACACCAGGGATTGAGAACCTGAGTAACCATATCCAGGTGGAATATCCATATATATTTCCTCCTCAAGATCACCATGAAGGAAAGCATTCTTCACATCAAACTGATGCAAAGGCCAATTAAGATTTGCTGCAAGAGATAATAAAATTCTAACAGTATTTAATTTAGCCACTGGTGAGAAAGTTTCTTGAAAATCAATATCATACTTTTGGGTAAACCCTTTAGCAACCAACCTAGCTTTATACCGATCTATCAAACCGGTTGGACCATATTTAATGGTAAAAACCCACTTACATCCCACTGTCTTTCTGCCTTTAGGCAAACTGACCAACTGCCAAGTACAACTTTCCTCTAGTGCCTTCATTTCGACCTGCATGGCTTCTATCCATCTTGGATCACTCATGGCTTCTTCTAGGCTTCTAGGAATATGAGCTGATGCTAGAGTTTTGTCGAAATCTTTCAGATGGCTAGAAAGATGATTTGTTGAGACAAAGTTTGCAATTGCATAGTTTCCCTCACTGCTTTCATCTGATCGGTACCTTTTTGGTGCCTTACCTCGGTTGTGCCTATATGGTAACTGAAATTTATAATTAGAATTTGTAATTTCAGAGTTTTGAACAAGTACCTCTCTTTCAGGAGATTGACCTCGTTGTGGTTGAGGGGACTGTATCATTTGCTCACTGCCGTTGTTGTCTGTATTCAGGTCAATCCATATATTTAATCCATGTTCTGATTGTATATTAGTCGATTCCAAAGGAACCCGAACTGGACTCGGACTCGTTGGTTCGGATGTTGAACCCAAATTGGGTTCGGATGTTGGACTTGGACTGGTTTCGAATGCTGGACCCGAACTGGGTTCAGATGCTGGACTCAGGCTGAGTTGGGATGCTGGACCCGAACTGGGTTCAGATGCTGGACTCGTGCTGGGTTCGGATGCTGGACCCGAACTGGATTCGGATGATGAACCCGAACTGGGTTCGGATGTCAGGTTCGGTGATATTGAGGGATTTACATAATTCGATGGGGAACCAATGTTAATTTTAAACCAAGATTCATCCTGTAATAAATTATCCCCCTGAGGAGGAATCTTTTCTTTTGAAAAAAAAACCTTCATTTTCAAGAAATGTTACATCCATTGTAATGTATAATTTTTTTAAAGTAGGATTTAAACATTTATAACCCTTTTTATTCGGGCCATACCCCAAAAAAACACATTTTTCTGCACAAGAGTCTAGTTTCGATCGGTGATGTTTCTGTATGTGGACATAAGCTACACAACCAAACACTTTGGGCAGAATATCAAGAACTGATGGAATTTCGACATATGAGGAAAGAACTTGGAGAGGTGTTTGGAAATTCAAAACAACCGATGGCATTCGGTTAATTAGATAAATGGCAGCTGCAACTGCATGATCCCAATATACTTGTGGAACATCATACTCAAGTAACATTGACCGGGCTGTTTCTAAAACATGTCTATTTTTTCGTTCTGCTACTCCATTTTGTTGTGGAGTTCCTACACAACTTGTTTCATGGATTATTCCTTGAGCATTAAAAAATTCTCGAAGTGTTTTATTAACAAATTCTCCCTCATTATCACTTCTCAAATATTTAATATTCTTATCAAATTGGTTTTTTACCATATTAAAAAATGATTTAAACACTTGTGGTACTTCATCTTTGGTTTTAAGCACATATAACCATGTCATCCTCGTACAATTGTCAACAAATAAGACAAACCACCTATTTCCAAGAGATGAATTAACTGGTGAAGGACCCCAAACATCTGAATGTATCAAATCAAAAGGATTGGTTTTCTTATTCAAGCTATTAGCAAAATGAGTACGATGACTTTTTGCTTTAATACAAACATCACAAACAAAATTTTCATTTTCACAACTAGAAAATAAACTCGGATAAAGTTTTCTCAAATACCCAAAAGATGGATGTCCTAAACGCTTATGCCACATCCAAATATGAGATTTTCTGTAACACTATAAGAAATATTATAAAAAAAAATATATATAATGGTATAATTATAAATTTTGCATTTAAAACTACATAAAGAAATTTCTATAAATAAAACATACATATATAAATATATATATATATATATATATATATAAGTTTTTATAATTTTATATATATATAATTGAGTGAATATATATATGTTAATAATCAAATTGGAAGGTCTAAGAGGTATAAAAAAATTTAATAAGAGGTTTTATGTGCAAAATATACAACCTTATGCAATAAATAAAAAAATTGAAGGACTAATTTGCAAAATACCCAAAACCTTGTCATAACCTCCCTCATGGTACCATTCGGTACCATTGTGTACCGTGAGAAACAGAAAAGAAAGAGAGGGGAGCGGGTGTGACGCAAGGAAAAGGAAGAGAGAAAGGGAGAGAAGGAAAATCGCGTGATCGATCGAGCCGTCCGTAGATTCGAGATCAGAACGAAGCCCTCTACGCAATAAAGCAATTAATTTGGTATAAATCTCTATTTCTCAAATTCTATTTGGAACCCTAGATTTCGAGTTAAATTGCAATTCTTTCGTTTGAAGTTCGTATTTGAGTTTTGATTCGAGATTTCATGTAATTAACCTCATTCCTTGAACAATTGAGTTGAATTTATGAATTTGGGTTTAGGGTTTTTGAAACTAGGGTTTATATTTTGGAAATATTATAAGGGTTGAAAGTATAAAAGTTATGCAAATATTTAAGTTCTTTCGATTGAAACCCGAATTGCTATTTAAAACTAATTACCGAATATGTGTCGAACCTTCGAACTTTGAGTTATGAAATTAGAATTTGATATTAACTTGAATGGTTGTATGGTGTCGAAAAACTTGAATGAACCAAGTAGATATACACTTTAAACTGCACCAAAGCATAGCAACCATAAGTCGTAACCGAGCATCGATCGAAACAAGTTCTAACTAAACAATTGAATTCTGCATGTGAATTGCGGGCCGCAATAGAAAGCCCTGCGGGCCGCAACATGATCTGGTACTTAACCAATTCTTTAGCTGTGATGGCTACGGGCCGTAACAAAATTGGTTGCGGGCCGCAATAATCACAGGTCCAACAAAATGGCTCTGGAGTCGTAAGCAGGTCTAATGTTGCGGGCCGCAACAGATTCTTTACGGGCCGTAGAGAACCCAATACTTAGCCAATTTCTATTAGTTTGTTCTGTGGGTACTGCGGGCCGCAACAACACCATTACGGGCCGCAATTAATGTGCAGATTTGTAATAATTGAGTATTTTTAAACCTAATCGAAGGGGTATCGAATCGTAATCATATAATGTCAATTATATAGCAATTATAAGCTAATTAAACCCTAATGGTATATATTCTAAATAGAATCGATAAGGCAACAGCGTACGGAACCTCGAGGAGTTTAAGACGTAAGATTTACTTAAGAGCAGCGTACTCAGGTGCGGGATTTCTGGACTTGTCTGATATTTTATTTTCAGAATTAAATTGTAGTTCTATTGACATGTTGAATATTCTTGTTGATTGCATTATATGAATTGTGCATTTGCATTTCATGCCCTAATATTATCGAACTCGAATTTTGGTAAGTTGATTGACTTGCATATTGGTATTGAATACATTTGTGTCGATCTATTATGATCTGATTGTAGATGAAAAGTCACTGGAATTGGAAATGAGATGAAATGGTATGTTATGGATCACCAAAGTGTGACCAATTTGCAAAACCTGGTGCACGGGTTTTGGGAGGATTCTAAAGCTTTAGTCTCTGAGGCTCGTGTAAGTCCCCAGACCGGTTGGGGCAGGAGCAGTATGAAACTAGTTGTGAATGGTAGTAATATGAGTGACTAGTGTGAGATGTCGTATGCATGATCTGATGAGATATGTGTTTGAATGGTCAATTGAGATTATGATTCTTAACGAATTTTCTGAATTTGATCTGTAACTAGAAAGTTAGGAAATGGTTAAGCCAAGCACTACCGATGGGTGTCATATACTGTACAGTAGGGTGGCCTTCGGTAGGTGTCTGGAACCCTACCGTTGTCGACGGGTTTGCGGTACAGCTGGGTGGTACATCGGTAAGTGCTACTAGACTTATTAAAATAATTAAGCCCAATTGTTGTTGATTTGAAATTCGATTTAATACTCTTGTGTTGTAATTCATTCGATTATCTGCTGTCAGGTATGCATTCATGTTTATATAATGTTATACATGTACAATACGTTGTTGATAATTTCTTTTTGAAAATAAAGTTTGATTGCAAGTCCAGGGGTTCATATGTGGCAAATTATCGCACTGAGATTTTATTCTCATACCCGTTGGGTTATCCTTTTCAGGTTCTGGTGCAGTAGGGAGCGGTGAGGCACGACAGTCTTAGGCCTCGGTATTTGTCCTTCTACCAGAGTTTCTATGATACCTGTTAGATTTTGGTTTTGTGGTTGTGATATGTTATCTACGTATATGTGCATATACGTAGTTTTTGTATGATGTGATGTATATTGGTGTCTTTTGAACTGAATCAGGAGTTATGTTTATATTTGTTTTTCTCAGAATTGTGTTGAATTGTTTAATTGCTTGTTGAATGGGGTTATATATTTGGGATTTATGGGAAATTGAGTAAATGAATCGTAATTGCCTTGTAGGCATACGGGAAACTGTATGTTTACGGCAGGGACCCTGTCGCATCTTTGTACAGGTTGGCTACGGGGTGTGACATTTTCGATTAAAGGATGTACTTGTGGTCAGATTAGTTCTCCCAGCAACCATGTCGTCCAAATGATACAGTCTCCCTCTTTTAGTACCACGGCCAATAATCTCCTTCGTTAGAAGATCCTGAAATACACAAAACTGAGGATACATAAGCACAGCACAATTTAATTCCTCACATATTTGGCCGACAGATAGTAATCTTGTCGACAAAGATGGAACCAATAACGTATTTGAGAGAGTTAGAGATAATGACACTTGAACATCCCCAGTTCCTGTTACCGGGTGTATTTCTCCATTTGCGTTAGCAATTTCTGTTCTTCTTGGTTCAAAATATCTCACCATGTCCTTCTTAGAAAGAGTCATATGATCTGTAGCACCTGAATCTATAACCCAATCAATATTGTTAGTATTATGTTCCTGTAATACATAATTACTGTTACCTTTCTTGTTCTCAATTGGTGGTAGAATGGAGAGCTTTGCAGACCCAATTTCTGCGAAAGAGGATGACCCGGCTACAGCTGCTGTAGGGGCCGGACCTGCTGCTCTTGCAGTCAGACCCGCTGAGTTGTTAGTGGCCGGTTCGGCTGTGACCGCCCTTGCTTCTCCTCTTTGCGGCTGATGTTCCCCCTGCTTCTTTTTTCTAGGGTCTTTCCACCACTCAGGATACCCAATCAACTTGTAACATTTATCTTTGGTATGTTTTGGGTTATGGCAGTAAGTACATCCTTCTAGATTATTTGGTTTCGTATTCTGGTTGTAATTTGGTTTTGGATAATAACTAGGTTTGTTCATGGTTAACTCTCTTGCTAACATGACCATTGAGTTATTTGTTTCTTCTTGGTTCAACATAACCTTTTGACGTATTTCTTCCTTTCGAACTAGTGCAAATGCTTCCTCTACTGTTGGAAAAGGTTGTACCTGGAGCACCCTTGCCCGAACATGGTCCAAACGATTGTCTAAACCATCTAGAAAAACTAAAACCCGATCTTCTTGCACTAATTTTTTATATTTTTCAATATCACCTGGGTGTTCCATAGGATTTGGTCTACGGATATCTAATTCTTTCCACAACCCTTGCAATTGAGTATAATAATTCTCAATCGACCCGCCCACTTGTTTTATCTGATTAATCTTTCTTTTCAGATCAAGAATTTGGGACAAGTCATTACCATCAAAATAGGTTGTACACACGGCATCCCACACCTCTTTGGCAGTAGAGTACGAAAGAAAGTTACCTATTAGTGACGAGTCCATTGAATTGATCAAGAAATCTTTGACAATAGAATCATCTACTAACCATCTTCTGTAGTTCTCATTTGTCGGAGGAGGTTGAGGATTTGTCCCATCAATATAACCGAGTTTGTCTCTTCCGGCAAGTTTCATCTTCAACATCTGTGACCATAGATAAAAATTATTGCCATCAAGTTTAATCGTCATGGCGGAAGCGAACCCATCATGACTTGCATTATTAGGTTTCTGCTGAAGGAGAATTTGAGATAGAGCATTAGTTAAGTTTTCCAATAGAAATGTGTTATCTGGTTTATCAGTTTTATCATCCACTGATTTCTCAGCCATAGCAACGAAAATAAAAGAAATTGAGGGAAAGAAGAAGAGGAGAGAAAAAAAAACAGCGACTATGCAATCTAAATATCTGACTGCACAGGGAATTGATTTAAGCTACTTCCACAGAACCACAGACAAGGCTTTGATACCATGTCAACTTATCAAAAATTATAAACACAACACTCCCAAGAAAGTCCCTTCCCTCCCATTTTTATTTCATTCAAGAGGAAAAATTACAGAATTATATTTTTCGGATGATCTATTGAGATGGGCAGCAGCCTCTCATATAGCCTTTCTAGTTATTTCCTTCCTTAATCAAGGATTGTCTAAATATTACATTAATTGTAAAGATATTACATTTATTGGAAACTAAATATTATGCATTGGAAACTAAATCTTCTGCTGCCTTTTTCATTGATTCCCTTCTAATCTTCTATGATCTTCTTTAGCTCATGCTAACAGGTACAACCGTTCACGCTATGCTGACTTCACAATGCCATACACTGATTCAGGAGTAGCAATGATTGTGCTACTCAAACAAGCCGAAAATAATAACATATTTATTTTCTTACGGCCATTAACTTTAAAGTTATGGCTGGTGATCTTTGTATTTCTCATGTCTGCCAGCATCACCATATTTATATTGGAGTAAAAAACGAGGCCCCCCCTCAGGATATCTATATCAAGACATGTTGGAACTATACTGCAATTATTATTGTTTACATATCGTAAGTTCTTTTATCAGAAAATTGTTTCACAATTTGCGTACACAATCAGCTATCTCAAATTAAGTAGTTAGTTACAAATCACAATCTAATATATTTGCAAATAATTGTAGAAGAGAAGCTAGAGAGCATCCTATCAAAGATAGTTGCTATTATGTCTATCTTTGTTCTACTTATATTGACGTCGAGCTATACTGCTAGTCTCTCATCAATGTTAACGGCGAAACAGCTTCAACCAACAGTAACGGACGTCTATGATCTCATAAAGAACGGTGATTATGTTGGATATAGTAGAGGTTCTTTTGTGGAGGGCTTGCTTCAGGAACTTGGCTTTGACAAAGAAAAGATCAAAGGTTACTACCCTGAGGAATTTGCTAAAGCACTTGAGGAAGGAAGTGGAAATGGTGGAGTCATTGCAATATTCCATGAAATACCCTACATAAAGTCGTTCCTTGCCAAAAATTGCAAGTCACATACCATGGTTGGACCACTTTATAAGACTGCCGGGTTTGGATTTGTAAGTTATCTACTACAAGGATTTCGCTATAGCTAAAAGCCTAGAACATCCCAACTACATACTTAGAGAACTAACGATATGTTTTAAAATGTATAGAACTTGTAGTCTATAAAAATTCCTTTTTACTTTGTGAACATGAAAACTAGGCCTCAGTAGACAGAATCTAAACTGTATATTCTCTAAAAGCTCAATCTTTATCTGCCATTCATAAAAAAACTATAAATAGGAGCATTTATTAATTGTTTAGTTTGCTAATTCGAATTTTTATGTATAAACTCCTAATTTCTTGTTCTTGGACAGGCATTCTCAAAGGGTTCTCCATTGGTCCCAGACATCTCACGAGCAATCCTAAACATAACTGGCGGAGATGAGATAAACCGCATTGAGAAGAAATGGATAGGTGACCAGAGCTGTCAAAACAATGGAGGCATCAGCATTCAATCAAACACACTAGACTTAGTCAACTTCGGGGGGCTTTTTGCTATCGCAGGATTTGTTTTCATTCTCAGCCTAATAGCCAAGATATGGCAGACTGAAGGTGTTGTACTCAACTGACAATTAATCATTTAATAATTATAAATAGTTATTTCCATCAATCGTTCCATCATTAATTATTTAAACAACTAGCCTTTTTAATTCAGAATTTTTTATTTGTACCATTTTAAAAAATTAAAAATTCAAAGCTAGCATGATATTTCCAATATCTCGAATCCAAGCAGACACCTACACTAGGTCTAGTTGTCACCAAGTACTATGTATACCACAATTTACTGAATTTCAAC
The DNA here is from genome assembly GCA_033356055.1 of Carex pumila. Taxonomy (NCBI): domain Eukaryota; kingdom Viridiplantae; phylum Streptophyta; class Magnoliopsida; order Poales; family Cyperaceae; genus Carex; species Carex pumila. The sequence continues at coordinate 265,232 of JARJHM010000274.1, read as the reverse complement.
CCTCTTCAGATGCAATATATATCTTCAACTATTCTGTAAGTTTATTTAATGCAGGAATTTTTAATATTTTAATTTATAAGAAGTATATTAATTTAAATTTATAATTACAAATTTTAGGACCGTTCGCCAACAGAGGGGTATTGATTTATTTCGAGGGTGAAACCCAGTACGGCCAACATGGAGCTGAGTACAGTGTCGGCCCAAGGTTTATGTTTAGTGCAAATGCAGAACTCCGTTTTGGTGGTTTAGCCGACACTATTTACGGCCAACTAGGGTTGGATGTAAGCCAGCATGACCTTAGTATCATGGCTCGAATTAATCTTGCAATGTCAGGACACCAGTTCTTCCATCTAGTCCCCATAACTGACGACAACAGTTGGAATGTCATGTACAATATGACTATCAATGCGGAAACTCCGTATAGGGTCCTCGAGCTATACGTTGAAGCGAATGCCACCCGCAGCAGTAGTCCAAATCTTTAATTGACACAGACACAGGGCCCACCGATTCAGCCCTTTTCAATAGCAGGTCCTAGTTGTACCCAAACTACGTCAGCCTGAAGCGGATCCTAGTCTGTCCCAAACCTGTTACTCTGAAGCGGGTTCTAACTGGGATCAAACCAGTCCTGATCTCAATGTGTTTATTTGATGAAGAAGAACGTAAGGCAAAGATTATTGGTGTTGTGATTTTTTTTTTTTTTTTTTTTTTGAGTAAAGGTTGGAGGTCAAGCCACCCAACTATTTAATACCATTGTTATTACAACAAAGGATTTTCCCCATCCGGTTTTCGAACCCATAACCTCTCACATAGAGGCCATGTGCCTTAGCTACTAGACCAAAGACTAGTTCTCAATTGGTGTTGTGATTTAGAAGCTAATCATTTGATGGTTGTATTTTAAGTTTTGTCCATGAATTGAATAATTAATAAACTATTTTGTTTATTGAGTTTTTGTTAGTTATGAATTAATCATTCGAGTTGGGGACTCAAATTGTAGACCTCTATAATTAAATTATTAAACATTCTAAATAGTCTCTAATCTTGGTAATTAGCATGAGGTATGGTGTTTGGTTGTGACCTAAGATCAATGAGGCCTAAGTTGTTTATTTAACTTAAGCCGGCCAAAGTTATTCATTTTTAGTTGAGGTCTAAAGTTAAGTCACAGCTTAAGTTATTTCTTGTTTGGTTAGAGTTTGTAGTTTAAGTTAAGGCCGATCAAAGTTATTCAGGTTAAATTTCATATAATTTTCTTATTTAGTAATTTATAATAAAATCAATGTATCTAACATTTTATGTAGATTTTATTATATAAGGTACATCGTGTATTTAATATATATACACTTCTCTGAAAGCTCCGTGAGACCAACTAATATATTTATTTGTTATATGTTTGGATTAAATTATATGTTATCCATCTATTCGTTAATAGCCGTTATTTGTTTCTTTTGGGGCTTAATACGTGTAGTGGTCGGTGAAAATTTACATAATGTGCATTAACAAATTAACTATTTTTTTAATAAAAAAATCTGAATCACATTGACATGATATATATATATTAGATCAAATTTAATATGAAATAATACTAAAATAGTAAATATACTTAGTATCACTACTAAAGAAAAACACTTCTATATCAGTTGAAATCACGTTCCGCCATCAGTTTCTAAGCCGATGCATATTGATAGAGTTGGGTATCCTAAAACAAACTATTATTTGTATTTCTTGTTCATATGATTGATTGACGATAGTCAATTTGTTGCCTAAAGTTGCATTGCTTATGGTTTATCTAAGTGTTTAGATTGAGTAGCAACCAAATAATAAAATTAATGAACTTTAAAGTATCACTGGCCAAGGTAATCAGCAAGGAACACTGATTGCATGTGACGCTAGTGTGATGATTGAATGTTGTGATCTAATCAACTCGGACTAGTTGCCGGTTCAATGTCACATATGCATATAAGTGTTTATATGTCATCGGATTTGATCACACGTGAACATCACTCTGGATTCTGTGTTTCGTCATTGATAGTTCACGGTGTTGTTGTCTTATTTCTGAGACTATGGTATGCTTGCTTAAGGAATGTGCATCAGTGGTTGATGTCCAACGCTCTTTGTAAAAAAGGGGCCATACAAACATCTTCTCTATGTACAGTACTTACGTTGGGTTATACACATATGTCAACATGACTAATATCCCTTATTCACATCCTGGTGTATGCAGATTAAGCTATGATATCCTTAGGCCCCTTGATAGAGATTATATTATATGTGGACAGCATGATTGACTAGCTGCAATCATGTATTATAATATAATGCTTGATATTGCTATATCCGACTTATTGTTTTGACCAATTTCATTACCAAAACATGTATTCTAAGCCATCAAATAACGTCTATTATAATGATTACATGTAGAATTTGGTACTGCTGTGCTTTCGTTCTTACTTTGCAGGAAAGTGGTGAAATCGAGAGAATTTCTGAAGTTCAAAGACCTTGATGCGACCCGCATCAGGCTTGACGCGAGGCGCATCAACTACTCCAAGCTGCACCAGCAGGTCGCAGCGCCATTACATGCGAAGCGCATACATCATACCCCGACGCGGGTCGCAACAGGTGGTGATGCGGGTCGCATCGCGAGTTTCCAGAGCAGACAGTAAAGGCCCAATAAAGGCCCATAATTGAAGCACTCGATTTGAAAGGTCTATAAATAGACCACCCCTGCCACCAGAGGGGGGAGTTCGGAATTTGAAGATTCAAAACCTCAAGAATTGGAGTATTGATCAAGAAAGAGAGGAAGAAGGGAAGATCCTTGCTAGATTGCTTCATTTGGTTTTATCATGATCCTCTCTCTTATCTCTTCTTTTATGATGTTTGAGTAGACTTCTTTAGTTTCTAGGGTTGATGTAATCTAAGGCTTTGTTTGTAATGCATTGAATCTGAATTTGAGTTGTTCTTGTGTTCATTTGATTGAGTATTAGCATTTTATTGCTTGATTATGATTGTTTGATTGAATCTTGTTGTCTATTGTCGAATGTTTCTTGCATCTCTTCTAATTTCTTGACCTTGATCTTTCTTGCAATTTAATCAAGTACTTGAGGTAGATCAAAGATCTGAAAAGATAGATCAATTGAACCGAGAGGTGAGATTTCCATCTATTAAGAGATAGTGGATGCCTTTAGCAAACCGATCAAATGACTTAGATTGAACACTTATAAACGAAAGTTTGAGGTCGTAGGTCTAAGTAGGTGAAATTGTAATTCCTTACTAGGTTTCTGATGCTAATAAACGAGAGTTGAAGCTCAGGAATCTTGAGTACGGTCAATAGATCCTTGCACAAGTTAATAACTCTGAAACTGGTTCAATGCTGCATTCACTCGAGGACCACGCGGGTCGCATGGGAGACCATGCGGGTCCCGTCACAAGGGTTGCATGCGAAAGCATGCGAGTCGCGTGAGGGGTCCAGAGAGGCAAAGTTGAGGATGAAATCTGAAACCCTGGAAACTTCATTTTAAATCAATTTGAACCAACATTTACTTTCTGTTATTTTCTGTTATAGAATTTGAAAACTTGAAACAAACTCAAACCAAACTTAACACTTCTAGTACCTAACTAGGATAAGTAGTAATCTAGATTTGAATTGTACCGTCCCTGAAGATCGATACTTGATTGTACTATTGGACTAAGGTTGTGCACTTGCAACCTAATACGAAAGCTCAATCACGGTTAAAAAAGGTACAACTAGCTATACCTGAAACTTTGTGTGCACACTTTTGTGTGAACAATGCTCATGTGTCAAGAAACATAATCGATGATACAACGAGAATGACAAACATCCTATCTCACGTTCATCAATGGATAATCATTAGATATTAGAAACAACACAGGCAATGTTATGCATTGTCTATATTGGATCTATGATACTGTTCAGATACATATCATCTGTATAATTGGATAGTCAAGGCACATTGTTAGATGCTAACCTTGATCAACTAGAAACTGGTTGTTCCAAATCACCAACATAATACAGATCCAAGCCGGTCACACCTAGAAGGTCCCTTGATCGAGATGTCACACCGATTTTATGACACCATATAGATATATGTTGGAGACAACATGCACAGCAAATTATATAATACATGTTATTATACTATTCAACACTTTGGGAGATATGAGGACATAATGAAGGCAGTTTGTAACTGGCTGTGCAAATAATGTTTTGATTATGTGAGATGATTTAATCTTTCTATTTTGGTTGATGTGATAATGCCAATTTATATAGCGAAAATCACTATTTTTTAGTACGAAAAATGGTAGAAAAGCGTATGCAAAGTATCAATTTTCCTGAATTATTCATCGCAAACGTGTTTTTAAGCTATTTTGGCAAGTTTTGGAGAAAGTTGCGAATTTAGGCCAAAAACATAGCAAAAATGTCATATTTAGGGCAATTCTAAAGGAAGCCTCAAAATGGGGCATCACATGGAGTATGCAGATACCTCACACGAAGTGTATAACATGCAACATAGTGAAATGCTGAAAGTTCGGCTAAGTTAGAATGTTATACGGTATATACCGTATGCGGATATAAGATGAGGCCGCAAGGGCACATGGATTGGATTCGTGGACTATCTAGTTCGGATTAAATCTCATCCGTTAAGCAACAACCTTCTAGAAGGACAAACCTACAGATGTGGCATATATGCCTTACTATGATTGGAAGTCTACAATTAGTGCTACATTTATGGAAGAAATTTATATTAGAGCTCCAAATATGGCATGAGAGGCTAAAATTTTCCTCCATGTTTTCCTTGACTACACCCTTAGAATTACTATATAAACCCCTCATGTTTTAGTTGTGTAACTCCATAGATTAGAGTAGAATAGTGCGTATAAATTCTGGAGTTGGAGAAGGAAAAGCGCTTGAAGTCCAAGGTGGAAAAAGGCGTCATCTAAGGAAGAGGCTTTTGTTTCCGCTAGATTTTAGGTTATATATTTCTTATTTTATTTCTTTTATTTTTGTCATGACTTTGAGTAGCTAAACTTCTCCTCTCTAGAGTTTGGATGTAATGAATTCTATGTTATCTCTTTATTATATTTATTTTTCTTTTATGTCTATTGAGATTTCGTTATTCTTTGAATATTATTGAAATATATCATTGCATACATAGTTCTGTGTACTACATGCCAATGTCCTCCACATACCTATAGGTGTAAGGCCATCATACATGGTAACAGACGTATACGAGTAAGTATCGAGCACTTCGGCTAATGAGGCCTGACAACAGTTCAAAGACTAGGATTAGAACCCATTAGGCTCCCTTGGCAGGATAAAAATTAGATAGAAATCTGAATTATAAATAGGAATTTATTTATTACTTGTAATAAGTAGGGTTTAGGGTTATTACTTAGCGAGTAATAGGGGAATGTGATTAATTGGATTAGTGCGAGTGGTTTAATTATATTACATCCTGTGACAATCTGAATTGTTCCCCACAAGTTGACCGTAGAGTCGGAAAACCTTTCAAATACGTATAGAACCGAACCAAGGCATCCGTAGAGAATAATAGTACTGGTATGCAGCTCTGTCTACGGGATGGTCTATACCGTATCCGGGTTAGTGATAGTGCCGCATACGGGTAGATATGAGTGCCATAAATATATTTTGAGATAATTAGAAGGATTTCATCTAAAATCCTAGAGGCTCCCTATTCTTGGCTTACAGCAATTAGCATCTCCACCTATACTTTGCCAGAGTAAACTGTAAAATCACCATTTACTACTATTATTATTATAATTATTTTAAAAGTTATCCACACGCAAACAAATCGAAGAATCTAGACTAGTACCACGTTGGTAATCATTTATAGATCTATCCCGGTGGATCGACACCCGACACTACTATATGGTAGGATTATGCACTTGTAATCCGACAAAGTAGAATTATGGTAACTAAGTATATATTTTATATACTAAAAGTTAGTAGTACTCATTTAGAGTCCATCACTATCACGGTGGATGGCATTCAAAGCATGAAGGACATCAGGGAAAAATTGAGGATTTATGTGGGAGCTGAGAACAACATGAGGGTGTTCCAGATCGAGCGTGAGATAGAAGCAGTGGTACAGGGAGATAGGTCGATCCAAAAGTATGCTACAGATTTGGAGCGACTGTGGGTAGACTATGATCACTTCTCACTGATAACAAGTTGCAAGGATCCCGAGTGCAATAGAGGGGAGCGAGATGCACAGAGAAGGACTATGCACTTTCTGAGGAGATTGAGTCCAGCATTTGAGTAGAAGAGTGGGGTGCTACTGGCTCAGACTAGGATCATTTCACTTGAGGAGGTGATTGCAGCTATGATACAGGAATAGAGTCGCATCAGGCTAAATGCTGAGGCTAGTAATTATAAAATAACTCAGATATTATTTTTCTTTTTCTTTTTGGTGTTTATCAGGCCCGTATGGCGAAAATTGATGCTAATTCATCCAAGAGTGTCAACGGATAGGATATTAGTAATCTATATCCGGATTTGTATTGGAATTTTTACTAATTCTTTGCAATACATATATATTTGATTTATATGAATACGGATACATACATGATATATGTTTAAGAAAATAAATCAGATACAAATACCGATAATTATTTATATTTTTATTTTTTTCAGATATATGTTTGTGTTGATAAAGATGCATATAATTTTCTATATTCAATTTGTATAAAAAAATTTCATGCAGATATTTGTTTGTGCAGATACAGATATAAATCTGCATATGTTTTTTTAATCCTTTTGTTTTAGAATTATATACATTTAGAGAACATGCTAACTTTCTTCTACATTTATATTTATATTTGATATAATACTTAAATTAATTATTCAATTATTACTTTCTTTATTGATCTGAAATGAATCCTTCTTTTTTTCTGATTATGCCAATGAATATACCTACGAAGTTACACTTCCCTTTAATAATATATATAACGTTTACCCAGATTAAAATACAAATAGTACTAAGGCAACATGCATAGCACAACTAAAAATACACAAGTGATTCAAGGTTCTAGTGAAATCGGAAACACCTATAAGTATTTTTATCAAAGATATTGTAGAAATGTTTATCATATTCACTAAACAAAAAGAGTCATATTATTCAACTCATGGCAATCCGAAGGGACGCATTTGCTAGTAGTTCTCCAAAAGGATACAGAGCTTTGAAATGAGATCAAAAAATTGTCTTTTAAATCGTTTGGTCAACCAATTCTAACAATCAGTAAACTATAATATTCAAGTCAATATTTTTCTTATAGTTAGATTGTTAAAATTTGGTGGTAAATTTATTTATCTGAGGGTTTTCAAACTAAATAAATATTAATCAAATAATTTGTGAAATTGATAGTGGAAAAATCTGCAAATCTAATCGAGTTGCAAATCTAATTGAGATTAGGAACGCTGCACAAGTTGATGTAGCGGAATTCTTTTTTATCGAGGGGTACATATAAAAATTATAAAATATAAAGGATAATGCTGCAAAATTTTTTTAATTTATATGAATGGCTTAATTAGTCAGCTCTAATTAATATTTAGACCCGCAATTGTTAAAGTAAATATGTGAAACTAAGTTTGTGACTATCACGTACAGATTTAGTTATTTTTATATTCATTTTTGCGAAGCACATTCATGAATCGAAAGACAACTATTTGGAATATGATGTATGTGAGCCACATATATCTTTTATAAATTCACTGATGATGTAGAATAAGATAAAGTTTATGGGACAGCTTAATTTGAAGAAAATGATTACCAAACTGGGAAGGCGTCATTAAGGAACTCCACTTCTAATATTGTTATTTTTCATGTCTCGGACAAGGTCATAAGTTGAGAGAGAATACTATAGCTTTTTTATTTATTTTATTTAACTGTTCTCTGCTTACTAAAATGAGGATTGTTATATTTAACAAAATAATAATAATTTGAAGTCAAGTCTTCTAACTTCAAACATTCACAAGCTACAATGCTCCATTCAGAATTTTATACATACGTACAACTTCCAATATTAAGAGTATTGTTTTAACCACTAGATTAAAAGCTAGTCTTTTAACCTCTCATCTTTAATGTTTCTTTCCTGATAAATAACTCAAGATGAGTTATGGATGGATCTAGAAGCGCCAGATTAACAATAAAGGCATAAATTAAAAACGCTTGACTAGTCAATATAGTTGGTAAATTACTGTAATTAAAACAAATATTAATATGTTTACAAACCTAGTTGTACTTTGGATAACATTATGTGAGAATATATAACATCTCAATAATGCCTCGCCATTACCACACCACACCACCCCCCTCCAATATAATTGATCAACAATTTGATAACTATATATTTAAAAAGAAAAAAATATTGAGCAAGTTGAGCGCCAGCTTCGAGCTACCTAATTTTCCTTGTTCGACTCGGCCAAAGTCTTACCTCTTAAGGTAACATATATGTAAAGCCCTATAAAAGGAGACAATATCCATACAGAAAACAGTATACTAATTAAGCTAGTGATAAAAATGGGAAAACCAAATACACTTGTGTTTCTCCTCTTTGTTATCATAGTTTCAGTTGTTACAGCTCAAAATCCAAACAGAAACATCCCAGTTGGAGTTATACTCGATTTGGACACCCGTGTAGGAAAAATGGCTCAAACAAGTATTGCGATGGCTGTGGAAGATTTCTACAAGGTACATTGGAATTATAGTACCAGACTTGTGCTCTATACCAGAGATTCCAACCAGGACAATCTCATGGCTTCATTTGCAGGTAACTGATCAACTTATAAAAATGTACAAATGTTTTCAATGATTGTATGCAAGTAAAGACCTTTTATTTTGATGTGTTATGCATTCACAGTTTAGAAAAGGAGCCATCAAACTATTGGTCATTCTGATTAAAAATGTCAGGTCATTCATAGTTTAGTAATAATAAACCTTCTTGAAATCTGTTAGCAAATTTCTGAGCATGCTTATGCAGCCGCAGTCCCATTTTTCTTTGAACATTGTTTTTCCATTCAAAAATCTAATTAGATAACTGTAATTAAAAGATTAATTCCTCTACCCTTAAGATAGTTACAAAATAAAGGCCTGGCTAAAAAAAATGTATATACAGATGCGGAGACAATGTAACAAACAGAGGAATCCAATGTATTTCCAGGTGTATCGATTATATGTAACCACTGAATTAATTACTTACAACAAATAAATTAGCTAATTTATTTTAGAGACACATATGCTTGACTTTTTGTCACACCCTGACAACATGGCGGACAATCCGCCGCGTTCTTCAGCGCAAGGCTATTTTATATCACAAACAATAATAAAACAACGATTTTAAAACTGACTTAATAAATAGTAAAAAAATTCTAAAAATATGTAAAATTTGGTCTCCAAGGACATTTTAATATAGATTGAATGTTGAACAGTTATGATCGACTGTTTGAACTTTAAAAATGTAAAAACCGAAGCGTTTGTTCCACGGTCTAGGAACAAACGTTTTAATATTATCCAACAATATATATATATATATATATATATATATATATATATATAGAGAGAGAGAGAGAGAGAGAGAGGGGGGGGGGTTAATATCAAAACGTTTGTTTCTGGAATTTGGAACAAACAGTTTGTTTTTTATATTTTCAAAGTCCAAACAATCAATCCAAATTGTTCAATATTCAATCTACATTAAAATGTGTTTAGAGACCATATTTTTATATTTTTTTGAACTTTTTTACTATTTATTAAGCTAGTATTAAAATTATTGTTTCAATGATCCAGAAGTTTTTCACTATTTATTAAAATCAGCGATTTTAAAACTAGTTTAATAAATAGTAAAAAAGTTTCAAAAAATGTAAAATTTAGTCTCCAAGCACATTTTAATATAGTGATCACATCTAACAGTTTAGATCGACTGTTGGGACTTTCAAAATTAGAAAATCAATTAGTAGCGTAAGAGCTCTGGAACAAACATTTTGATATTAACCATATGCACACACACACTACCAATGCCAATGCCAATGACAATGACAAAAGCCAAAATTAATGAAAAAACTTTTCTTTTAAGTTTCATAATTTATATGTAACAAATAAATTGAAAATAAACATGTTACGATACAATAAAATACGAGTAGAACTAGGGTGCTCTTAAGCTCACCAAAGTTTTGGTGAGCTTAACTCTAAAACTTATCAAATCGATTTCAAATGACGAATCCGAACCGTTGAAACTCGCCTACCTTACGTGTGATGCATCTACATGTGAAATTTTTAAACATTCGAATTAATTTAGTATAAAGTCAAGCGGTCAAAATTAGAAGGTTAATAAATTAATTTTAGTGCATTCATTTTTGAATGTTTTTTGACCGCTTGACTTTATACTAAATTAATTCGAATGTTTAAAAATTTCACATGTAGATGCATCACACGTAAGGTAGGCGGGTTTCAACGGTTCGGATTTGTCATTTGAAATTGATTTTATGAGTTTTAGAGTTAAGCTCACCAAAACTTTGGTGAGCTTAAGAGCACCCTAGTTCTACTCATAAAATACAATTGAAATACCATAACATATTTATTTGAAATGAACAAATATTCTATGTGGCAAGTCTCGCTGCCCTCTAGTTCGACATCTCATTTTTGTTTTTTGCGCTTTGTATCTAGAATCCACAAAAGTGGAGAGGTAAGACATTGAAAATCATCCAATACGTTATTCAGTTCCAATCGAATTATTTTTTATTTAGCTGTGTATTGTGCAAAATCCCAAATTGTAAGTTAATAACATGCTATGGCTCGCAATCAATCAACCAAGTACATTGTTATTAAAACCAGACCTGACCGGCCTGACCGGCGGTTAAACCAAAAAAAAAGGGACCTGAAACCACATCTGGTTCGGTTCGAATAAAAGTCCAAATATGTTGTAAAGTGAAAAATAAAATAAAAGGCGGCAATTTTCCAAGAAAACTAGTGGACCAAAAAAAACGTTATTTCCAATTTGTGAACCAACTCAAAAAAAATAGCTGCACATGATTTATTTTTTTGAGGGATAAAAGTAACACCTTTCGAGGAGAAAATATAAACATGTCATAGATATTTTATAGGAACAAGTTTGTATTGTCTTAGTGTACATACTTTTAAATAATTATGTGTTTGTGTACGTACGTATTATCGAATAGCCGTCGTAGTCTTATATTTTTTACAAAAAATTTGAAATTATAATATGGGGTGGTCGGAAGTTAATTTGTTTGATTACAAAAAAAAATTATATTTTTTTATGTAGTTATTCAATTTTAAATAGTGTATATAATTATAAAATTTCTTTAATGTATAATTCTATCAAAGTGTTCCTCTGGTGTCTATTTTAATAATTGTAAGAATAAATTAATATTTTTAGCATAAAGAAATGTATTTTTTGCAATTTTTAATAATCTGTAAATTTATTTTTACAGTAAATTATTTAATACTATGTGAAAATTTTCACTATATTAATGATAATTTTTATAATAACATTTATATATCATAATTATATAAAGATTTTAAAAAACAGCAATCGAATCGGTTAACATTTAATGAGAAAAGCTGAACTATATAGAAAACTTGAAAAGAAAAAAGAAAAATCAATTAAGTTCCAATATACATTATTAAAAAAATTCAATCATGTGGGTGAGTAAGCACCCCTTGGCTAACTTTTAGATCAACCACTGGGTCAAATAATGCATTTTTGTGCATTGTCAACACGGAATTATCCTATCGTCTTTGGGTGTGTTCACTTGAACCAATCCCAATAAAAGTCTACTCCTTTATCAACAAACTTACAGTAGATCTCTTTTGTTTAGTTTTTAACCCCCTATAAAATTGGAATCTTAAAAGCTTTAATCTTCTTGCAGCACTAGACTTGGTACAAAACAATAATACTGAAGTCATCATTGGACCTCAACAGTCCTCACAAGCTGTCATTATCTCTGAAATCAGCAACAAAAGTCAGGTGCCGGTAATTTCTTTCTGAGCTACTAGCCCCACTCTTTCCTCCATGCAATTGACCTACTTCATAAGGACAGCCACAAACGATGCAGCTCAGGTAAAAACTATTACCTCTCTCATCGAAGCCTATGGATGGCGAGAGGTAGTTCCAATCTATGAAGATACTGACTTTGGACGGGGTATTCTCCTCTTCCTTTCTGATGCCCTTGAAGATATCAACGTGCCAAATCCCTTACCGTAGCTTAATGTCGAGATTTTCAACTGATGACCAAATCAAGCAAGAACTGTACAAATTACAGACCATGCAAACAAGGGTTTTTGTTGTACACATGTCATCTTCCTTGGGCTCTAACCTATTTTTGAAGGCTAAAGTAGGGATGATGCATGAAGGTTATGTATGGATTATGACAGATGGAGTTACAAACATGCTCGGTTCCTTAAATGAAAGTGTTACCAGTGCAATGAAAGGGGTTCTAGGTGTACGGCTGTATGTACCCAAGACTAACGAGTTGAATAACTTCATAACCAGATGGAAAATGAGATTCCATGAAGATGATCCCCAAGGAATGTCTAATGAACCTAGCATCTATGCATTATGGGCTTACGATACCATCTATGCAGTAGCAATGGCCGTAGAAAAAGTAGGGGTTCAAAACACCAAATTTGATAACTCTACAGCTCCTCTGCTTCTGCATGTCTTTCCCAATGGACCACTACTTCTTGAGGCAGTCACTAATATCAAGTTTCGAGGATTGAGTGGCAACTTTGAATTAATAAACAGACAGTTGAAGTATTCTTTATTCGAAATAATTAACATTGTTGGAAGGGGGATGAGAGAAGTTGGATATTGGAGAGAAGAACAAGGATTATCAAGAGAAGTAGATGAAAGCAACAACAAGAGTTATTATTCAACATCACCAGGAGATTTAAAACCAGTCATTTGGCCAGGGGAAACAATTGTTGTCCCAAAGGGTTGGGAAATCCCTGTCAGTGGGACAAAATTACGTGTTGGTGTAACAATGAGTTCATATCCTGAGTTCATCAAGGTGGAGACAGACCCTGAAACAAATGCAACAAGTGCAAGTGGGTACTCAGTTGATGTGTTTGAAGCAGCTGTAAAACGATTACCTTATGCAGTCCCATTCGAATATGAACATTTCGGAGGGACATCAGGGAAAAGATATCTCACCAACAATGATTTGGTCTATCACCATTATTTTAGTAGGACTCAATTATATGCTTGCAATAATAAACATTATAGCCTTATTTTTGTACTTCTCCCACTTCTTTTGATCAATGATCAATACTTGAAAACACCAAATATATATCTTTTGACTAAAGATGTTGCTTCATCTTGCAGAATTATGACATAGTTATAGGGGATATTTCAATAACGCACAACCGTACACGCTATGCTGACTTCTCCATGCCATACACCGATTCAGGAATAGGAATGATTGTGCGATTCAAGCAAGCTGAAAATAAAAACATATTCATTTTCGTACAGCCATTAACTATTTGTCTATGGCTGGTGAGCTTCGGATTTGTCATCTTCATCGGCATCACCATATATATAATGGAGCCAGAAAAATGGGTCCGTCACCGTTCCCCCGAGAGATCTATAGTGCACACGGGATCTATACCAAGGCATGTTGCAGCTGTTGCAAGATTTATATCAAGGCATGTTGGACCTATAGTGCATCTATCCTTGTTCGCATGTCGTAAGTTCTTTCATCAGAAAATTGTCACACACTATCTAAAGAGGCTTTTTATTATAATAGAAATTTTTTGTACACAATTGGTTATCCGAATTAACAGGTTTGTTTGTCACAAGCTAACATATTTGTAAATAAATGTAGAAGAGGAGCTAGAGAGCGTCCTATCAAAGATAGTTGCTATTGTGTCCATCTTTGTTCTGTTTATATTGACCTTAAGCTACACTGCTAGTCTCTCGTCGATGTTAACAGTACAGCAGCTTCAGCCAACAGTAACCGACATCTATGATCTCATAAAGAACGGTGACTATGTTGGATATAGTAGAGGTTCTTTTGTGGAGGGCTTGGTTCAGGAGCTCGGCTTTGACAGAACAATGATCAAAGGTTACTACCCTGACGAATATGCTAAAGCACTTGAGCAAGGAAGTGGAAATGGTGGAGTTGCTGCAATAGTCCATGAAATACCCTACATAAAGTTTGTCCTTGCAAAAAATTGCAAGTCATATATCATGGTTGGACCAATTTATAAGACTGCAGGGCTTGGATTTGTAAGTTGTTTATTACAATGATTTCACTGGCTAGAAACATCCCAACAATATACTTATAAAACAAAAGATATCTTATGAAATGTACAGCAATTATCATCTATATATGAAAATTCTTTTTACTTACCTCAGTAGACAGAATCTATAACTTATATTCTCTAAAAGCTCAATCTTTATCTGTCATTCATAATAAAACTATAAAAGGGATTTATTAATTTTTTAAGTTCGCTAATTCGAATTTCATGTATAATAGTTTAATGTTCCTAATTTCTTGTTCTTGGACAGGCTTTCTCAAAGGGTTCTCCATTAGTCCCAGACATCTCACGAGCAATCCTAAACATAACCGGCGGAGATGACATAAGCCATATTGAGAAAAAATGGATAGGTGATCAGAACTGTCAAAACAATGATAGCATCAAAATTCAATCAAACAGACTAGACTTAGTCCGCTTCGGGGGGCTTTTTGCTGTCGCAGTTGGCTTTGTTCTCATCATGCTAATATGTAGAATTATTTTACTCTACAAGAAAAAGCAGCCCAACCCACAACCAGCTGAAGGTGCTTTCAACTGATAATTAATCATTTAATAATTATAAATAGTTAGTTCCATCAATCGTTACATCATAAATTACTTGAACAACTAGCCTTTTTAATTCCGAAATATTTTATTTGTAGCATTTAAGAAAAACAAAAATTCAAAGCTAGCATGGCATTTCCAAAATCGAAAATCCTTGCAGACACACAGACTAGGTCTGGGTGCCACCATATACTATAACCAAATTTAACTGAATTTGAACCTCCTCTTCACCTGCAATCTCTCTCTTCAACAATTTTTTTTAAGCTTTTTTACTGCCTGAATTTTTTAATATTTTAATTTATAAGAAGTTTATTAATTAAAATTTATAACTAAAAGTTTTAGGACAATTGGCCAACAGAACCACAATGATTGGGGTATTGATTTATTTCGATGGTGAAATCCGGTACGGGCCACATGCGGCTGAGTACAGTGTCGGCCCTAGGTTTATGTTTAGTGCAAAGGCAGAAATCGGTTTTGGTGGTTTAACCAAAACTATTTACGATAGACTAGGGTTGGATGAGAACCAGTATCACCTTAGTATCATGGTCCGAATTAATCTTGCAATGCCAGGACACCAAGACTTCCGGCTGGTCCCGATAATCGACGACGATAGTTGGAATCACATGTACAATATGACTATCAATGCAGAAACTCGGGATAGGGTCCTCGAGCTATATGTTGAAGCCAATACCACCATTTCAGCCCTTTTCGATAGCATGTCCTAGTCGGGCCCGAAACAATCCGCATGAAGCGGGTCCTAGTCGGGCCCCAACTGATCCACATGAAACGGGTCCTAGTTGGACCCGAACGAAGTCAGCCTGAAGCGGGTTCTTATTCAGAAAAACCATTTGATCTAATCCAATTCCTTATCTCGATGTGTTTAGATGAAGAAGTACATGGGCAGAGATTGTTATTGTTGTCACCTAAAAGTCAATAATTTGATAGTTGTATTCTAAGTTTTGTGCATGAATTGGATAATTAATTAATTATTTTGTTCCTTAAGTTTGTATTATTTATGAATCATTCGAGTTGAAGATTTAAATTGTAGAACTCTATAATTAAATTAATAAATACTCTTTGGTCTCATATTAGTAATTACCATGGAAAACTAATTGACTATATTATAAGAATTAGTATGTGTATTAAATGATTGTAATGTTGTTCAAAATATATGACAAGGAGTAATCAATTTCATCACATAAATACATATTGGAGACTATGGTATTGATCTGTCCTTAAAAATAAGATATTATATGAATTGTGTTTGTATCATAATGTTTCATTTGTGTTTTAAGTTGTATAGATGATCATTATTCCTACATATTATCCTATGTGCGGAATATGTATTTGTTGGTATTATGCTGTAAAATTTGGTCATTTTATTTATTTTTGTGAAATTTATTTGGACTTGTTTGTAAATTTTGAAAAACTTAGGATCACTTTATAAAAATGCAAAACATTAAAAAAAAGTTCCTCTAACGTGGCAGGTAGCCAGATGGCATCATGCATGCATGGATATGTTTTACCACAGTTAAAAACTTAAAATCACATTTGAAAGGGAAAAAAAAAAAAGTAAAATTAGAAAATTAGAGAAAAAAAAGTAAAATCCTTTGTTGTTGAGTCACGGTTTTCCTCAATGCCTAACAATTTCAAAAGTCATACCGACATACAAAAGTGAATTTGAATCAAAACTATTTATAACTTGACATTATTTAAACTTCCTGATCACTGATGAGACCCCACCTCTCAGCAGCCCCTTTCTCCAGAGAAGCTACCCGCTCTCTAACCTAATCCTCCAAGTCTCTTGCATCTCCTTCCCTGGAAAATAAGAACAACAGGAACGAGTTAATTAGTTGGAGAAA
Organism: Carex pumila; assembly: GCA_033356055.1. Lineage (NCBI taxonomy): Eukaryota > Viridiplantae > Streptophyta > Magnoliopsida > Poales > Cyperaceae > Carex > Carex pumila. Next base: position 248,533 of record JARJHM010000274.1, on the reverse strand, counting down.
AATTGAGGCACCTCGTTACCGTTAGAATGCGACTGCATATACTAGAGTGATAATTCATGCCAAATTGGGCCTTTTCGGCCTCCAGTTCTTTATGTTATCTGCCTCCGGGACAAGCGCATTTGATTGGGCTCATGACAGACGAATTGCAAAGGAAACATCTCGGATTTCTCAAAGCCTGGTTGTCGGGGAAGCATATATATGTTAGAATGAGCCTTCGTCAAAATCATTTGATTACGAGCCTATATTGTCTTTCATTTATTTGTATAGAATATATATATGTGAGAAAAGAGTACATTTTTTTTTTTTTTTTTTTTAAAGTTCTAACTTGAGAAAGAGTATTTTCTTTTAAGTTACAGATCAAACCATGCATCCAAGTGGAATAATATTTCCAAGAAGTTTTTCATTCGGATTTTAAACTTACAATCTCTCATAGGAAGATGTCATTGTTGCTAAAATAAAAGTTGATTCTACTATAGAAATATTGCTCTTGTGCTTTAATTATGCTCTAGATTTTATCTCTGTTTCTAAAGTCCGAACAGACGATCCGAACCTTCATATTTTCATATTAAAATGTTTGGAGACCAAATTTTATTTCATTTTTGGACCTTTTTTACATTTTTTAGATAGTTTCGAAATTACTATTTTCAGAAGATTCTCAACCATCCAAAGCAGTGTTTTTAATTTGTAGCTATCTAAAAAAATAGTAAAAAATTTTCTAAAAAATATAAAATTTGATCTCCAAGCACATTTTAATATGAAGGATGTGAAGTATGATTGGAGCATAAAACCAACGGTGCATTTTAACTTGCTCTTTAAAATTAATACTCAGTTAATTATTTGTCTTTCCAGATTGTTAAAACTTTGTAGATTTTCACTTTACATACAAAATATAAAAGAATCTATAAATTATTTTACATTAAAAAAAAAAACAATTTAATAATTGTTTGGGGCATTTCATTTAGTCAGCCATTCCCAGATCTTTTTCACGACTTTTGCGCACTTCATTCAGCTTGAAAATTATTGACGTCTAGTTACCGATGATGTCGCTGCACACATATTTGAAACAGTACTGATGTAGAAACAAAATAAACAAAAAAAAAAAAGGTCATTGTCAGAAATAATTCTTGTGGTGAGAACAAGTCCTATCATAAGCTGAGGATAGGCAATTTGGATTCGATGGGCAACGTTTCCATCGATCTGTTTCAATATTTGTGCATTCTTGATTTAATATTTGTGCAGATTAAGCGTACACGTCTCTTAAAATAAACCAGACGAAAGAGTTATTTATGTGAATCTCGTGAACATATATGAGGCCTACCCTTTCCCTCCTGTGCGGAGGTAGATCACACTCTCAGTTGATTTTTCCTAGGGTCACTGGATAGATCAATAAGACGGTCTACAACAACGACAACAGGAAAGGAGCGTTTGTTGTTAATATACACTTGAAAGTCCAACCTGGACGAATTTTCTTTTTTCCGGTTTTGAATCATTCTAAATGACTTAATTTGACAGCTATGTACACTAAAAAACAACAGTTATTTCTTCCCCAAATCTACAGTGAAGCGGGGAGTCCGTGTCCGCCCAGTACACAACAAGAATGAGATACCTTTCGCGAGGATAAAAATGTGACTTTTTGCGACGGACTACTCTCATTCTTCAGCTTTTTCTTTTTGCGACGGTACTTTTTGCGAGGGAGTACCGTCATAAATTTGCTTTTTCTCTCGCAAAAAAGTATCTACATTGTTGTAGTGGTACCTGAGTTGCAATTTAAAAGAACAAACGGTCCAGATTAAGTCTATTCAGATCAAACTCAATTCGGCAGCTGCTGTGACTATAGGAAGTTACTTTAAGATTTGTGCCAAGCTAAAAGAACGGTCCTGATTTTCAGCCTGCACCTCAGGTACCTGAGGTGAAACGGATTCGTGAAGCGGGTGTACCTCAGCAGTTTAAATTTGATGTGATGTGCATTGAATCTAAAATATACAATGAAGCGGGTGTATCCCCAAATATATAGTCTAAAATTTGCTAAAATACACTAAAATATGCTAAAAGTCACTTAAATTTGCTAAAATATGCTAAAATATTGTCAAATAGGCTAAAATAAGCTAAAAATATAATAAAATATGCTAATGTGCTAAAAATATGCTAAAATAGACTAATATGCTAATATGCTAAAATTTACTAAAATATGCTAAAATTTGCTAAAATGCACTAAAATATGCTAAAAGTCACTTAAATATGCTAATTGTGCTAAAGATATGCTAAAATACGTAAAATTAGTTAAAATATCCTAAAATATCCTTAAATATGCTAATTGCGCTAAAAAGTGCTAAAAATATGCTAAGATAAACTAAAATATGATAAATTTTACTAATTATGTTACATTGCACAAAATTACGCTTAATTATGCTAATTATGGTAAAAAAATGCTAAATTACGATAAACTATGCTCCAATAGTCAAATATGTTCATTATTCTAAATCAAGCTAAACTACGCTACATTAATCTAAATTTAGCTAATTATAATACAATATACTAAATTAATTAATTAAAACTAACTAAAAGTAAAAAACACCAAGTACAACTAAATTATACTAATTTTGATACATTACTAACTAAATTATACTAATTTTACAACAATTTTGCACTAAAAATAAATTTTGCACTAAAAATAAATTATACTAATTGGTTTGAATTCGTCATTGATAGTCGCTTTGATGGATTTAGCTAGTGTTGCACTCAGATGAATTTATACTCAATAGTAGAACTAGGGTATTCTTAAGTTCAACAAGTGTTTTGTGAACTCAAGTCTAAAACTTATGTATCGGTTTCAAAGAACGAATCTGAACTATTGAAACTCATCTATCTTACGAGCTATGCGTCTACCGGCAAAAAAAATTAATTTTGAAACTAATTTTACATAGAGTCGGGTGATCAAAAAACATCAAAAAATGAATGCATTAAAATTAATTTATTAACCTTCTAATTTTAACCGCTTGACTTTATACTAAATTAATTTGAAAGTTTAAAATTTTCACATGTAGATGCATTACTCATAAGGTTGGTGAATTTCAACGGTTCAGATTCGTCATTTGAAGACGATTCAATGGGTTTTAGACTTGAGTTCACTAAGGGTTTGGTGAATTCAAGAACACCCTAGTTCTACTCTTTATACTCATATTAGCTTTAGTTTGAAGAAATCCGATGTCTCCTTAATTATCTTTTCTTGTGCGCTGAGGTCTCTACATGAAGATGCAGAAGCAAAACTACAAATTAAAGGTGTTAAAATAATTAGCAGATGCATGCGGCACACTCACTTAATTATCATATTAGCTTTATTTTTAAATTGGCTATTTTAAAATTTTGAATGGGTACACTAGAAATTTTTCCTTTTTTTAACTATCTTTTCAAAATCCAGAAGACTGACTACCAGACTAATGTTAGGATGTCACTGTTCAAACTATCAAAATCAGTCCTAATGACTTTAATTTCAAAATCAACCATCAATCCCAATCCGTCTCTATCAATTATTAGTTTGAACTTTAATTACTAATTTTTTGGTTACATTTTCGGCTGGAATTCTACATTGTCTAGAATCGTTCAATGCCCAAGATTTGGGAGTAATTTAAAGTCATTTTTGACCTAGCTATTATTGAAAGATATGCATATGCAACTTCACTGTTTATTCCTCAAGTCATCTAATTAATGCTTCCTTAGGACTGACTGTGGTTTACAGTTACTATTATTTTGGAGTGCTTATGTTACCACAAAAAAAAAATTATTATTGACACAACAATTGTACTTTTTCTTACAATATTACGTCCATTATTCATGATAAGAACCATCATTTAGTCTACTGGTAAAGACATATATATTGTCTCTATGTGAAAGATCATGAATTCAAAATATGGATGAAATAAATCATTTGTTATAATAACAAGAGTATTAAATAGTTAGGTAGCTTGACCTTCAACCTATACTCAACAAATATTACATTCATTATAAACTAAAACATTTCTTAGAAAAAGTTTCTCAGTTTCCTTAAAAGCAAATTGTATAGAATTTTTTTTATATTTCTCAATTTCCTTTTAGTAGAAGTATTTTTTTTTTTTTTACTATTGTAAGTAAATTGTACATAATATTTGAATTTTTAAATATGGTAGCAGCAAATTGTATAGAAATTTATGATATTTCTCAATTGTATATAAACTAAAACATATATGGAAAAAGAAGTTTTACTATTTTTAGTATTTTGTTTGCTATATTTTAGATTTTTGAAAAATGACTTTCATTTTATATACAAACAATTATTATATTTATTATTTATAAGAATCTTCAAAATCTGGAAAATATTAAAATATATTACAGAATATTAAAATTTGATTTCCTATAAAAAATTAATATATACTTTAATTAAATCATTTGAACCGATGGTTTAGTCTGCTTGATTTTAATATCTAGTTGTAGTATATGTTTAGACTAAGTCTGCTTGTTTTTCTTTATTTATTTTTTTTTTTAAAAGAAATGCCGAAAGTTCTTTTTTTAGTATTTAATATTTTAATATATGTACAGAGCAAATTGAAATGCCACAGTTTGTAAAAATATATGTACAGAGCACGTTGTCTTATCAATTTACAATTAATACTTAGCAGTTAAGTATTTATCTTTCCTGATTTTAAAACTTACGTATATTTTTAATTAATTTTTTTGTAGCCTTTCCCCTAAGTAATACCTCACCTAATTCTTATTTAGAAAAAAAAATACTATAATTTGTTAAGAATAAAAGCTGTAAACACTTAATTTACATACAAAATAAAAACACTTGTAAATTTAAATATAAACAATTAGCACATAAGTTTAAATAAATAAATAAATTTTTTTAGATGACAGTTAATAATAATAGAACTCAACATAAGTTACAAGAATTTTTGCATTAAAAAAAATTATTAATTTGTTTTGAGCATTTTAGTCAACCATCCCCAGATTTTCTTCACAATTTCTACGAAATTCATTCAACTTGAAAATTATTGACGTCTACTTCACGATGATATGTCACTGTGCAAATATTTCAAACAATGATAAAGAATCCAAAAAAAAAAAAATCATTTAAGCAGGAGAATTTGCTGCCTTTTTTTCTAGAAAATTATGCAGGAATATGTTTTTTTCTCATCTAATCATTTAATTTGTTTATGCGTGAATCTTAACAAAAAAAAAAAAACGATTGGAGTAGGCAATTTGAGTTTGATATTGAATGCTATAGTTATATGTGTCGCTATATTTATTATGTGTCACTATAGTTATATAGTTTTTATAATCTAAAAATACTATAGTGTCACTATAGTGCTATTTAAGTGTGCTATTTAGAATGTTGGTTTATATTGAATGCACTAAGTCTGCTTGCTTTAATTAGTATCTAATAATTAATATTAGTCGGTCTTCATTAGTAATTCTATGGTCACACTTTTAGTTTGAATTTTATGCCACTATTTCACATTTAGTTTGAATTTTATGGTCACTCTATAATGCTATTTAAGTGTCCAGATTAATGCCACACGGTTTGGATAAGAATTAGACTCATTTTCCTCCTAGTTATTATTCCAAGTTATGAATGCAACTTGAGGACTTATTCCTCAAGTCATCTAATTTAATTAATGCTTCTATAGATTAGATTGTGGTTTACAATTAGAGCTTCTGCACTTATTCATAAATTGAGTTCGTTTGATAAATTATTGAAATAGAAAAGAAATAACAAAAAATGGAATTTGAAATAGGTTACAATTTTTCACTATTTTATTCATGTCCGGTTAATATTAGAAGAGTGAAATAGTGGAAGTGGAGGAGTATTAATAAAGAAGTCAAATCCATCTCTTGAAAAATCGCTAATTCCTCTATTCTATATTTCTCTATTCTACATTAATTTATCGTAGAATAGAGAATTGGCTCATAGAGAAATAGAGACGAAGGATTAAAATATAAAAAATAAGGATTTTACTGCAAAAATTTAAACCCAATTCTATTTTTTTTTCAATTCCCCAATTCCACTCACTTTTTCTGTTGTTGATCAGTATGAATAAAACATCTTTTCCACTTTATTTCTCTATTTCATTATTGTCGAACGAGCACACAAAAAGAAAAAAAGAAAAGAAAAGATAAGATGATGATTCATACACAAGACTTTTTTTTCTTGTAGCCCTCAAAGGAAGAAAAAAAAGAAACAAATATACCACAATAATGTTGTAGCAGACAGTTGAGTAGAACTAAGGTTTTCTTAATTTTATCAAGTACTTTTGTGAACTTAACTCAAGAATCTATGTGATTGGTTTTAAATGACTTATTCAAAATGTTGAAATCGCTCTACTTCATGAATGATGCGTTTATATGTTAATTTTATAAATGTTCGAACTCATTTAGTTCAACATCAACAGTAAAAAAAAAAAGATAGTTTATAAGTGAAATTTTAATGTGTTCATTTTTCATAATTTTTTAACTACTTGAATATGTACTAAATTAGTTCGAACATTTATAAAGTTGACAAGTAAAAGCATAGCTCGTGAAGTAGATTGGTTTTAACAGTTTGATGAATCGTTTAAAGTTAATTTGATAGATTTTTAAATTGAGTCCACAAAGGAAGGAACTTGATTAATTTAAAAATATCCTAGTTCTACGTACTCCAGACAGTTTGTCTTTTTGTGGTATAATTTTCTCGAGTGAGACTATGGTACTATATATACAGCACAAATCGTTCTACTTCAATCTTTGGATTGTTGTGCCAAATGACAAGTTTAATTTAGAAGGAATAAAAAAAAAAAGATAAACTGATCAATCAACTAATCTAGATAATTTTAATAATAACATTTTTTTTAATATATGTACAGAGCAAATTGAAATGCCACATAGTTTGTAAAAATATATGTACAGAACACGTTGTCTTATCAATTTAGTATTAACAGTTAAGTATTTGTCTTTTCTGATTTTAAGACTTTCTATTTGTCTTTTCTGATTTTAAGTACCTTTTCACCTAATTAATATCTCACTTGATTCTCAAAAAAAAAAAAAACAAAAAAAAAAAAAACAAATACTATAATTTGTTAAGAATAAAAGCGGTTAACACTTAATTTACATACAAAATAGAAACACTTGTAAATTTAAATATAAACAGTTAGCACATAAGTTTAAGTAAATAAATATTATTTTTGGATGACAGATAATAATAGAACTAAACATAAGTTGCAAGAATATTTGCATTAAAAGAAATTATTAATTTGTTTTGGGCATTTTAGTCAACCATTCCCAGATTTTCTTCACTACTTCTACGAAATTCATTCAGCTTGAAAATTTTTGACGTCTACTTCACGATGATGTCGCTGCGCAAATATTTCAAATAGTGATACAAAAAAAAAAAAATAATCATCAATCATTTAATTTGTTTATGCGTGAATCTTGACAAAAATGGTTGGAGTATATAAGCAATTTGGGTTTGATGGATACCGCTTTAATAGGTGTGTGTGCTCGCTTAGTGGCAGAACATAGTGTAATTGAATGGGGGCTAAGTCACCCCTATCAATTAAAAATTTTCATTTTTTGTCCTATAAAATTTTCAAATTTTATAAAAATTAATACTATTAACCCGAGTGTGACTAATATGCATTCGGTAGCACTTCGACTGAAGTGCTACCGGTTTAAATTTTAAATTTTAAAATTTAAAAAGTCAATCTAAACTGTTAGATGTGATCTCTATATTGAAATGTACTTGGAGACCAAATTTTACATTTTTCTAAATGTTTTAGTTATTTATTAATTCACTTTGAAAATAGCTGATCCAACGGTGGCTTCTAAAATTTTGTGTCCAAGCACATTTCAATATAGAGATCACATCTAATGGTTCATATTGACTTTTTGGATTTTAAAATTTAAAATTTGGACCAGTAGCACTTCGACCGAAGTGCTACCGAATGCATATTAGTCACACTCCTATTAGCCCCTCATAAAATAAACTTATATGATGCATATTCATCTAGCCCTGTCTATCTCAATTTTCTAGTTCCGCCCCTGTGCCCGCTTCAATATCTGTGTAGATCAGCTGTAGAAAAGCAGTGAAAAATAAATAAATAGATTAAAAATACTTGTAAATTAATACTTATTAACCATTTCACTTTATGCAAAACGAGATAAAAAAAAATCAGTTAGAGTTGTTATGAGAACACATAATTTGTTAAATAAATTGGTTTGATTTCGTCATTGATATTCAATTTGATTGATTTAGTGTTACATTCATTAACAATCTTGATGAATTTTAGCTCATATTAGCTTTATTTTTAAATAAGAAAATACGATATCTCCATAATTATATATCTTTTCATTTTGTGCGCTGAGGGGTTTCCACATGGTGATTCAGAAGCAAAATATTAATATTCACTTTTTTATGTTTGACTTTGTCAAAGTCAAGTCATATTAAGGTATATATATGCTCTCTAAAAACACTATAAAAGATGCAACATTGGAGGAACATACTGTACTCTAGCTATAAGCCTGATACTAAAAATGGAGAGACCAATCAAGCTAATGGTTTTCTTCTATGTTACCTTGTTTTCAGTTGTTACAGCTCAACCTTCGAACAACCTCACATCAGCTCAATTTCATGTCGGAGTTATACTTGATTATTCAACCCTTGTAGGCAAAATTGGCCAAACAAGCATTGCAATGGCTGTAGAAGATTTCTACACGATGCATGAGAATTACACAACCAGGCTTATGCTACATGGGAGAGATGCGAACAGCGACGACCTTCAAGCTTCATCAGCAGGTGTCAAAACATTTATTGATACTTTTTAGTTCTACTATTAATTATTGTAGAAATAAATAAACCGGTTTCTTTAAGTGAATTTGTTTTTAATTAAACTGGTTCATGTTGTGGATGAGTATTTAGTTGTTTATTTTTGTTTCTGATGGGTACAATTTGATGAAACAGTATATAGTTGGATGTAATTTACTTTTATACATATGAGTAGCCTCTACTAAGTATCTACATGTGAATTTGCTCTAAGTCGACAAGCTAACATGTACTCCATGTAGCTAAATTAGAGTAATTATATTGCACAAGTAGTGAATGCCAAGGAATGAGCCATTAGGTCCATTTATTACATAGCACAGCTAACATTTTAAAGCAAAATTTAAAATAAAGCAGATTGAACCCAATGCCAGCAGACTGGTACCTTGAATCCACTCACTTCACCCATGCACACACTTCCCATACTTCAAGGAATTGATGAAGAGTGACGAGTTCTTGACCTGCTCGTTCTATTTCTTTTTGTTAGAATTTCATCAGCTAGGTTTCAACAGTAAAGAAGAAGAGTTGCAATAAACACAAGTTGCAATAAATTAAAATTATTTAATTTCTCTTTCAGCAAGAGTTCAAAATTACATACTACATACAACAATAAAAATAAATAAGACATAATAATAATTTTCTATTACTTTGTAAACTTTATATCTTTAGCTTGACGAAATATCACATCAATTCACTTATGTGGCATTTGTCAGTTCATTCATACCAGTTATCCACACTTTGTTCATCCTAAAACCTATCCTTGATCCAAGTTAGGCTCCTAATTAGAGGTTTTCATCTACATGCAGCACTAGACTTGCTACAGAACATGAAGACTCAAGCCATCATAGGACCTGAGAGATCCTCTCAAGCTGTCATGATATCCAAAATCGGTAACAAAACACAGGTGCCGGTTATTTCATTCTCAGCAACAAGCCCCACCCTTTCCTCCATGCATTTGCCATATTTTATAAGAACAACAATAAATGATGCTGCTAAAGTGCGTGCCATTACTGCGCTCATCAAATCCTATGGATGGCGAGAGGTAGTTCCAATCTATGAAGATACTGATTTCGGAAGGGGTATAATACCCTTCCTTGCCGATGCACTCCAAGATATTGATGTCCGAATTGCATATCGCAGCATAATAAACGAATTATCAACTGATGGCCAAATCCAAGAAGAGCTCTACAAGTTACAGACTATGCAAACAAGGGTGTTTGTCACACACATGACGCCTTCCAAGGGCGCTACACTATTTTTAAAGGCCAGAGAACTAGGGATGATGGAGGAAGGATATGTATGGATCATGACGAATGGATTGGTGAATGTCATTGAATGTTTCAATCGAAATGTAGTCAGTGCAATGAGTGGAGCTCTCGGGGTACGACCTTATGTACCCAAGACAGTGAAGTTGGAGAACTTTGCAACTAGGTGGAGAAAGAGATTCCAAGAAGACAACCCCAATGATGAACCCTGCGAAGTTACTACATCTGCCATTTGGGCCTACGACACAGTAAACGCACTGGCAATGGCAGTAGAAAAGGTTGGGGTTCAAAGTACGAAACTTGAAGAGAACTTCACAAGTTGTGTGCACTTGCCTGTCTTCTCTAATGGACCACAACTTCTCAAGGCAATTTCCAACATCAAGTTTCAAGGATTGAATGGCAATTTTGAATTGAGAGATGGGCAGTTGCAGGACTCCACGTTCGAAATAATAAATGTGGTAGGAACAGGGATAAGGGGTATTGGGTATTGGAGAGAAAAACAAGGACTATCAAGAAGAGTAGATGCAAACTATAATAAGAGTTCCTCGAGTTCATCACCAGATTTGAACCCGGTCATTTGGCCAGGGGAATCAATTATAGTGCCGAAGGGTTGGCAGATCCCGGTCAGAGGGAGAATACTGCGTGTAGGAGTAAGAATGAATCCAACACCCGAATTCATGAAGGTGGAGATAGATCCTGTGACAAATGCCATAATAGCAAGTGGGTATGCTATTGATGTGTTTGAGGAAGCAATAAAGAGATTGCCTTATGCAGTCCCATTTGAGTACAAACTTTATGGAGGGACTAATCAGATCACCTCACAGATGTTGACTTGTGACGAATTCGTGTATCAAGTTTATCTTGGGGTAAGTACCTCTTTATGCATATTACCATAGCCTCACTCGTAAAAGAATAACTGTCCTTAAAAGAGTAAAATGAGTACAATTTGTTGATATTGCTGTTCAGATATTGCAGTCATATAATTCCATGATAATATACTAATATCTATCCAGGTGTTTATATATCTATATTCAGTATAGTCAAATATTATAAGAGGGCTCACGTGTATATATATATACTTGTCTTTTCCTTTTTACTTTCTGAACTCCAATAATTGATCAATCTATCCCATGAATACATAAACAATCTTCTGATTAAAGATTATATTGCTTGCAGAACTATGATGTGGTGATAGGGGACGTTACAATAAGATACAACCGTACACGCTATGTTGATTTTTCAGTATCATACACTGAGTCAGGAGTAGGAATGATTGTGCCGATTAAGGAAACCGTGAATAGAAACACATTAATTTTCTTGAAGCCATTAACTGTAGACCTATGGCTAGTGAGCATTGTGTTTATAATCTACACAGGCATTGCCATAATGATTTTGGAGCCAAAGATGAGAGCTTCACTCAGGGGTCCATTATCTATGCATCTCCATACCATAGTGCATCTATCCTTGTTTGCATATCGTAAGTAAAAACTCTTTTCACAAAAGAATGATCTCTGGATACCTTAAGGTTTTTCTTTTAATCCAAGAATATCTTTTAAATATTATTAGCTATTACAGTTTACAGATCTATCACTCCTTATTTACAAACTAATAATTTAGCTAATAAATTGCAGAAGAGAAACTAGAGAGTATCCTATCGAAGATAGTTGTTATCGTATGGTTCTGTGTTCTCCTTGTATTAACATCGAGTTACACAGCTAGTCTAGCCTCAATGCTTACAGTCCAACAGATTCAACCAAAAATAACTGACATCCATGATCTGATAAACAAGGGTGACTATATTGGATATAAGAAGGGTTCATTTATGAAGGGTTTGCTTCAACAGATTGGTTTCGACGAATCAAAGATGAGAGGTTACTACTTCCCCGAGGAATTTATTGAGGCACTCAACAAAGGAAGTGCGAACGGTGGAGTGTCTGCAATAGTTCATTCAATACCTTACATCAAGTTGTTCCTTGCCAAGTATTGTGATTCTTACACAATGGTTGCACCCATTTATAAGACTGCAGGATATGGATTTGTAAGTATACCATTTCTTATGTAAATTTATATGCTAAAAACTAATTATAATGGCATACTTACACAAGCAATAACTTGTAACAATGAAACTCTTAATACTTGATAAACATGACAATTTTCTCAGCAAACAATGTAAGATTCTTCACATTCTCTAATTAAATATGGAAGAATTCACAAATAAGAAAAGAAAAGAGCAGAAAAGAGAAAGGAAGCCTTTTACATTTTAAATTGTTAATTCTAAGATCAAGTACCGATACCAGTTTCATCTTTACTAATTTCTAGTTCTACATAGGCGTTCGCCAAGGGTTCTCCACTAGTCCCAGACATATCCCATGCAATTCTAAACATTACTGATGGAGACGACATAATACGAATTGAGAAGAAATGGATTGGAGACAAGAACTGTCAGAACACTGGCAGCATCATCCTCGATTCCAACAGCCTAAACTTTTACCACTTCTGGGGACTTTTTCTCATCACAGGAGTTGTTACTACCATCTCCCTACTAACATTTGCAGTCATGTCATTTTGCAAGAAACGGCAAAAGATGATCCGCATTACGAGCCTTGAAATGAGATCTGACGAGACAATTGACAATGGAGCCTTGCCTACTATAAGCCAAGGGGAATACCAAAAGAGTGACATTTTTAACCCATCATCAGATGGAACACAACACTGATCCTTTGCCATAGATGCCATAGAATGATCGCCAATAAAAAAATATCATGATTCATGGGATTCATGTCAAGAGATCATAAGAAGTATACATTACAATTAATCAGTTGAAGTTGTGGGCTTTTATTTTAGTTAGTAATTATAGGTAGGTAATGAGTAGTGGATGTAATCAGGTAAGACGAGGTAGCTGGTAAGTTTGTAATTTCGAAAGTATGCTGCTCAGTAGTATTAAATTTCAAGTCTATTTAAACTGTGTTTAGAACTAAGGCTTATTTTGTTAAGCTACCAATTGTACATCAATACCAGTAGAGGCATGGCTGTTATTGTTGTGCTATTTCGACAATCTTCCCAACCCACAAGTGAGGCAAGTAGAAACAAAGGCTACACATGAGTTTCCATTAGACGTGAGATGCTCTTCCCCTGCGCTGCTTCACTACGCTTCTAGTGGTTAATAATATCTTAGATATAATTTCAATTACTCATGGATATTGGTCCGAATAGTGATTAAATTTAGAAATAGAACCCTAGAACCAACCCAATTTCTGAACATTATTGGCACTTAAAACCTGAAAATATGTCAAACAACTGAGGATTGCTTAATTGCACATTTGAGGATGGTGAAGATGCTAAATTGGGTCAAGCTGGGCCAAATTGAACAGCTAAATTTGGTTCCGTTTTTCATCACAATTTTGGGAACGTGTATAACCAAATTCGGCATATTACCAAATTGCAACAATTCCTTACAAAGCAACAAACTGATCCTTTTTGAAATAAGAATGTGCCGTAGAGTAAAAAAAGGATTTTTCATAAAGAAAATTTACCAGAGAATTCCAATGACAGCAACAAAACATAGTTGAGTTTGAGTAGCAGAACTGAGCTGTTCCAATTGAGACCTTAAAATACACCTGTTTGGATCCATCTCCACCGTGTAGCATTCAGCATTTCTCAATGCCTAGCAATTCCATATACAGAAACTAAATCAAATTCTATCTGCTCTTCACTTCTTCTAATCTAATACCAGTAAGAAAACAATTTCAAAATACCTTACATCTATACTGACTGAGCCCTGATGCAGCACACCTCTCAGCAGCCCCATCTCCAATGAAGCCTCAAGAGGCCTCCAACCCGAATTTAACTTAAGGAGGGGAGTTACTTGGTAGAGAGAGAATTCGCTGTAGCGGAGAGGGAAAGCTGAAGAGGCGAGTGGGGGAGTTGTAGATCCGGAACGTCCAAGAAGAATTCGCACGAATATGAAAGGGAGCCCGTGCATTCCACCTCGGACCGGATTGATCCAGATTTTGATTGGACGGTTATGATCTAAACAGAAATATTATGTTACCTCAGACCTCTTTGGTCAAGCAATAAGTTCTATCGTAGCGAGGAGAAGCGGAAAGGGCTATGGGCTATAAGGGCTTGTAGTATAGACAACCTGCTCATATATGCGAGGCCTATGGGCTATAAGGCCCGTTAATCTTCTAAAACACTTCGTCCCTTTCCTCAACAAATTAAAAAAAAATATCGGGCTAATTCCCCGTACTTCGGCACCTCCAACGATGACTAATGGGCGAGTGACACGCCAGTGACCGCGCAATAGTTGTCAGCCTTGAGATATTATGCGGCGAAATCAGCGAGTCAAATTAGTACCTATATTTAATTTGTGCGCTCTGCTACTCTCCGATATAAGATTGACAATATTTGAGCTTAGATCCGGATCGGAGCCTGGATCATTGTTGTAAAAAACATCCGTTAAGTCGATTAATCGGTCAATTAGTCGTTGACGCCTGATAGTGATCAAATCGTCATGATTTTTTCCAACTAATTGATCGATTATTTCTAATTATGACTGATTATTCACAATTATTCTCGATTAATTGCTTGGCAGTATCCTGTTCTTTCGATGACTACATACCGTTATTTACAACATTGGTTTGAATCAATTCGGACTGAGGTGTGATGTATATATATGATTCTTTTTTATTTTAGTGCTAAATCACCGGATCTAAACTAAAAAAAATTGTTTATCTCAAGTGATATGAATTTCTGTAGGATCTGAACCATGCCAATTAAATAGAATATGCATAGTTGGTACGATATATTGGATTCTACACAGTAGGCCAGTATCCGAAAAAAAAATTTAGTTATCACCTTAAATTTCTGTAATTCATATTTTACAGAACTTAGTATGTGCACCGAATTTTTTTTTTTTTGGGTACACGTATTAGTTTCTGGATTTTAATTCAAATGGTGATAAAGAGTTTGACTAGTATAACGTTAGTATCATTTCAACCTATATAAAATCAACTCTAAAATCTATCAAATCAACTTCAAACAATGAATTCAAACCGTTCAAACCGATCTATTTTATTAGTTGTGCGTTTACATGCAAAATTTATAACTTTTCGAATTTATTTAGTATTAAGTCAAGCGGTCAAATGTGTGAGTTTTTAAATTAATTTTAATACATTAATTTTTTAATATTTTTGCCGTTTGATTTGATACTAAAATAACTCAAAAATATAAAAAATTTGTATGTAAACGCATCACTCATAATATAAATCGATTTGAACGGTTTGGATTAGTCATTTGAAGTCGATTTGATAGGTTTTAGTGTTAATGTTATATAGGCTAAAATGACACTGATATTATATTAGCCAAACTCAGTGATAAATTGTGAATTGTGAAAATTTATGGTGGTAACTAAACCATTTTGAGACAGTACCCAGCTAGTAAGATTAAGTTCTCCAATTTTACGTCTAATTCCGTCTATATAATTTTAAGATAGTTATT
Organism: Carex pumila; assembly: GCA_033356055.1. Lineage (NCBI taxonomy): Eukaryota > Viridiplantae > Streptophyta > Magnoliopsida > Poales > Cyperaceae > Carex > Carex pumila. The sequence continues at coordinate 232,942 of JARJHM010000274.1, read as the reverse complement.
TTGTAACTGTTAATTATCTAATTAAATTAAGACTTCTCTCATCTTTGAAATAAAAAAATAATTAAGAGGTCAATGTTCATTTTTATTCAGATATATTATTGTTCATTAATTTCATTTTAAGATGAGTGTTACTTTTGGTTCAAATAAGTGCTCACTTTAGAGTGATTTAAACAATGAGTTTCGATGCCAAATTTTTATTAAGTGCCATCATAATATTATAGAATTTTAATTCTACCAGTGATTTCTAAAAAAAGTCCACTCATATTGTACAGATAGTCTCCGTCAGCGAGAGAGGTTTGCAGACAAACAAAGGCTGTATTACACTAAAGTTGGTCTTCAAGTAGTAATTTTGTACTTATCTAAAAATAATTATATTTTAATAAAATATTAAATTTGATCTCTAAACATATTTTAATATGAACATGAAATTGACTATTTAAACTTTAAAATAAAATTTAAAAAAAATATAAAGCACTATGAAATATTTTAACCCTCATTTATTTTATAGACACATGTAGTTGGGTTTTAATAGTGGTTGTTTATTTGATTGGGCCATGTATATGGGCCAGATCAGTTTGGACATTGAGTATACCAAGTCCGTAACGCATTAATTACCTGATAATTGATATCTTGAATTTGGAATTTCGACCGTCCAACCAGAATCTTAATCATGCATTCCGGTCGACAACTTCTTCAATATTCGTGCCAAGATGGATCGGATGGTCCAAATTTGTTCTGCAGAATCTCATAATTTGAGTTACTGAAGATGATATGATTCACGGATCGTGCATCCTATTATTATTATTATTATTATTATTATTATTATTATTATTATTATTATTTTTTATTTTTTTAGTGATTCGCAAATATCTGTACAATTTTGCATAGATATATATACAACTTGAAAGTGGGACGTGTAATGTGAACATTACACTCAAATCAATTTGCTCCATGATAAGTGTATCCACCGTATCAATGTTTGTGCGGATGAAACACAGACACATACAGTGAATCAGACAGATTGATTTGAATTCAATGTCTATCGCACGCCTCGCTCCCATATTAACATAATTAATGCAGGGAAGGCTTAGACATCTCCCACTTTTTTTTATTAAGAAAAGTCGACCATTTTAAATCGAATTGTACGATTAATGAACAAACATCAACCCCGATCCGTCTCTACCAAAATTGTGGGCCACTGATAAGAATCGTTCTAAGTCACGCAACAATTCATTTGTGGTTTACGCTTCCACACTTATTCATTTGATATTATCTATTATAAATGAATCTAGCTAATATGTTTATATAAAAACTTCATCACCATATAATTATAATTCACTTTTGCATTTTCAAAGTTCAAATAGTCAATCTAAATCGTTCAATATGATCTCCATATTAAAATATACTTGAAAACTAAATTTTACATTTTTTAAAAAAAATTTATTATTTTTTAGGCTATGTAGAAAATTCATTTATTCAAAAAATTTTGGACCATAAAAAACAACAATAATTTTCTATCTATCTAAAAAAATAGTAAAAGAAAATTAAAAAAAAATATAAAATTTGTTCTCTAAGTACATTTTTAATATGGATACCATGTTGAATGGTTCTGATCGACTATTTAAACTTTGAAAATGCAAAAATAATTTATATGCATATGATGTTGAAGTAATTATATAAACGTATTATCCAGACTAATCATAAATAAAGAAACATGATGATTCAAATCAAGAATATTATATGGGTTAGTGTTAAAGGCACAGGTCCTCTACTGTGGCAAAGACAAAGGCAATGTCCTCTGTTGTAAAAAAAGATAAGGTACATGTTTTTTTATGCTGAAGATTATGAGTTCAAAATTCAAATGAAAGAAATATTTTGCTATAATTACAAAAGTTTAAAAAAAGTGATAGATAGCTTAACCTCCAACTCATTTATTCAATAATTCAATAAATCGAGATCATGTTTTTCTCATATCCACTAGTGGAAAATATGAAATCAGGATCGGTTATATACACATATCAGTATTGGAATCCAACCAATCCTGTTGAAGGCGATACTGATACTATCAGAATCGGTTTTATATTTTTTAAAGAACCGATCCAAATAGAAATTATTAGGATCGGTTTTTTAACAAAACCGATCTTAATAGTTGTTATCTAGATTAGTTTTTGACTAAGAACCGATCCAGATACGTACTATCAAGATCGGTTTTTATATAAAAACCGATCTTCATATTTTTTTCGAATTTTTTTTAATTAAAAATTACATATCAAGATCGGTTTTTATATAAAAACTGATCTTGATAGTATGTATCTGGATCGGTTTTTATATAAAAACCGATCTTGATAGTTTTTTCGAATTTTTTTTTAATTAAAAATTACATATCAAGATCGGTTTTTATATAAAACCGATCCAGATACGTACTATCAAGATTGTTTTTATATAAAAACCGATCTTAATAGTATTTTCGATTTTTTAAAAAAAATTACATATCTAGATCGGTTTTTGAATAAAAACCGATCCAGATACGTACTATCAAGATCGGTTTTTATATAAAACCGATCCTGATGTTTTATTGAAGCTAAAAAAATATTTTTATTTATTTGCACAGTAAGAAGCAATAATCAATTAAATATCATATACACATTCTAAATTAATTATCATACACATCTTAAACTATTACAAAAAATTCATGTACTTCATACAAAGTTTTGTGAAGCATTACATATTATAACAAGAAATTTAAATCCAAAAAAAATTAATTAACAAACATACAAGTGACTAATTGGGTTATTTCTTCAATTAACACACATTTATGCAATATACACATTTATGCAATTAATGTAAAGCACAACAATAAAAAAATCAATAATTACCTCTTTTGCAATCACATCACTTGAGATTAAAAAAGACCCTAAAAACAAAAACAAAGGTAACAATTAGATGGAAAAACATTTTCCAATAAAAAATACAAAAAAAATGTGTTTTAAAAGTATAATAATGAGAAAATTAGATAAAGCTAATACCATGATAGTTGATCGGCCGGATGATTAAGTAACTTGAGAGAGATGTCCTCAAAACTGTAAAACAATATACAAACACCATTAATTAATTTTTGAAACAATAAAAAAAAAATAAAAACTGGCACAATTGAGCCGGAGGTGCGAGAGACTCGGATTGGAGAGGAAGAAACAGAGAGAAAGAGAGAGAGAGACACGGAGGAGAGGGAGAGACGGAGACAGAGAGAGAGAGAGAGACAAAGTACTGAGGATTTGAGAGGGAGATACGGAGACAGAGACAGAGACGCTAAATTGAAAATGAGAGGCGCGAAATGAAAATAAGAAGAACCCTAGCTAAGCTGGTTATATAGGAAGTTATCATTAGGATCGGTTGTTTATAAAGAACTGATCCTAATAGTATTAAGATCGGTTTTTATAAAAAAACTGATCCTAATACTAATTTTTTTGAAAAAAAATAGTATCAGGATTGGTTTTTTATTATACAAAACCAATCCTGATACTATTAGGATCGATTTTTTATAAAAAACTGACCCTGATTTTTTTTTTTTTGCAGAACCAACTTTGAAAAAAAAAATTTGTATCATGATCGGTTTTATTGCTAAAAACCGATCCTGATAGTATCTGAATCGGTTTTTAGCAATAAAACCGATCCAGATAGTTTTTTTCTTTTATTTGGAAAATCTTTTCATATGATTATGTTTAAATAAATATAAAAAATTACATATTAGAAATATAAGTTAATTATTTAATAGAAATTTTATTTAATTTTCAAATTCTACTTAAATAATATTAAATAGCAGATAGGTACTATTTGACATTGATATTTCATTAATGTAATTTTGATGAAAATTAATGTAATTTATATTATTAAAATTTATGTGATAATATAATTAATTATTTGACATTGATATTTCATTTTGAAGTCATTTTGACTATTGAATTTTTTTATATAATCATGCATGATGCATCAATGACTTGTGCCATATGATAATATACATAGGACTTGAACCCTTGTTGTGTGGGGTTGTGAAGGAACGAATATGAACATTAGCATTTGGTCAATCAGAACCGTTAAAATGAAAGAATGTCATATTAATTTCACCATTATAAAATTTGATACAATTCAGGATTCATTTACTAGTTCATCAAAGCAAAACAATATAGCAACATCGCACGGCCGTAAATAGTTTACGTTGGATCAAGACTTACAGTTGTCGGGCCTTGGGGACTTTTACGTTACTAATGTTCCATGTTATATCTTGATCATTTTAAAAATTATTACATGTCATTTAATTACAGACCCACCATTGGATGATCATGTAGAAATGAACGGTCTGCATTCCATTTAACAATTTGATGCCATTAATAATAATAAAATTGTATAAAATTGATCATGGTAGAGTTGATTTGGCCATACAAAAACAAATAAATAATTTTTATATTTTTCACATTTTTCTTAATATTTATCCGTGTACATGCATTACCAAACAGAAAAGAAAATAAATGGTAGCCGTTTGATGGTTGATAGACCATCGATATGAGTGGGGTTTACCTCAGTGATGTTTCTGATATAAAGTATTAGGATCGGTTTTTTTATAAAAAACCGATCCTAATAGTATTTTTTTTTTTTGCCGAATCAACTTTGAAAAAAAAAATAGTATCAAGATTGGTTTTTTATAAAAAACCGATCCTAATACTTTATATGAGAAACATCACTGAGATAAACCCCACTCATATTGATGGTCTATCAACCATCAAACGGCTACCATTTATTTTCTTTTCTGTTTGGTAATGCATGTACACGGATAAATATTAAGAAAAATGTGAAAAATATAAAAATTATTTATTTGTGTTTGTATGGCCAAATCAACTCTACCATGATCACATAAATTTTAATAATATAAATTACATTAATTTAAATCAAAATTACATTAATATTATTTAAGTAGAATTTGAAAATTAAATAAAATTTCTATGAAATAATTAACTTATATTTCTAATATGTAATTTTTTCTATTTATTTAAACATAACCATATGAAAAGATTTTTCAAATAAAAGAAAAAAAACTATCTGGATCGGTTTTATTGCTAAAAACCGATCCAGATACTAATAGTATTTTTTTTATAAACAAAATAAAATAAAATCAGGGTCGGTTTTTTATAAAAAACCGATCCTAATAGTATTTTTTTTTTTTGCAGAACCAACTTTGAAAAAAAAAATTGTATCAGGATCGGTTTTATTTCTAAAAACCGATCCTGATAATATCTGGATCGGTTTTTAGCAATAAATCCGATCCTGATAGTTTTTTTTTTTTTTTTTTTGCAGAACCAACTTTGAAAAAAAAAATTGTATCAGAATCAGTTGTTCTAAAAAACCGATCCTAATAGTTAACAACCGATCCTAATAGTTTAACTATTAGGATCGGTTTTTTAGAACAACGGATCCTGATAGTATCAGGATCGGTTTTATAAAAAACCGATCTTGATAGTTCACAAATTAGGATCGGTTAACTAAAAAATCCGATCTAACTAGTTTTTAGGATCGGTTTTGTTCAAAAAACCGATCCAGATAGATATTAGTATCGGTTGTTTCATACAACCGATCCAGATAGGCCGATCCTGATTCATGTTTTTCCACTAATGATTCCATGAAAAAAAAGGAGGAAATAAATATGCCACAACAATATTGTATCGGACATGGGTTGTTTTTGTTAGAATAATTTTTGTAGTGATCCCTAAAATGGTTAGGCCCGATAGAATAGATTAATTTTCAATGATGCTTCTGTGCATTTTTAAAAAATACAAGATGTTTCCGGTCATTTGGTATTACCACCGCTAATATTAAAAATGTTTGTTTCGAACAAATACTTTGATTTTTTATATTTCTAAAGTCTAAACAGTTGATCTAAACTATGTAACATTCAATCTACAATAAAATATGCTTGAGACTAAATTTTATATTTTTTAATTTTTTGATTATTTATTAAACCAGTTTTAAAATAGCCATTTTTAATGATTCATAAAAATTTCACAATTCATTAAAATCGGCAATTTTAAACTGATTTAATAAATAGTAAAAAAATTCAAAAAAATTATAAAATTTGATCTCCAAGCACATTTTAATATATAAATTACATCTAACTATTTGGATTAATTATTTGAACTTTGAAAATCAGAAAACCTATTGGTTACACCACAACTTTTATATCTATCTACGTATTTATATATGTGTGTGTAGAGATATTGGCTAATATCAAAACGTTTGTTGGTAAAAAAAAAAAATGAGGCACTACTGGGTTCAAAATGGATCAAATATTATTAATTTGAACTTTAATTAGTAATTCTTTGGTCAAATTCTTTGGTCACATTTTCGGCTTGAATTCTACATTGTCTAGAATAGTTTAATGGCCAAGATTTAATTGGTAGTAATTTGAAGTCATTTTTGACCTAGCTATTATTGGAAGATGTGCATATGCAACTTCACTATTTATTCCTCAAGTCATCTAATGCCTCCTTAATTAGGTCTCACTGTGGTTTACAATTACAGCGTAATTTCGCACCTATTAATTTGGGGTGCTGATATTAATTACGACCAACATTTTTATTATCGACACAATAAATTTGAATTTTTACATCTTTTGGATAAATGTTGTGTATGTGTCCCTACTCTCTTTCACTTGTATTCATATATTTTAAATTAAAACATTTCCTTACAGAAAAGTTTCTCTATTTCCTTGAAAACAAATTGTATAGAAATTTCTGACGGTATATGTTTCTCAAAAAATTTTTTTTTTGGTATTCCATGAAAAAAGACAGGAAATAACTATATATAACACAATAATGTTGCATCAAACATTTTTGTTTTTTTTTGTAGTACACTTTTTTTACTATAATTTATAAGTATTTATTGAGTGATCCCTAAAATGATTAGGTCTTTAATATGGATAAGTTGGACTTCAATAAAAAAGAAGCAGATATTTTGATAATTTTGACAATATATTTTGAAATAATTTTATAAAAGATAAATAAATAATAAATATAAATATTTGTTGTTGAAGTGATGAACTATTTGTGTATCAAATATCATGCAATTTTAGTACAGTCAATTGATATCATATATACAAACTGAAGGGCAAAGGACGATGATAGTAGTATCACATGTGTGGTGTAATATTGATTTGATAATCAATCATATATTGTTAAATATAAACCATTGCAAGCGTCAAGTCATTTAATAACCAGTAAAATTTGTATTAAAATCCTATCAATTTTATATGCATCATATAAATATAACTTTAATCACTTTTTAAATGTATGATCCTAAAATTATTAGTAAATTTTGCTGGAGGTCACTAAACTATCCTTTGTCACGAATCGGTCACTCAAGTTTGATTTGTTTCTCTATAGCCGCTCTACTTTGAATTAATTCCAATCAAGTTACCCCATAACTTTTTTCATCCAAAAAATTAATAAAATATACCTTTTTATTAGTATTTTGGATGAAATGAGTATATTATGTTAATATTTTAGACGGAATGAGCATATTTGGTTCATATTTTTAACGGAATTAGCATATTCCGTTAATATTTTGGATGAAAAAGTTAGAGGGTGACTTAATTGAGACAAATTCAAAATTCAGTGACTATAGACCAACAAATCAAACTTGAGTAATCAATTCATGACAAAGGACAAAGTTGAGTGACCTCCAAAGAATTTTACTCTAAAATTATATATTATTTTTTACTCCAATCTGGTTTGCAATTATATGACTGAATGATCTGGTATTCTATATTTGTTTTTTATCACAAACACACCCATATTTATGGAAAACGAAATTTTACTCTTTTTAGTTTTTTGTTTGCTATTTTTTAGATTTCCTAAAATGACTTCTTTGACCATCTTAAAATCAGGAAAATTGTTATTAAAATCTGATTTCCTATAAAATATTAATATCTAGTTTAAATTAAATCATTTGGACCGATGCTAAAGTTTGTATGTTTTAGTATTTGTTTAGATCAGAGGTTTAAATAGTGTTTATCGCGTTATAGTGAAATGATTAAAATAATGGCGTTATTTTAATATTGTGTTGCTATTGTTCCATAGTTTCAATAATCTAAAAACAATATAGTGTTGCTATAATGTTATTATAGTGTGCTATTTAGAACGTTAGTTTAGATTGAAAGTCTGCTTGTTTTAGTTAGTATTTAATAATTTTAGTCGATTTTCATTAGTAATTATATGGTCACACTTTTAGTTTGAATTTTACGTGGTCTAGAGTTGTCCAAATGCCACACGGTTTGGTTAAGAATTAGACTCATTTTCAACTTGACGACTTATTCCAAGTTATGAATGCTACAGAATTTTTAGATCAAGTGATTTTAGAAGGAGATCATGTTGAATTAATGATTTGGACTAACTTTTAGAATTTTGAAAATTTAAATATTGAGCCGTTGTATGGAGGTCCTCTATGCGTAGCATATTAGCATTTTCATATATATATATAGAGAGAGAGAGAGTAGATCTAGGGTGTTCTTAACTTGGAGATCAAATTTAACATTTTTTGGAATTTTTTTACTAATCTTTTAAATAGGTAGAAACCGCTATTTTGGATGGATTATGGGCCATAAAAAACAGTAATTTAAAAATATTCTAATAAATAATTTTTCAAAAATGTTAATTTTGGTCTCCTAGCACATTTCAATATAGAGATCTTGTTGAGCAGTTTAGATCATCTCTTTGAAGTTTCAAATATATAAAATATGGACGTGAAGTAAAACAATACCTTATATAGAGAGAGAGTTGGGCTATGGTGAGTTGGAAAGTAAAGGTCTTGTTTTACTTCACGTCCATATTTTCTATATTTAAAACTTCAAAGAGATGATGCAAACTACTCAATATGATCTCTATATTGAAATGTGCTAGAATATTATTTATAAAATAGGACCAAATTTTACAATTTTTGAAAATTATTTACTAATATTTTAGAAAATTTTAAAATCATTGTTTTAAAGGTCTGATCTTAAAATTATATATTATATATTTTTTACCCCAATCAGGTTTGCAATTATATAACTAAACGATCTGGTATACTATATATTTTTTATCACAAACACACACAATTATGGAAAACGAAGTTGTATTATTATTAGTATTTTGTTTGCTATTTTTTAGATTTTTTAAAAATGACTTTTTTAATCATCTTCATAATCTGGAAGATATATAGTAAAATAAATTAGAATATTATAATTTGATTTCCTATAAATTTTAATATCTCTTTAAATTAAATCATTGAACCGATGGTAAAGTCTGTTTTTTTTTTTTTTTTTCAAGGGAATGCGGAAAGTGTGCTTGTTTTAGTACTTAATAATTTAGTCGGCAACTTTTAATTAGTAATTCTATGGTTACAATTTTAGTTTGAATTCTACGTGTTCTAGACTATTCAAATGCCCACATGGTTTGGTCAAGAATTAGAGTCATTTTCGACGTCGTAGTCATTAATTATTCCAAGTTATGAATTAATGCAACGTGACTTATTCCTGATCAAGACATCTTTATATTCCTGATCAAGGTCATTAATAATTATGGCCACACGGTTTGTATGTTTAACAGCCGACAAAACTAATATTTCCGTTGGTTTCTAATTTCTAACCAATTGCGTTGGAACTTAATACTATTGGCTCATACCAGTGGCGTATGGATACATACTTCCTATCAGGGCGATAAGCAACGGTTCGGATTCCAATGATGGATAGCAATTTCAACTGATAGCAAAGTGTTTTTCTCTAGTAGACGTACAATTACAGAAAAGTTGACGAGTCAAAGACAAGATTATTTTTTGTTGTATCCATCCAAGGAAAAAAGAGGAAATAAATATACCATAATAAATGTTGTATTAGATAGTTTGTCTCTTTGTGATATAATTTTCTAGACTGAAAGCTATGTTAATATACACAACACAAATTGGTCTGTACTATGAAGTAATTAAAACAATAGTTAAAAGTGATCTATTCCGAAAACAATAATTGTCTACCTATAAAAATGACTTTTGTAATAAATTATATAGGCTGAAATTACCATACTAATTAATGGATCAATTTAATTATCAACTTATTAGTGATCACTGATCGCTGCACTAACCTGAGGAGCATTCCATGCAGCTAACCATTTCAATTTGTTTCTTAACTAGCGAGGTCCAGCATTGATTTTTAACTTAACAAATTGTGGTTCAATTAGGTTTATTGGATAGTCATCCACTTCAAATTTTAATTTGATGATGCAATCATCACCATTCTTCAATTACTAGGCAATTATGTCAAGTAAACTTATGGTGTTATTTTTTCCATGATTTGTCAAAGTAAACTCATGGTGTCATTTTTTCCTTGATTTGTCAAAGTAAACCCATGAAGTTATGTGCAGCCTTGCTATAAAGAGAGAACATAAAGGGAAGTGTACTGTGCATAAAAATGGGGAAACCAAACATACTTATGTTTCTTCTCTTTGTTATCATAGGTTCAGTAGTTACAGGTAAAAATTCGAACAGAAACATCTCAGTAGGAGTTATACTCGATTTGGACACCCTTCAGGGCAAAATGGCTCGAACAAGCATTGAGATGGCTGTGCAAGATTTCTACACTGTACATTCGAATTATAGTACCAGACTTGTGCTCTATGCCAGAGATTCCCACCAGGACAATGTCAAGGCTACATTAACAGGTGACCGATCAAATTATTAAACTGTAGTTATGTATTTATTGATTGTGCAAAGTACTCAACTTTTATTTCAATGCCAAGAATTCATAGTTATAAGTATATAGTCATCAAACAATTAATTACCGACACAAAATTGTAATTATGGTCTTCGGGTTTGTAATTCACTTGAACCAAATTCCACTGTAAATGTTTTACTCTTTCTAGATTAACAAACCTACAGTAGATCTCTTTTCTTTTCTTTTTTTTTTTAAACCCCCTTCCCCTTAAATTTTGGTCTAAAAACTTCAATCTTCTTGCAGCACTAAGCTTGCTACAAAACAACAAGACTGAAGTCATCATTGGACCTCAAAAGTCCTCACAAGCTGCCATTGTCTCTGAAATCGGTAACACCAGTCAGGTGCCAGTAGTTTCATTCTCAGCTACCAGCCCCACTCTTGCTTTCATGCAATTGCCCTACTTTATTAGGACAACCATAAATGATGCGGCTCAAATAAAAGCTATTATCTCTCTCATCAAAGCCTATGGATGGCAAGAGGTAGTTGCAATCTATGAAGATACTGAATTTGGATGGGGCATTCTCCCCTTCCTTGCTAATGCCCTTGAAGAGATCAATGTGCATATCCCTTACCGCAGTTCAATATCAAAATTGTCAACGGATGACCAAATCAAGTTAGAACTCTACAAATTACAGACCATGCAAACTAGGGTTTTTGTTGTACACATGTCATCTTCCTTGGGCTCTAACCTATTTTTGATGGCTAAAGAAGTAGGGATGATGGGTGAAGGGTATGTATGGATTATGACAGATGGTGTGACAAACATGGTCTATTCCTTTAATGAAAGTGTTACCAATGCAATGAAGGGGGCTCTAGGTGTACGGCCATATATACCCAAGACTGACAAGTTGAATTACTTCACAATTAGATGGAAAAGGAGATTCCATGAAGACAATCCCCAAGAAATATCTAATAAACCTAGCATCTATGCATTATGGGCTTATGATACCATCTATGCAGTAGCAATGGCCGTAGAAAGAGTAGGGCTTCAAAACACCAAATTTGATAACTCTACCACTCCTCCACTCCATTCCTCTTCCAATGGACCATGGCTTCTCAAAGAGATCACAAATATCAAGTTTCAAGGATTGAGTGGTAACTTTGAGCTAATAAACAGAGAGTTGCAGTATTCTTCGTTCGAAATAATTAACATTGTTGGAGCGGTAAGAGAAGTTGGCTACTGGACAGAAGAGCAAGGATTATCAAGGGTATTAGATGAAAGCAATAAGAAGAACTATTCAACATCAAAAGAAGATTTAAATCCTGTCATTTGGCCAGGGGAAACAATTGTTTTACCCAAGGGTTGGGAAATCCCACTCAGTGGGACAAAATTACGTGTTGGAGTAAAAATGAGTTCATATCCTGAGTTCATTAAGTGGGAGACAGACCCTGAGACAAAAGCAACAAGAGCAAGTGGATACTCGGTTGATGTGTTTGAAGCAGCTGCAAAGCGATTGCCTTATGCACTCCCATTCGAGTATCAACATTTTGGAGGAGCGACTGAGAATAACTCACTCACCTACAATGAATTTGTCTATCAAGTTTTTCTTGGGGTATGTATCTCCTTATGATATAACTTAATAATTTTTATCAAAATTAATATGATCGTAATCAAGCAAAAAATGCTATTAGTTATGTTAAATATGGTTGATGTTTTTTATAACTAATGTATTTCACATCTCTGTAGTTAAGATTTTCTTCCCTGGATAAGAGTAACTCCATTTGAAAACTTAAATTTGTTCATCCTACTGTGTTTCAACTCTCATGCAATGCATATTTAAGGTATTACATTTTTAAGTACTTACTGATAATGACATTTTGCCAATAATTTTTAACCAAGCACGGACATGTATATATATCTGTGCTCCATCTGTCCAGCATGCATTATTTTTGTAATTACTTGCTATAAAAGTTGACCTTTATTTTGAACTTTTCCCACTTCTTTTGATCTATGATCAATACTTGATAACACCAAATATATTTTGACTAATCAAATTGCTGTCTTGCAGAAATATGACATAGTTATAGGGGACATTACAATAAGGTACAACCGTACACTCTATGCTGACTTTTCAATGCCATACACCGAGTCAGGAGTAGCCATGATTGTGAGACTCAAGCAATCTGAAAATAAAAACACATTTATATTCTTACAGCCATTATCTTTGGATCTATGGTTGGGTACCTTTGCATTTCTCATCTACACTGGCATCACCATATGGATATTGGAGCCAAAAATGAGGGCCCCCCAGAAGAGATCTGTATCAAGGCATGTTGGAACTATAGTGCAGTTATCCCTGTTCGCATATCGTAAGTTCTTTTATCAGAAAATCTTCACAATACCTAGAGTGGCTTTTTGTTATAAAAACAATATTTATATTCAATCAGAGCTATCCGAAAATTATTTAGTTAGTCACAAGCTAACATATTTGCAAATAAATGTAGAAGAGAATCTAGAGAGCATCCTATCCAAGATAGTTGCTATTGTGTCCATCTTTGTTCTGTTTGTATTGACATCAAGTTACACAGCTAGTCTCTCGTCAATGTTAACAGTACAACAGATTCAACCAACAGCAACCGACATCTATGATCTAAAAAATAAAGGTGAATATGTTGGATATAATGAACAGTATTTTGTGAAGGACTTGCTTCTGGAGATCGGCTTTGCCAAATCAAAGATGAGAGGTTACTCCCCGGAGGAATTTGCTGGTGCCCTTGACAAAGGAAGTGTAAATGGAGGATTGCTGCAATCGTCGATGAAATACCCTACATGAAGTTGTTCCTTGCCAAAGCCAAAAATTGCGAGTCATATACAATGGTTGGACCCATTTACAAGACAGCTGGGTTTGGATTCGTAAGTTTAACCTTAATTTTGTTTATTCATATGCTACAAACTAATTGCAAGGACATACTTATACATACAAAATGTTCTACCCAATATGATAACAACAACCTGTAGTCAATTAATAAGCATGTCATTGTTTCTTAGCAGATAAAAACCAAGAGTTGGTATTATTTAACACCATAATCTTATGTACCAATGGGTAAAAACTAAAACAAAGGAGCATTTTTTTCATGTTCACTTTGTTCATTAATCTTAATAGTATGGACACCATGGATATTTACTTTTGATATTCCCAATTGATGGACAGGCTTTTCCCAAGGGCTCTCCACTAGTTGCTGACATTTCGAGAGCAATCCTGAACATAACGGATGGGGATGAAATAATCCAAATTCAGAAGAAATGGATAGGAGACTCAAACTTCCCGAGCAGTGGCAGCATCACCATGGAGTCAAACACCCTGAACTTTCTCAGCTTTAGGGGACTTTTTATCATCACAGGAGTTGTTTCAACAATCTGTCTAATAATATATGCAACCAAGTCATTTTATAAAAACCGGCAAAAGAATACTAATGCAGTGAGCTTTGAAACTAGCACTGATGATAAAATTGATGTTGGCTTACCTGCTATGAAAGAGCAAGACCAAGCAGTGATGCTTCTGGCATATTACCTGCTGAAAGTGACACTGACACTTCACCAACAAATGCCAACATGATATCATGATCTGAATTTTCAATAGAAGTTTTTAATCAGCCATGTAATTTATAGAAGCTTTGGGCATTTTCATTTGTAGTTCGTGGTAGTTGATAGGTAGCAGTAATCCGGTAGATAGTTAGCTAGTATGTTGTAATGTAATAGATACATATCTGAATTTTTCAGATGCATACTAATCATTAGCCATCCTATAAAAACTATATACAGTAATTTAACTTTGTTTCTTTTTAAACTTAGAGAATCAAAGAAGTTACAAAGTATACCAGTCATCTTCTCTCCTCCAATAATGCGCCCTCACTGTCAGAATAAATCATGTTTTTCATCAGTTTCCCAGGATTCAATGGATGAACATGAAAAGGGTGACTGCTACTGGTTAATAAAGAAGACTAGTATGGACTATGGAGTCTAGCATCTTGGTTAGATCTTAGATGTATAATAAACTAATTAGATTTCCCTTTGAACAATTTGCCATTCTTCAAGTGGAAGAGAGATTACCTGACATTGACTGATATATATTAAGGCAGAGATCCCATTGTGCAAAGTAGTCAACTTTTATTTCGATGTCACAAATTCATATTTAAAAAACAAAATAGTCATCGAACAACTGCCACGAAATTATAATTATCTACAGTAGATCTCTTTTATTTTTTGTTTGTGTGTGTGTGTGTGTTAGGTTGTGTTGTGTTGTATTGTATTGTATTTTGTTGTGGGCATGGGCGTGGGCGTGGCTGAGCAAACTGGCAATGGCCGATGACAGTGTAAACTGTTTGCTGTATTATTTTCTATACAACTTCATGTTCCTGTTTGCCCCTATTTGCTTTAAGTTTTGACCAAGAGTTCTTTTGCTAATTGACTTTTCTGTCACAATGTTGTACTATTTGAGAATACGTTAATTCCCCAGTCAATTGATACACTAAGGGCCTCTTCGGATGTCATGGGATTGTGTGGGATGGAATTATATGGGTTCGGAAACCCAGTTTTTAATTTATGGGAACCCATGCTCATTGGTACGTACGGGAATAAATATGGAAATATGATGAATGGGTTGACGCAGTGCGTATCGAAGACATATCCGATTCAGATTCGGATGTAAATGATGGCCACAACAAATCCATAGCGATCAAAGAATTATATGTGCAACTTGAAATATGAACCATATAATTAAAACTGCATGGGTGCTGTCTTCTAATTAATTGCACAGTTTTATTATGTTGACTGGATGGAGGAAATCAAAGAGTCATTTGGTGGCCTACAAGAAGCAATTAAGTTACCGACTGGATATGGATACATGCATGGACAGTCTTCCAAGAGTGCAATTTTATTGCTTCGACTGCATGGATGTTATAAGCATTAAACTTTTATTGTTTTACTTAAATTAGAATAAATAGTATTTAATATCTGCCTTGGATGACAAGGTCATGTTGGGTTTTGAGTTTTTAATGGCTTTTAATATTATTTCTTAGGGACTAAGTAATCTTTGGTTATAAATTGATACGGGTATTTGGTTGTAAGGACAGTTGATCATTGAATAGAAAAGTTGAATGTTTTGTTGATTGTTTTCTTTGTGACTCTTTACTCTTTACTTTTACTATAAAACCGAGTACTTGAGCTTATCGGGCAAGATAGTATCGGGACCATTTTGTGTCAATTGGTAAAACTCTTCTCTACTACCATTAAACTGACTACTTGAGCTTAACGGGCAAGATCGTATCGGGACCGCTTTGCGTCATGGGTGTTCGGTTGTACCTTGGAATTAGTTGTGGGAAATTTTATTCTTCTTTGTAAAATATTTAATCTCATTCATTTCTATTCAACCCATATTCATTTCTTCATTCAATCAAATAAGCTTTCTTCTTTTTTATTACTGGTAGCTATCATTTGGTACCAGTTTCAGATTTCCTCTTCCTTCAATTCTTCTATATATGAGTTAACAGAAGGTTCTTACATGTATGATTTTTGTTCTAAATCCTAAAATCTGATTATAAGGGTAAATTCATAATCAAAGTTCACTAAGCTCATCAACAAAATTTGGAACTGACAAGGAGGTATATAAATTAAGAAATAAGTCCTTACAGATTTTTATTTTTATCTTAAGATGAAACTGGGTGTTTTATTGTTATTGCAACATGAGACTCTTATAAAGCATAAGGATTGAACTTACCTAAACTTCAAAACATTATCAGATGATAAACATTAACCGATAATTAATAAAAGCAAAAAAGAAATCAGATTTCTTTCAACCTATTACCAGATAACATATTTGTAAAGGACTGAAAATCTTTAGGTTACTTTATTATATTAAAATCATAGTAGGAATTATCAGTATCAGGATCGGGATCAGTCCCTGCCGATACCGATACGGGATCAGTCCCTGCCGATACTGATACGGGATCGGGATATCGGATCTGGATCGACTCAGGATCGGCTTAGGATGGGGTTTTTTTTTCTTTATGATTTGCTACATAAGGATCGGCTCAGGATTGGATCGGGGTCTGCCGATACCGATCCATATCAGCCGATCCGGATCGGTATCGGCCGATTATTCCTACTATGATTAAAATCATGCTCATGGATATGAAGAAATAATTCTCTACATTATTATATTATTTTGTGTATAAGATCTTAATCTCAAATATAAACAATCCATGAAGCTGGACAAAACATAGAACAAAGGTGATCATTAGGGCACTATGCAAAAATTGCATGTAAGCCCTTCTCTAGTTTTCTATTTACGAAACCAGTAAATGACACTTAATTATTCAGACTTTATTTAAAGAACTTATTTATTCATGCTTATTAACTAGTCTAATCATATGTACAGAATAACTACTCTTTTTATGGCTATTAATGTGAAAGATAAAGCAAAGATACTCATCAATCCGACAGATTGCTTTCTTTGATTTATATTAGATCCAACCGAAAAGTAAAGAACTAGAGCACGCGCACCATTTGGGAAAGAAAAAAGGAGTCGGAGATAATATTTTTCTTCCCACAATTTTACACTAGCTGTGTAGAAATTGGGAAGAAAATTTGGGAACGATATGGGAAAGAAAGAGCCATCCGAACAGGTAAAGGGTTTAAAATCTCAATCGGTCCAGATTCCTTCAATTTCCATTGGGACTAATGACATCCGAACAGGCCCTGAAAGAATTCTGACATTTCATCACTATTTGGTTAGCTACTGAACATGTGTGTGTGCAAGAGAGATAACCTGACAATTACTGAAATCAAGGCAGAGTTCCCTTTGTATTGAGCCCTAACAAAAGATTGTTATTCTATAATGTTTGAAGATTCAAATGCTGACACACAAATGGATATCAATTGTTTGTCAAAAGTAATATGAAACAAGACTTAATATGATTTGCAAGAAATATGCCCTAGAGACAACTTAAATTGGCCAAATTAAATGTGGATTAAGTCAATTTAGATCAATTGGTACATTTAGTAACATTGATATATGGGCCGAAATTTGTAGTGGATTGATCTATTTTGGAATTC
Source organism: Carex pumila (assembly GCA_033356055.1). Taxonomy (NCBI): domain Eukaryota; kingdom Viridiplantae; phylum Streptophyta; class Magnoliopsida; order Poales; family Cyperaceae; genus Carex; species Carex pumila. The sequence goes on along the minus strand of JARJHM010000274.1, from coordinate 215,102 downwards.
ACTCCCTCTTTTTTTTTCCACTTACCTTATAGTTTTTACACAAATAACTTGAGGGCTTCATAGAGAACAGGGTGGATGAGATATGTAGTTATGTACCACACATATTTGCACACGCATGCATCAGTGCAAACTCTAATCATATTTCCATAACTTGCAAGGGACTAAAAGAAAGGAGGAATTCTGAAACATACAAGGGGGCCCGCTAGTTAATGGTGATAGCAGACCAACTCAAGGAGTTGCCATTAGATGTGAGGCAGTTTTCTGCTATGCTGCTTCTCTACACTTCTAGTGGTAAATTTTATCCTAGATCTAATTTACTTACAGGTCTTGGTTCAAGCAGTAATTAAATTTTTAAAATTTGAAACCTTAACAACTACCCAACTTTTTATTTAAAAAAAAAAAAAAAAGAAACTACCCAATTTTCCAACATGCTTTGCACTCTAGACCTGATAATATGTCAAACAACTGATGGAGTACAAATAAAAGAAAACAAATCAATAAGGCACAACAGCCACTTTTCCTATTTAATCATATCTGGATGCCAGGAAACCATACCTGGTTTGTAGAGAAATTACAGCATTCTTTGTTTCTTCATCAATTTTACCAATACCGCTCTTCGTCACTGTGAAGCGAGCTTGCTTGCTCTGACAAACTGCCTTTATATATATCTGGGTTCAAGCCATTTATTTTTTTGGCTCTAAAACTCTTATAAAGAGTAATGAAAGCAGTTAAATACTTAAATGTCCTGAAATATAAAATAAAATACGAACTTAAAGATTGAGGTTGAGATAGGAGTGCAGTTTATGTCTGATGGGCATCGAACGTTTTAAAAATTTGTGCGCACAAATCCCAGAGCAAGGCATACACAAATCTTAAAGCATGCCAGATGGCTCTAATGCCCATCAGACCCAAATTTCCTTCCAATGGCCATCGGACCTACACTTTTCTCTTGAGATAGAATGATTCTAAAACCCTAGCTGGGCCAAGCAGCAAAGCCTTGCTTAATTGGAAATGTGAGAGTAATTAGGAGGCTAAATTGGTTTTATCTGAGTTTAATTGAACACCTCAATTTTGTTTATCATCACAAATTTGGGAACTTCCATCCCTGAATTTTGCAGAAGACCAAAAAATGAAATAAGTGATAACTTTACACTAAATATATTAATTCCTCGTAGCAACAAACTGCTCATTTTCATAAAGAATATTTAGATGAGCAACCCAATTAGAGCAACAAAACTAAGTGGAGTAGCAGAACTGAACTGTTCCAACTTCCAATTGAGACCTTCAACTACAACTGTTTGGAGCCATCTCCACCCTGTTGCATTCAGCATTTCTCAATGCCCAGCAATTGCATATACAGAAATTAAATCAAATTCAATCTGTTCTATAATCAAATACCAGTGAGATCCATGCTACATACAATGCCACATAGAATACGCGTAACGCGTCCCTTTTCTTCCACGCGTTTTTTTTCCCAAGACAGAATACGCGTAACACGTCCCTTTTCTTCTTTTTCCTTCCCCACGCACCTGTGCGTCCCTTTTTCTCCTTTCCGACGACGCCACAGAAGAGATCGCCGATCTTCTCTTTTCTCTATAGCTTCCTCAAAGAAGAAAATGCAAGTAATAGTCTACTTCCGGCACACTCTAAAATGGCTTTGAGTCTCTCTTCCTCTATGTTCGCTCAAAGAAGAAAAACCCTAAATCACATTTCTCCAGCTCTGCGACTCTCCCCTCTCCAACACCGCGGATCTTCCCTTGATTCCTAGTTGCTCATCCTGTCTCGCCACTCAGCCCACTATCAGCTTGCCATGCTTAAACCCTAGCAGTGCATGTTCGCCATATGTGGTGTCCTTCCTTTACCTTATTGGAGCTGAATCCAATAGTTGGTTTGGGTCTTCAACACCTTCTCGCTTACTTTTTTGTTGTTAATTAGAGGAGTTGAACCCCCCAGGTATCGCTCTCTCTCCCTCTTCACCACCTTCTTGCTTGCTTGTTCTAGAAAATCTACTTTTTTTTCCTTCAATACAAACAAAATGAATGCTTAATTTTTGTTTTTTAGTAACTTTGGAAATGTGTCGAGCAGGATCCATATGTGACTTCAATATGGTTTATTTACATTTTCAGACAATACTTTGATTTTCTATTAAGGAAATGAAAATTTTAAATTTTGCATTTTCATCAATGAGTTTTGATTAATGATGATTGATTTTTGAAGGATTTCTAACATTTTGTGATGGGGTTTGGATTTTAGGGTTTTGATCGAAACCATAAAGTTGGGCATGTAATTAATTATTCTGATTTTCTGAAAGCATGGTTAAAGTTTCTAAGTATCAATTAATGAAATTTATTAGGTAAAGGATGGATCATAACGAAAATATGCTACATGTGCAAGGGCTGATATGGAGAGCATTAGACGCATATTTGCTCAATATGCATGTACAATGCAGATGCTCACTCAATTGCAACAAAATTTCAGATGCCTAACAGAATCAGTGAGGGCATTGCAGATGGAGGATGATGTGCACCCCTCTCTCGCTCTCTTTCCACACGCTCTCTTCTCAAGTGCTGTCGTTTCGAGAAGGAATTAATGCTCCAGAGCAGCTGTGAGAAAGAGCGCTGCTACTCCTCTCAAATCTGCCATTGAGGATTTTGTTGTCACGAACCTTGATGCCTCGACATGATGCACTACGGCCACTGCAACAAGCTCAGGCAAGCGTGAGAGCTTGGAGATGTGCCCGTGGTTGGTGTCCTTTGCGACAATGAGATCACTCTCAACAAGGGCCCACCTGTCACTCCGCTCCATGATAGGTGAGTATTTTATTTGAGCATTAGATGCATTTGGTTATAATAATTTGGTTTGATTGGATAGAGGAACGGTCAACCTAGGTGGTACCAATGTTTTCTTATGGTACCAGAAATGACCCTGATTTGCAAATAGGGGAAATTGAATTTATGCAGACTTTTCTGTACCAATGTTTTCAGTCACATATTTTTTCTCAAGTAGTAACAACTTTTAAGGTTGATTAGAACAAAGACTTAATAGAAAAGAATGCATTACCTCATCTTCAAATAACGTTCTCATTACCACACGTTTTTTTTTCATTGGGATAAATGGAGTTCATATATTTATACAATCAATATCTTGCACAAATCTGAAATATCAGTGATAAAAAGTACCACCAATTTGGACAAAGGGAACTTCTTTTAGCAGAGATATCACAGTTGCGTATATACTGTTATTTTAAGCACTGTAGTTGATATCTTCCTTTCTGACTTGTAGTTGCTTACTGTCCTTGACTGGAAGCACTTGCCACAAGCTCAGGTACTTGTCAAAATTACTGTCATGGAAATGTGGCTAGAACTAGATGCCTTATTTGTAAGTAGACTTTATCGTGTTCAATTACTTATACACAATTATTAAAATAAGTACAACTAATTATCTTTAAGATTTCGATATTAAAAGCAAATCAAAGATCTTAGAAATCAAAGTCTCCACGTATAAATCAATCAATTAGATAATATACCTTTATCCATGGTAAACTGTAGAACAATACTTGAAACATTATTCGCAAACTGTTAGAAAAATTATAAAGCTATTTCTCTTATCTTTCTTTTTCTAAGCAATGATAATTTATCCTTTATGAAATATTAATGAAAAGAGAATCAACTTTACTGTTAGAATATATATTTATAATGCTTGTCATTAAAGCAATCATATATAAGGGAGATGGATAATAACGGATGTGGATAATATTCTGCAGGATGCACCCTTTAATCAAACCTGTCATTATGCATCTGTCCAATTAATAGCGCACCCTTTAAATCAACCTATCAATATGCACGCACCCTTTAATTAGTCTAATCTGATATGCACCTTTTAATCAAAGTCATCATGCATGAACCTTTGGATAATATGCACCTTTTATTCAAAAATCTATATGCATCTGTTAACGCATCTGTTGACTTGCGCACTTTTAATTAAGCAGGCCATTTAAATTACTTTATTAAAACAGCCCGTTAATGTTTTATTTTGGATCACCGAATCATATTTTTTTACATTCTTCCACTTGGTCCATTATAAAATTTGGAGAATTTCACGCATACCCCTCAAAAACTTCAAAATTAAGTATTTCCCCCTCTAAAATTTGAAATTACATATTTCCCCTCTAAACTTCAAAAACTCACATAATTACCCATTTTATTGTCTTTTCTATTAAAACACATTCTAAATTTATAAAACACCTATTTTATTATTTTATTAAAAAACATAAAATACCCATTTAACTCCAATTTGAAGGGTTCCTCTACCATCCAAATTACTTTGAGATCCGTGCACGCTAGATCAGCACGAATCTTCAAGCGAACAAACACTGAAATTGAAGCAATGTACACATATCTTAATGTGATGCACACTAATTAAAATTTCTTTGAGATTCATGAGGGCTAGATTAGCACGAATCATGAAGCGAACACAATAATTTTATTGTGATGCGCACGAATCGGACGGTAGAGAAACATTTTAGATTCAAATTTGAGTTCGATGGGGCATTTTATACTTTTAATGAAGGGTAAAATAGGTATTTTATATATTTAGAGTGAGTTTTAATATAAAAGACAATGAAATGGGTAAATATGTGAATTTTTGAACTTTAGAAGGGGAAATAAGTAATTTTCAAATTTAGAGGGGCAAATATGTAATTTTGAAGCTTTTGAGGGGTATACGTGAAATTCCCCCTATAAAATTTTATGACATTACAATGTTCATAAGGTGCACAATAATATTGTATGTCTCTATATTTCATAAATTCTAAACTCATAATATTTATACTTAAGCAAAATTAATACGAGTCATGGCGGTTGCTAATAATATTTGTTACTAACTTGTTTCCATGTACTACAATATCAATTCTAACTTAATATAAATCATAATGGTATACTTTAGGATCCACGTTAATTGTCTAATTTATATAGACTAATTCATATTAATAGAAAATAATATATATATATATATATATATATATATATATATATATATATATATATATATATATATATATATATACACACACACACACACTTAAATAAATAGGAATTGTATTTGAAACAATTAATCAATAATAATATCATAAATAATCATTCATCTATAATATAAGTTTAATTGTAACAATTATTTATCACAGATAACTATTCCCATTCTTTCGACATGTTCATGAAATATCTTGGGTGGTAATCATTTCGTCAAAGGATTAGCTATCATCATCTTTGTGCTTATATGTTGTATTGTTATTGTTTGTTTATATACTTCTTCTTTCATGGCAAAGTACTTAATCTCCATGTGCTTGGCACCTTTGAAGTACTTGTCGTTTTTGCTGAAGAACACTACTGCAGAATTATCGCAATAAATCTTCAATGGCTTGGCAATGCTGTCGACAATTCCAACTCCTAAAATAAACCTCTACAGCCATAGTCCTTGTACCATGGCTTCAAAACATACCACGAGCTCAACTTCCATAGTGAATGCAGCGATTACCGTCTGCTTCACACTTTTCTATGAGATTATTCCGCCGGCTAGAAGATACACATATCCACAAGTCAATTTTCATGTATCACAACACCTAGCATAGTCTAAATCTAAATAACCGACTGTCTCTAAGTAGTTTGATCTCCTATATGTCAACATGTGATCTTTAGTACCTTGAAGATATCGTAAAACTTTCTTTGCTGCCTTCCAATGTTCTATTCTGGGATTGCTTTGATAACATCCAAACATTCTTACAGCAAAACATATATCTGATCTTGTACAAGTCTGTGCATACATTAAACTACCCACAATGGAAGCATAAGGAATATTATTCATTTCTTCTTTTTCCAATTCATTTTTAGGACATTCATATAAACCAAATTTATCTCCTTTCTGAATTGGTACCTTACAAGCTGAACATTTCTCCATCTGAAATCTCTTGAAAATCTTGTTAGATCGATAACGAAATATTTCTATTCCTATCACATAGTTCACCTCGCCCATATCTTTCATTTCAAAATTCTTCGAGAGAAAATTTTTGGTGCTTTTCATCATACCAAGATTGTTAGTCGCAAGTAAAATATCGTTAACATATAGAACTGGAAACATTATCTTACTCCCACTGACCTTCAAGTATATACAACGATCAACAATGTTTTCCTTAAAACCAAAAGAAGTAATCACATCATTGAACTTGAGATACCATTGTCGTGATACTTGTTTCAACCCATATATTAACCTTTTCAATTTGCAAACCATATCATTTCCCCCAATTGAAAAACCCTCGGGCTGATCCATATAGACTTTCTCTTTGAGTTCTCCATTCAGAAAAGTAGTTTTGACGTCCATTTGGTGTAACTCAAGATCATAATGAGTCACTAAAGCCATTATGATACACAAAGAATCTTTCTTAGAGACGGGCGAAAATGTCTCTTTATAATCAATGCCATCTTTCTAAGTGAAATTTTTGGCAACCAGTCTAGCTTTATATCGTTCAATTTTGTCTTTTGAGTCATGTTTGATCTTAAAGATCCATTTACATCCAACTCGCTTGGAATCGTGAGGTAGTTTTACGAGATCCCAGACTTGTTTTTGTTCCATTTATTTTAACTCGTCTTTGATGGCATCAATCCATTTATTGGATTCTTAGCATTCAATAGCTTTCTTGTATGAAATTGAATTATCAATTGCAGACTCAATTTCATATTCTTGTAGATAAACTAAATAATCGTCAGATATAGCCGATCTTCATTCATGGGTAGCAGTTAGTTGTTCTGGAACAGTCGGAATAATTACTTTCAAAACAACAGTCGAAACAACTATTTTCGAAACAACAGACAAAGGAACAGTAACTTGTTCTGTAATTTCCTTAAGATCAGAATTACACTGATAAGAACTTCTTGCACTGTCTTTAGCATTCTCAATGAAATGTGCAGTTTCGGATTGAACAATTCTCATGCTATGATTCGAACAGTAAAATCTGAACCCTTTGGATTTCTCTAGATATTCAATAAAGAATCCGCTAACAGTTCTGAAATCCAATTTCTTTTTGTGTATGTTATACAAACGTACCTCTACAGGGCAACCCCATACATGTATATGACGCAAACTAGGTTTCCTTCCCATCCATAGTTTGAAAGGAGTCTTTATTACTGCCTTACTAGGAACCCCGTTTAGTAAATAAATGGCGGTCTTAAGTGCATACATCCACAAAGATTTAAGCACAATTGAGTGACTGAGCATATTCCGAACCATGTCCATAAGTGTTCTGTTATGATGTTCAGCAACACCATTTTGTTGTGGTGTGCCGGGCATAGTGTATTACACACATATACCATGTTTTTCTAAGAATTTAGCAAAGTGTCCAGGATTTTGTCCTGATTCGTTGTATCTACCATAAAATTCTCCACCACGATTAGATCGAATGATTTTCACTTGTTTTTCTAACTGTCATTCAACCTCATTTATAAACATCTCAAGTGCATCAATAAATTGTGATTCCTCATTTAGAAGATAAACAAATCCATAATGTGAAAAATCATCGATGAAGGTGATGAAATATTTTTCTTTATTAAAGGAGGGAACATCAAGTGGTCTACAAATATCCGTGTGAATTATTTCTAGAAGTTGAGAGCTACAAGTGGCACCTTTCTTAATATGTTTCATCTGTTTGTCTTTTATACAGTCGATACATACACCTAAGTCAGTAAAATCCAAGTTTGGAAGAACTCAGACTTCACTAAACGTTGCATTCTTTCTTTGGATATATGACCCAATCTTTTGTGCCACAAGTAAGTTGAATTTTCATCATTCATATTTCTTTTCATTCCAATAGCATTGTTTATGGTAATCAGAGATTCTACATAAGAATTATCTAACTCTAATTTATACAATCCATCAATCAAATTGCCACAACCAATCATGCAATTGTTTTTATATAAACTAAAGTATTTAGATCCATTTAAATACATAGCCACAATCATCCAACTTAAAGACATATAATAAGTTGCGAGAAAACAAAGGTACATATAATGTATCATACAAATCGACAATATTGCCAGAACCTAATATAAGTCGGTATGTACCGACACCTTCCACTGACACCTTGTCTTTATTTTCCATAATTACATATCTTTCACTTTGTCGACTTTGGCTTGTGATTTGGATCGTAATAAATCCCCGTAAATTGTTTGAAATATGAGTTGTAGAGCCTAAGTCAATACATCAAGTATTATTAGGAACATCAATATGTCAACATGGTACAGTTATAACCAACTGTCACTACACAGATGATATCATTATATTCTTAGAGGCCGCTGAGGACAATGTTGAGAAAGCTTGGTGGACCATGTTGGCCTTTGAGGCCTTGTCAGGCATTAAAATGAACATTCACAAAACAGAATTGTTCACTATGAATTGTGATATAGGACCACAGTTGGCCACTCTGTTTAGATGTAAACATGCAAAATTCCCAATTAAATATTTAGGACTACCATTGCATAAGAATAAACTCTTGAAAAAGGACTGGGATTTCTTAATAGATAAATTTGAACATAGATTACAAAATTGGAAAGGGCAAATACTCTCGATAGGGGGTCGCTTGACTTTGATACGTGCAGTCCTTTCCTCTATGCCTTTATATACATTGTCTATATATAAAATCCCAGTTCATGTCATTCAACGAATTGATAAAATTTGTTGTAGATTTCTTTGGCAAGGAACAGATAAGAATAGGAAAAAATACTCCTTAATAGCTTGGCAATTGGCATGTTGTGTCAAAGAATATGGAGGTCTTGGTATACTTAATCTTAGATATATGAATATCTCACTTCTCATGAAATGGTGGTGGAAATTCAAAGATCCGACCTATAATAGTTTATGGAAATCGATTATTTTGCATAAGTATTACTCTCCCCATCCTTTGCCTCTATCTCCCTTCTAGAGAGAAATAGTCAAGTTAGAGTGTCTAGGTCAATGCAGTGTCACTCACCAACTAAGTTCTGACTCTCAACTTCTTTTCTGGACAAATTCTTGGGATTTTGATGGGCCATTAGCATTACAATTCCCTCAACATTTTGAAATATGTAGTAACCCCAAAATCACTGTAAAAGAGGTCATACATTCCCAAGGTAACTCAGTTAAATTTAGACGACAATTTGATTTAATTTCTTTACAAGAATGGTCATCTATTCTCCACAAAATCAGCTTTCTCTCAATTAGTCATCAGTTTGATAAGATAGCATGGAGATGGGACACTCATGCTCACTTTACAGTCAAGTCCATGTATAAATTCATCACTTTCAAGGGGTTTACACCACATCAGCCTATCCTTTGGTGGAGGGTTCCCATACCATATAAAATCCAAATTTTAATGTGGCTTGTATCTAGGAACAAGATATTAGCCAAACATAACCTGTCTCGAAGGGGATGGACTGGAAATACCTCTTGTCATTTCTGTAATGCAAGCAAGACCACCTCTCATTTATTTCTTAATTGTACGTTGGCCCAACACATCTGGTTTTGGATGGGTACTAGTCAACAACATTACAAAAATTGGTCTACCTTTCAACATATCCTAGAATTTGCTTTCACTTTACAGGGCGATATTCAAACTGCTTTTCTTATCATGTTAAGTGCGTTATGCTGGACCATTTGGAAGATTCGAAATGAATTGTGCTTTCAACAGGTACCAAAAAAATATTCAAAAACATTATCATGCTAATTATTTCACTTATCACTTATTGGTTAGGTAATGTCAAGAGACAAGTGAAGGACCTGCTAGCATTATGGTTACTAGAAGATCTTGATGTCATTCCCCTCCAAACTTGGGAGCCGCGAGAGGCAGACCTGCAGTTGGTGCTTTATGAACCTTCTTCTAATCATCCCTCTTCTTCTACTACGTAGAGGAAGAGTTGACCACCAGATCTTATATTATCTTCTTTGTTTTTCTTATAGAAACCATCTTTTAGACTGCATGTTTGTTATGGTTATTGGCTGCATTTTACTCCTTTGCTGTCTAGGTTAGATGATCAGATACTGATGAACAATCTATACACTCTATTTCTGTGATGTTTTGTAATCCTCAGTTTCTGAAATGAAACGAGCGAGAAGCCTTTTATCCAAAAAAAAAAATTAGGAACATCACTAAAATTTGATTCAACAGTAACAAAAGTATGAATCATACCTTTCTTTTCGAACCAAACTTTCCTTTTCAGACAATCTTTTTGAAAGTGACCCATCTTACAACAAAAAGACACTTTTGCTTGTTCCCTTCTTTCTTGAAGCTTGCATTAGAAGACACCTGCAAGGCTTTTCCCTTCTTCTTGGTCTTAGCTTTTCTTGGTTTAGCATTATAACTCGACCTAGCTTCTAGGTTTGAAAAATGAACAGTGTTAGGTTTCATTTCCTTAACCCTTGCCTCTTCTTGAACAAGTTTAAAAGTCAATTCATTTATGTTCAATTTGGAATGGAATATAAACATCATTCGGTAGAGAGTTCAAAATAAATTGAACTAGAAACCCTTCGTCAACTGTCATTCCCAAACTCTTAAGTTTTGCAGAGAGTGATGTCATTTCTACGATATGTGCATGCATAGTGTGACTACCATCATACTTCATGGTGGTAAGTTTTGCCATAAGCGCACTGGCAAGCAACTTATCGGCTGTCTGTGAGCATGCCTTGGTGTTTACTAGAAACTTTTGAGTGTTATCTGTGTCTGGAAGACCAACCTTAATTTTTTCATCAACCGTCATTCGCAAAAACATAAGGCATAACCTATTAGAACATTCCTAGTCTGCCATAAAGACCTTATCTTCCTCGCTACTTTCATCAGTTGTAGTATCGGGATTATCAAGTGATAGCACTATGTCCAAGTCCTGTGCACCTAAGTGAAATTAGACTTGTTCATTCCATTCAGCAAAGTTAAGACTTTTAAAGACCATCACAGATGATGCATGCGATTGTATCAATACAGGTACATTAACTGTAATTTTAATAGAGAAGATAAGAAAAAAATTAGGAAAAGAGAAGATCATAAGGAAAATTAAGAAGAAATAAATTTTCCGAAATTTGCAATGAATGAAAAGAAAATCATAAAACATAATATATTATACTTTGACTTTTCCATCTTTAAATGATTTCGAAATTTCATAAATTTAAATCTTTGAATTATAAAATACATATAATATATATATAACTTAACTCAAAGAGAAGATCAGAATATAGGAGACATAATGCAATAATTTATAACTTCAGATTTTCAATTTCAGATTTTGGAGCAATAACTTAATTAATATATATCCTAATTATCCTTTGGGATTTCTTAAGATGTATTAAACATAATATTTTACTAGAAAATACTTTAATATGATAATTTTATTGTTTCAATACATGTTGTTGCCCTTGCATAACCAACAATTGAGGAATAACATAAATTATCAACTTAAGTTGTGTAAATTATGAGAATGTAATCAATTTTTGGGCAATTTTAAAAAATCTCATAATCAACTAATTAATTAAACCATTAAATTTAGTATATGACAGATTTTAATATCATATAATCTTAGTAAATGATCAATTAACTTTAATCTATGGTTTATAGAAAATATCATTCTTTGATTTCTTTAGGGTAATGACACTTTGGTGTCTAGCAATACCGTCATAATTCAAAGTTATAGCAAATTTCAATCATAAATTAATAAAAGAAAATAATAATAATAATAATAATAATAATAATAATAATAATAATAATAATAATAATAATAATAATAATAATAATAATAAATTCATAAAACAAGTAACTTATTCGGGAGATTATGAATTCCAAAACCGAGAGCTCTGATACCACATGTAAGTAGACGTTATTGTGCTCAACTACTTACAATTATTAAAATATGTACAACTAATCATCTTTAAAGTTTCGATAGTGGAATTAAAAAATTATTAAAAGCAAATCAAAGATCTTAGAAATCAAAGTCTCCACATGTAAATCAATCAATTAGATAATATACCTTTATCCATGGTAAACTGTAGAACAATACTTAAACATTATTCGCAAACTGTCAGAAAAATTGTAAAGCTATTTCTCTCCTCTTTCTTTTTCTAAGCAATGATAATTTGTCCTTATGAAATATCAATGAAGAGAGAATCAACTTTACTGTTAGAATATATATTTATAACGCTTGTCATTAAAGCAATCATTTATAGGGGAGATGGATAATAACGGATGTGGATAATATTCTACAAGATGCACCCTTTAATCAAACCTGTCAGTATGCATCCGTCCAATTAATAGCGCACCCTTTAAATCAACCTATCAATATGCACGCACCCTTTAATTAGTCTAATTTGATATGCACCTTTTAATCAAAGTCATCATGCATGAACCTTTGGATAATATTCACCTTTTAATCAAAAATCTATATGCATCTGTTAACGCATCTATTGACTTGCGCACTTTTAATTAAGCAGACCATTTAAATAACTTTATTAAAACAGCCCGTTAATGTTTTATTTTAGGTCACCAAATCATATTTTCTTACATTATTTCCTCCAAAAAAGAAGCAAAGAAATTGTGAAAAAAGATGCCGTGAGTGGAATAGCAAGTACAAAAAAAAATTGGAAAGTAAAAAACAGAAATGGTGAAAAAGGATGCCGAGAGTGGATTCACGCATTTTAAATAAGGAAAAAGTGTGAGAGGATTGTACCAATACAGTACGGTTTGACACAAGTTTATAAATAAGATTTTGCTTAGAAGTGACCTGGGGAACTAACTGAGGTTTAACACCAAATGACAATAGGATTGGATATTTTGATGTCACTGTGCTGACTTTATACAAATTTATTTTTCAGAGGTTCTTTTTCAAGTCGCAAGTAATTGGTACCAATAAAGTTGACATCAACTATGCATGGGTTACAAAGCAAGAATTGCTTGAGTATTTTCCTGAGCATGCCCCCCCTCTTTGATAAGATGGATGCTTATTAACATCAAGTAACTGTTGTTTTGTTTCCTTGTGATAGTAGCTAGGGAGCTCCTATTTAGCATTGTAATAATAGATTGGGAGGCAACAAGAGAGCTCATCTATTGTTGTGATTTTGATAGAATTCTATGTTATTTTAATTTCTTTTGATTCTTTTTACTTTAAGTACTACATCAGCTTCAAACTGTGACTATGAAGCTTATATACTTTTAGTCATTCTTCAATTTCTTAGTTGTTAAATTTTAGCCTTTGTTCTTTATGACTAGTTTGAATTAAAACTAGTCTTTTACTTTTCATTAAGGGCTTTTCAAAGAATTTTTTGTTTTTGGATAATTTTTGTGAAGATGGACATCATAGAGAGAGAGAAAGGGCGCAGATGTGGAGTGGAGACTAGCTTTATTAAATCTCTCGGGTCGCAGAGAAAGGAAGGGGTCAATTCGGATCAAAGAAAAATATTCTTTGACGTGACGCTAAAAAAAATTGATTTGCAATTGCATTAATGCGTGAGTTTTGTAATTAAGAAATGAAATTGATTTCAATTACTCCATGACAGCTGTTTGCTATTGCAAATCAATTGCATCAATGGGGATGCTCTAATATAGTATTAAGCTCTAATGTTATTATTTGCTTTTATAATTGATAAACACATAATGAAGAAAGTTTTAAAGAAAGTGATCAAAGTAATATTTCAATTTCCGTTGCAACGCACAGGTACTTGACTAGTAATCTTCTAAAGCCTTCACCTCTTTTCTCAAGAGAATTAATTAGCATCTTATTGCTAATTTTAGTATTTAGAATTTTCTTTAGCAATTTTCAGCTAATTGAATGCGTATGTTCAGTCAAAAATATTAACAGAAAACAGTTAGATAGTAATAATAGACAAAAAATTATAATAGGCAAAAAAAAAAATCGATATATATTTGTTGTAAAATTATATAAGAGCTTCACTCTTTCTAATATTACTTCGCAATAAATCAACTATTTTCAACCAAGGGGCAAAATTTATACATATATATATATATATATAATTCTCGTACTAAATTGTTTGATATAACATCAACCATCGAAATTTCTATGCGTACCTACCAAAAATGTGGCGCACATGGGCTCACCTAGATATATAAAGAAGTCATTTCAGGTCATTTTCAACCTAAGCTATTCTTCGATGATATGCATGCAACTTGACTATTACTTCCTCAAGTAAAATATATTTTAATAAGTAACTTGTGAGTTACCTCTAAAATGGTTACCCAATAGAATAGTTGCCTTTTCCAATGAGGCTTTTATTACTTGCGGAAATATACAACCGTTAATTAATCTAGGGAAAATTTCATATATTCCACTCAAAAATTATAAATTTACTTATTCCCCTTCCAAATTCTATAATTCATCATGTTGCATGTTGTGCATTTCGTGTAAGGTATTTGTATATTCTATGTGATGTCCTATTTTGATACTTCCTTCAAAATTGATCTAAATATGATATTTTTATTATGTTTTCGGCATAAATTCGTAACTTTCCCCAAAACCTGTCAAAATAGCTTAAAAACACATTTGTTGTGAATAATTCAAAAAAATAGATACTTTGCACATGTTTTTCCACCATTTTCCATACTAAAAGGTAGTCATTTTCATTATATAAATTGATATTATCAGTGCATTAACTAAGTTGCATTGGCAAAAAATTCGGTCATGCAATTAATAATCCCATGCAATTGATGTATATACCAATGCAAATGTGTGCCGTTGATATTTCGCGACTTGTGAATAATTAGCATGAGTATGAAAACTCAATTGCATGGGTTAAAAAAATGCGGTCCATACAAATAATTATTTTCCTCTCTGCTAGCACAAAATTATTATTTTGAAACGACTGAGGCTATGGTACTATGCATGGCGCATATTGGTATATGCGCTATGGACTCAAATTTTCAATTTAAAAGCTCTAATGATTGATCCGAACCGTTTAACATGGTCTCTATGTGAATATGTATTTGTAAACTAAATTTCACATTTTTTACAGTTTTTTTGCTATGTTTTTAGAAGGGCGGAAAATCACTTGTTTTGAAAATTTTGGACCATCCAAAAATAGTGATTTTTTAGATATCTAAAAAAATAGTAAAAAATTTCTAAAAATTATGAAATTTAGTTTACAAGTACATATTTATTTGGAGACCATATTGAACGGTTAGAATCAACCATTAGAATTTTGAAAATAAAAATATTGATCCGTAGTACGGACCAATCCGAGCTATGCATAATACCATAGCCTCACTCTTTTTAAACCCTGCTCTTAATTAGTTACCACCCAACTAAATTAATGGGATTAATTATAATATCTCTCCTACTTACTAAGAAGCTTAATGTCTAGATCCTGCAAGGGTTCTAATTTACTTATGGGAGCATCTAGCTATCCCCTTGTAACAATCCCTCATTTTATCCCCCAGTCATTAACTACTTCAATAACTATTAACTACTAACTACCTAGAGGAATCACTTACTATTTGGGGACCACATAATATTTGAAATATTTTACAACTGACGCGCACAAAGTATTCATCTATAATGTATCAACTATTCATAAATAATACATCAAGTATTCATACCTAATGTATCAAGTATTTACAAAAAAAAACTGGACACGTTTTTAGAGGTGAGATTTTTTTTCGTTCAATCTAATCAATATCTCTGACGATCGGTGATAAATTTTGCAAATCTAAAACCACAAATGTTTTTGTCATAATTTTATCTTTAAAATGAGATCCATGATGATATACTTTCGAGTTGTCCGTTGTACAAGTATTCATTCTTATCGAGAAAGTATTCATCTTCGTCATGTAAGTGCAAATATAAAAACTAGACATATCACTCATCCATCTTTTACACGTTTTTAGAGGTGGGTTTTTTTTCTCCGTTCAATCTAACCAATATTTCTGACGATTTGTGAGAAATTTTGCAAATCTAGAACCATGAATATTTTCTACACAATTTTATCTTTCAAATGAGATCCATGATAACATACTTTCGAGTTGTCCGTTGTACAAGTATTCATCCTTATCGAGAAAGTATTCATCCTCGTTGTGCAAGTGCAAATATAAAAACTGGATATATCACTCATCCATCTTTTACACATTTTTAGAGGTGGTTTTTTTTTTCTTCGTTCAATCTAACCAATATTTTTGACGATCTGTGAGAAATTTTGCGAATCTAAAACCATGAACGTTTTCTACACAATTTTATCTTTCAAATGAGATCCATGATGATATACTTTCGAGTTGTCCGTCGTACAAGTATTCATCCTTATCGAGAAAGTATTTATCTTTGTCGTGCAAGTGCAAATATAAAAACTGGACATATCACTCATCCATCTTTTACACATTTTTAGAGGTGAGTTTTTTTTTTCTCTATTCAATCTAACCAATATTTCTAACGATTTGTGAAGAATTTTGCAAATCTAAAACCACGAACGTTTTCTATACAATTTTATCTTTCAAATGAGATCCATGATGACATAGTTTTGAGTTGTCCGTTGCATAAGTATTAATATCTTGTCACGCAAGTATTCACACCTAAGATATTAAGTATTCATTTATACACATTGAAGTATTCATATCTAAGACATCAATTATTCATTCATATATATCTCTAACTTTTTTTTCAAAATTTGTTTTTATATCATTTATTTAATACTCTATGGCCTAATTCACCATTAACAAAGCTTTGTTATTTGCAAAACTCGCTACTTCATGAGTAAGGGGAACATAAACATGAAAGAGATTAATTGCATATACATATACAAAATTATTTTGATACGATCGACAGTGACGGATCTGACCCAGTAGAGATGTGCTCCAGTATTCATTCATACACATTGAAGTATTCATCCATACACATTGAAGTATTCATTCATACACGTTGAAGTATTCATTCCTGGCAGAGACGTGCTTGATTGGGATGGAGTGATGGATAATCTTCGGCAGAACTTTCGCTGGAGCGGGAGTAGCAGGCATAGAGGGAAAAAACCGAGGCGAAAGTGTAAGAGAGAGGGAGCTTATTGTATTTACCATTTCGAGGTGAGAGAGGGTGGGAGGTGGGAGAGGGAGGGGAGCTTATCGATGGAAAAATGGAGGCGAAGGAGGAGGTGGGATGCGGAGGTGGGATGCGGAGGTGGGAGAGGGAGGTGGAGGTGGAGGTGAGGTGAGGTGTGGGAGGCAAAGGTGAGAGAGGGAGGTGGGAAGCGGAGGTGGGAGAGGGAGACGGAGGTGGAGGTGGGAGAAAGAGGTGGGAGAAGAATATGAAACCATGAAGGTAAAAGAGAAAGGGAAAAAGAGGAAAGAAATAAAAGTTGTTAAAGATAATAATTAGTTATATTTAAAATAGAAAGTTAGTTGGAGGATGAAATGAGGGATAGATAAGTGAGAGAAATTATAATTACCCTTTACTTATTTATTTCAAATTGAATGAGAGCCATTTAAATAAATAGTCTGCCTTTTTTTGATTAAATGTATCTGTTTTAGATGTAGAAGTCTAAAATAAGTTAAAACTATACCCGTCACAGAAAAGACCACTCGTTGTTTCTCTATAAATGTACAAAGATACACCACCTCTCCTTCCGAAGCCCCGTCTTTGTTGATTAGTGCTTGATCAGATTTATCCAATTTCAAATTTCGCTGAAAAATTGCACTGGATGGGTCCAGTAACATAAACCGGACGAAGCTCTCTCTCATGCGGCTCAGACCCCGAACCCGTCTCTCTCTCTTATGCAAACCCCAAACCCGTGATTTGGAACCTCTAGGCAAAGCTCTCGGCCAAGGTCTCAACGAAGCTCTCTGATTCCTCTACTCGCTATTTGGAATCAATTCTGGGTTAGCGTCTTGACTTTTTACTTCCCGTAGTTATCAATTTTGGTAGAACTGTGTCACATAGCTATATGCCATCTATTGAACTCACTTGATCTGTCGGATCCAAATTGGCATACTAATCCATTGATTGAACTCACTTGATCTGTTTGGGTATTGTCGCACGATTAGTATTGAGATTTACAAGTGAACCATTTCAAGAGGGCTGACAGCAACAAATCCCGAGGGCATATTTTGATGTATATATATATTTTGTTCACATATCACTTTATACAAAACTACAATTTTTCAAAAAAAAAAAAATACAAAACTACAATGGTTCTGATGATCTCGATTACTGGTTGGCATATTTTTATGTATCTAAACTTGGTGAACCGTCTATGAATGGGAAGACACACAAATCTTGAGGGCTGATAGCAACATTTGGCAATTGGGCCCCAGCAGTGGCAGCCCGCTTCCACAATAACGGTCTTTTTTGTAACATAAACTTGTCATAAACAAATTTTTCTCTTCCTCTTTTTCCCATATGGATTTTGATTTTGTATCATCCAAAAACAATAATAACCGGTACCGGTACATGTCTAATTGTGTATTGGTTGTGGCTCATATGTGTATTTTTTTTTTTTTTTGGTAAAGGATGAGGTATTAAAGTATCAAATGAATCTAAAATTTTGGTTTGGCTCATATATTCGACATAATTCATCTAAATTTTTTTATACTGAGGTAACATATATTTTATTTAAATTTCTTTTCTTCATTCTTATATTTTTTGGCACAAGAAGATACATCTAAATGTTTCTTCATTATCTTTTCTGATATTGTTGCCAACATTTAATATGTCTATTTATAGCCAAATTCTAGCAAATCCTTCATTATCTTATTAAAACTAATTTATACACCAACTGATTCAGATCCGTATCCATGCAAATCTTCTAAATTGTGTTTGTACAAACTGCAAATTGTAAGCATCAAGGTACAATTTACTCATCGTCTCCTTGTGACATCTAAATTTTTTAGTGTTCCTTTTTACTGGTATGCTATGTAGTTATAATATTATCATGGTTTTGATGTTTCTGGAGGAATAGGTGTTCACAATTATGGGGGACTGCTATGTAATTACAATTGTCATGGGTTTTTTTTATCTCTGTACCGACACTGGTAATTTTCTGCTTTTGTCAGGAAATGGGAAAAGCATACCGGAACTGGTATTATAAGGGAATGTGGAAGGGGGACTGTTTATTAACATGGTTGGATCTCTAAGGTAATGGAAAATGGAACTGTTATTGTCATGAATTAGTGTTCCATGAAATAAAAGCAAGAGACTAAAACACTGTTTATGCCCTTTTTATGTTAATTATGATTAAAAGTGTACTATGTGTAATAAAGTTCATAAATTAGTCATGACAATTGAATATATTTGGTACACATAGTACACTTTTAATTATAATTAACATGAGGTAATACACCCAAAAGCACGAGACTATATCATATAGTAATTCATTACTTACTATTTAGGTGTTGTCTTTTCCCTTCAACAACACTTTATTTTTTTTCCCCTTGACACTTTTTACTCATGACCTTTTACACTACATGTATGTGTACTGTTGCCAGAAGGAATTACACTAAACTTCAAAAGGTAATTCTATTACTTACTATAAATTTCTAAAGTTCTTGTACCAGTGGTGTTGAATTTCTGAAATTTGCTGTGCCCTTGGATGGTCTTACAGCAGAGTAGGTCAATGCTAAGCTGGAGGAGATGGCTAATGCCGGTTGAGAATTTAACATTTTTTTTCTCTTCTTTTTCTCCCTGCCAATTTAAATAAATTGAAACTGCAACTTTTGTTTTTGCAAAGGTTTTAATTTATTGAACTTCCATAAATAGAGTGCAATTCAAAACTTGGAATTGCTGGGTTTTTGTTTGTTTGATAATTTGCTCCTTAATTTGTTTTGAAACTAAGATGATACAAAGCTTATTTAGTAAGAGTATCATATTGAAAAATGAAGTATACCTTTGATTTAGCTTTACTTATTTGTATGTTTCTTTCTTTCTTTCTTTCTTTCTTTCTTTTGCTAAACTAGGTGGCTTAGTAAAATACCAGTTTGGTACAGTTCGATGGGATAAAAATATTGACAAAGTTGATTTGACTTCTGGCAACACACCAGTCATATACTTTTTAGTTTTGACTCTACTATTTGTGTGCTGCATGAAACCATTCTAGCCCTGTCAATATCTTTGCCCGTTCAATGCAGATATGTACTTCAGATTGGAGGTATGAGTTCTAGCAAGACAAAATATAACATTCTTTTCTTTAAGCATAGTGTCTCAGTCAAATAATTCGGCCCAAATTTTATTAAGCACTAGAATACATTGCGTACCAGCATAACGTGACTAAATAATGTTCTAAAAAGACTTATCCTTCTTTTATTATAATGTTTCAGGAACAACTGCGATCCTAAGTTGTTATACAATGGAAACATGAATGTGTATATTATAAACTTTTCTTAATATTAAATTTGATGTTACAAAGTAAAGAAAAAAACTTTAAAAACTTCTTGTTAAACTATTATCCTGTTGCTCCATTTATGATTATATTTCTTGAATTTTGTATGAGAATGGTTAAACTATTATACATTGAAAATGCTTGACCTTATATGATAATTGTTTCTTATTGTCTTACAATATGTCCCCGTTGTAACGCATGGGCACGATACTAGTATACTATAATATACCTAAAATAGTTAGTACAGTACTTTATATATTCATCAGATTTTATGATTAAAAGCATATATTGTAATGTCCCAATCAATTTATTATACATGATGTATTTGTCTCTCTCTTTTTTTTCTTTTTTTTTTTTTTTTTTTTTTTTTGTGCGTGGGTATGTTCTTATTCCAAGGCCCATCCAATTATTTTTTCAGGCCCGCCAAAAAAAATTTCATCTCCCGCTTTCTTTTATTGAAGCCCGCTCAAAAGATTTCATTTCCCCCCTAATAAGTTGCTTTTCTAAGAAACAATTTCCCTAAATTGCTACTATCTCTCTTCCGACGTTTCATTTTCTCCTTAAGTTGCTACTCTCTCTCTCTTTCTCTCCGTACAATGAAATCACTTCGATTCTCCACATTTTCTTTGGACACTGAAGCCACTTCTCCTTTGCACCGCCTTCACACTTCTAATTTACCCTTTTAACCTTCCGTTGAAACCCTAGAACAACCTACACCTCTTTCCTTCTCCAATTTTCATCGACTAGTACACTGATATGAAGGTATCTAGGTCTATCAATTTCTCTAAATAAGTAATTTATGTATAATTGTTGTGTAATGTTCTTCTAATTATCAAATTGAACTTGCAAAATTGAGTACTCATATAAACACCTTGTTGGAACTTGAGTACTAAAAACTCAAAATTATTTACTAACATCTGTCTGTAATATTTTGTAATCTTGAGGACTAAACCGAATATATCCATATCAAATTAAATTGAAAATTAGAGAGGCGCCTGGGCACTCTCTGTTCTCTCTTTGCATTAAATCATTCGATTTATTTTCTAATTAATGACTTTAATTAATTCCTTAAAAAACCCTTTTATTATTTGAAAACGGTACCACTCTTTTGGACGGGAAAGAAGTCAAAAAGAGGTGTTTGTTTTCTAATTCAATTCTCATTAGCATTTCTTTTAATAACATGCTTTCTCTCTATAAAACTGACTAACTCAGTTTATTTTGTACTGATCCATTTTCACTATCTAATTGGATCTCCTATCTCTCTTTTGTATTCGAGAATAGGAAAAGGAAATATATCTATTTCTTACTCTTCCACATAACTTTTTATTTTATCCCAATTATCAAATTCTGATCTATGCTGGATATTACAGAGTTATCGTCAGTTGCTTCCATGACGTGCCTAAGAAGCAACAACCCTGAATTATCTTGGTTGCAGTTTCATCTTGCACCATGAGACAGAATAGTTTAAGAAAAGTGCTTAGCACGATCCGGGTAACTCTATTTCAATTTGATTAATTTTAATTAATTTCTAACCATCCGAATATTCTGAAAATTTATACCAACACACCTCACTTTAATTGTTTGTCCATGCAGAAATTAATGAGTTAGTGAGTTAAGAATTTACCAATCAAATTAATATTTTTTCTATAATTGTTGTGGAGTTTTGTAGTGTACTTCATTTTATCAAATTGGACTTCCAACATTAAGTACACATAAACTTCTAACTTTAATTGTTTGTGTATGATGAAATTTATGAGCTACTGAATTAATTGTGTACCTATCAAGTTTATTTTACTATTTATTTTTTTATGTTCACACAAGGCACAAATGGAATGATCAAGAAGGATGAGAAGGCCAAACCCTCAAACATATCAAGAGATAGAGGTTCAACCCATTCAGGTAGATGTCGAACCCATTCCTCAAAAAAAATACAAAACCCTCGAGGACTGAGTAAGGGCCATGATGTTCAACCTGTGGTGGAGAAGTGGCCCAAATTGACAGTCATTAGCTCGAAAGAATTTGATGCAAAACCTAATACAAAACAGATCGCAACCACTGTTAGGGTTGTTGTTTGCAACAATGTCCAAGGTCCCTACACATGGTTCAACGAATTTCCAACAAATGATAGGAAGCAGTGCCGTCAAGAATTTTTAATAATTCCAATTGTCATTATAATGCAACTTAGTCCTCTAGAAATAAATTAATAATTTAGTATTCTCATATAATGTGATCAAATTACCCAAATTTTCAGCATAGGTTTCGTTGGGCTGATGAAGAAAACCCAACCAAGTATGAAACTGTTTTCCACAATATTAAGGTCATACAGTATGCTGCAGCATTGACCACTGCATGGACCGATTGCAAAAAAAAAAAGTATGGTGATAAATGGGAGAAATGGAAGGAATTGCAACCTCATTGTCTTAGTGATCAGAAAATTTGGGAATCAATGTGTGTGAGATTTGGGTCTCCTACATTTCAGAAAGTGTCTAAGCAGAATTCTAAAAATCATAAGGCTCATGTGAATGAGAACATTGTCAAGCACGTTCCTGAAACAAGAAAGTACTTTCCGTGATGCTAAAATAATGGTACTTGTCTCTTGCTAAAGTTATTAGTTTCAACAAGTTATGTTGTCAATGTGTACATGTAAAGTGATCTTAAGTTTTGTATTATCTAAGTCTGATCTAATTGATGCACTTCTTTATTCTAATTTTTAGCCAAATTTTGTGTTAAGTTCTGAGATACAAATAGTATGGATGCAAAATATACATGTATATGTACAACTGTACTTGGACCCTTGTTTAGTAAGCAAAGCACTTACAATTTGGAAGTTAGGTATATGTAATATCTGAGTGGTACTTACAATTTAAATCCAGGTATATGTACTATCTGAACATATCTTGAAGAATATAGTTTTGGTGCATAGCTCCTTTTACTTTGTTTTACTTATTGATTTCCTTTCCTATTTGTTTTAATTTTGACATTACTGCAAGTACATAACTTTTGTTTTAATTTAATTAGAAGCAAAGCAGTGGCAATGAACCCACATACAAGGACGTATATAAGAGAATGCATGTCAAGAAACAAACGTGAGATTTTGTTGAAACCAGATCTCATAATGTGCATGTTAGTGCTCCTACTTTTTTAAAATGTTTATTTAATTAATTTTGTAATAGTAATCCAAGATACCTACCTTTCAAAAGTATTGTATGTATGGCAACTTGGTCTCTTGGAAGAGCAAGAAGCAATCGGTAGTAGCAAGGTCGACAACAGAGGTAGAGTACATGATTATGGTTTAGGGTTTAGGGTTTAGCTCCTTGGTCCATCTTTAGCTCTACCTTTCAAAAGTATTGTATGTTCAGGGGAATTTTTATCATCACAGGAGTTGTTTCAACTATCTGTCTAAGAATATATGCAGCCATGTCTTTCTGTAAAAATTCGAAAAAGAATACCAACGCAAATGAGCCCTGAAACAGACACTGATGATAAAATTGATGTTGAGGCCTTACCTACTATGAAAGAGCAAGACCAAGCAGTGAAGCATCTGGGATATCATCTGCTGAAAGTGACACTGACACTTCACCAACAAATGCCGACATGATATCATGATCTGAATATTCAATAAAAGTTTTTATTTATGGCTGTGTCAACAGATCTTAAGCAGCCATGTACTTTATAGAAGCTTCAGGCATTTACTTTTGTAGTTGGTGGTAGTCGATAGGTAGCAGAAGTAATCCGGTAGATAGTTAGCTAGTATGTTCTAATGTAATAGATACATATCTGAATTTTTCAGATGCATACTTATCATTAGCCAGCCTATAAAATATATATATACAGTAATTTAACTTTGTTTCTATTTAAACTCAGAGAATCAAAGAAGTCACAAAGTATACTAGTCATCTGCTCTCCTCCTATAACGCCCCCTCACTGTCAGAATGAATCACGTTTTGCATCATTGTCCCATGATACAATGGCAGGATAAACATGAAAAGTACATCTCAGCACCATCCAACTGTGCAAAGGTGACTGCTACTGGTCAATAAAGCAGACTAGTATCTTGGTTAGAACTTAGATGTATAACTATAAGAAACTAATTAGATTGCCCTGTGAACAATTTGCCATTCTTCAAGTGGAAGAGAGATTACCTGACATTGACTGATATCAAAGCAGAGATCCCATTGTGCAAATTAGTCAACTTTTATTTCGATGTCACAAATTCATAGTTACAAAAAAGTAGTCATCAAACAACTGCCACGAAATTATAATTATGGTCTTCGGATTTGTATATTAACAAACCTACAGTAGATCTCTTTTATTTTTTGTTTGCGTATGTGTGTGTAGTATTAGGTTGTGTTGTATTGTATTCTGTTATATCAGACCAGCACAAAAGAATCAAAACTGCATACAATATACAAAGCCCATGGGCTTCAGGATTTATTACTTTCTCTGCTTATTTCCTTTTTTGTCGCATTTAACTAGGGAAGGGGAGTCACTTGATAGAGAGAAGAATTAGCTGTAGTGGAGTTCCAAAACTGCCGATACGAGTGTGTGGTGGTTGCGATCCGCACCTTGCTTCAGCCCCAAATTCCATGGCGATGGAGAGCCTGCCCATACATGCAAGACCCATGGGCTCTACACCAAAAGCCTTCACCTCTTTTCTCGAAAGAATTTAGCATCTTATTGCTAATAGTATTTAGAATTTTCTTTAGCAATTTTCAGCTAATTGAATGCGTATGTTCGGTCAAAAATACTAACAGAAAACATTTAGATAGTAACAATAGACAAAAAATTATAATAGGCAAAAAAAAAAATCGATATATATATTTGTTGTAAAATTATATAAGAGCTTCACTCTTTCTGATATTACTTCGGAATAAATCAACTATTTTTAACCAAGCGGGCAAAATTTATACATATACAAAAAATTCTCGTACTAAATTGTTTGATATAACATCAACCATCGAAATTTCTATGCGTACCTAACAAAAATGTGGGGCATTGATCAGGTATTTAGTTTGAATTTTACGTTTAACTTGAATCGTTCAAATGGCACATGGACTCACCTAGATATATAAAGAAGTCATTTCAGGTCATTTTCAACCTAAGCTATTCTTCGTTGATATTCATGCACTTGACTATTGAGTCCTCAAGTCAAATATATTTTAATAAGTAACTTGTGAGTTACCTCTAAAATGGTTACCCAATAGAATAGTTGCCTTTTACAATGAGGCTTTTATATTTGCGGAAATCTACAACCGTTAAATATAGGATAATTTCATATATTCCACTCAAAAACTATAAATTTACATACTTCCCCTTTAATTTTTATAATTACATATTTACCATCATAAATTATAATAAGTCACATATTTACTAAAAATTATTTTAGTATATATTAAATATATTCAGAACTTAAATCCCGAGTATAGTAAATAAATTTTATCGTGTTTTCATCCAACTATATATACGATACGATGTCATGACATCAGCAATAGCAACAACTGCAGAAAGTGAAAGCATGGATCTCGGGTCAACCTTGAAGAATAGAGGGAAAGAAGTGGAAGTCCGAGATAACGACGACTTCTGCCTGAGGTGCCAACAATTCGGAAAACATAAGGAAATGTTCATGTGTGATGAGTGCAAAGATGCATTCCATCCGCCTTGTATCACGGGTTACTTGCCCGAAAATAACAAAGATCTGAAATGGAGACATTTCATTTGTCCGCCTTGTGCACTTGATAAGTCGAAGCGACTTAGAATCAAAAGAAAACTCAAGAAGATATTCCATTTTGGTTCAGAGTAATAGAAACGTTATCAAGTTCATTGTTGTTCCTTTTTTAAAGTTCATATTTTGATTAACATGTGTACGCAATATAAAATTGAATGAAAGAATGAATTTTTATGTTTCCCCGGGATGGCTTATACTTTAGTTTACATTACAAAAAGTTGATAATTGAAACAAGTCAAAAGCATTTATATACAAATGCATTTCGACTTCGGGGGCTAATAATAGAGCAATGTTCTCAAGGCCCTATTAGCTTCAATCTGGGTCATGAACAAGGCCGGGATTAGAACCTTATTTTGAGAGGCCAACTCGGGACACACTGCAAAGCCCACGATTGAAGCCCCTTATGACCTAAGCCCCAAAATGGACCAATTTAAAAAGGCCAAGATAGCCTGTATCTTGAGACATGGAAGCCCGAAGTCGCTTTTGGGATGATAACCGCTTATCCGTGTTCGGAAGAGCAACCTTAATTTTTCCATCAACCGTCATTTGCAAAAACACAAGGCATAAGGCATAACCTGTTAGAACGTTCCTAGTCTATCATAAAGACCTTATCTTCCTTGCTGCTTTCATCAGTTATAGTATCGGGATTATTAAGTGATAGTGCTATGTCCAAGTCCTGTGCACCTAAGTGAAATTGGACTTGTTCATTCCATTCAACAAAGTTAAGACTATTAAAGACCATCACACATGATGCATGCGATTGCATCAATACAGGTACATTAACTGTAATTTTAATAGAGAAGATAAGAAAAAAAAATTAGGAAAAGAGAAGATCATAAGGAAAATTAAGAAGAAATAAAATTGCTAAAATTTGCAATGAATGAAAAGAAAATCATAAAACATAATATATTATACTTTGACTTTTTCATCTTTAAATGATTTCAAAATTTCATAAACTTAAATCTTTAAATTAAAAAATACATATAATATATATATAACTTAACTCAAAGAGAAGATCAGAAAATAGGAGACATAATGTAATAATTTATAACTTCATATTTTCAATTTCAGATTTTAGAGCAATAAGTTAATTAATATATATCCTACTTATCCTTTAGGATTTCTTAAGATATATTAAACATAATATTTTACTAGAAAAGACTTTAATATGACAATTTTATTGTTTCAATACATGTTGTTGCCTTTGGGTAACCAACAATTGAGGAATAACGTAAATTATCAACTTAAGTTGTGTAAATTATGAGAATGTAATCAACTTTTGGGCAATTTTAAAAAATCTCATAATCAACTAATTAATTAAACCATTAAATTTAGTATATGACAGATTTTAATATCATATAATCTTAATAAATGATCAATTAACTTTAATCTACGGTTTATAGAAAATATCATTCTTTGATTTCTTTAGGGTAAGGACACTTTGGTGTCTAGCAATGCCGTCATAATTCAAAGTTAC
This sequence comes from Carex pumila, assembly GCA_033356055.1. Lineage (NCBI taxonomy): Eukaryota > Viridiplantae > Streptophyta > Magnoliopsida > Poales > Cyperaceae > Carex > Carex pumila. The sequence continues at coordinate 187,539 of JARJHM010000274.1, read as the reverse complement.
CGCAAATTTCAATCATAACTTTTTAAAAGAAAATAATAATAATAATAATAATAATAATAATAATAATAATAATAATAATTCATAAAACAAGTAACTTATTCGGGAGATTATGAATTCCAAAACCGAAAGCTCTGATACCACATGTAAGTAGATATTATCGTGCTCAACTACTTACACACAATCATTAAAATAAGTACAACTAATCATCTTTAAAGTTTCGATAGCAGAATTAAAAAATCATTAAAATAAAATCAAAGATCTTAGAAATCAAAGTCTCAACGTGTAAATCAATCAATTAGATAATATACCTATATCCATTGTAAACTGTAAAACAATACTTGAAACGTTCTTCGCAAATTATTAGAAAAATTGTAAAGCGATTTCTCTCTTCTTTCTCTTTCTAAGCAATGACAATTTGTTTTTTATGAAATATTAATGAAGAGAGAATCAACCTTACTATTAGAATATATATTTATAATGTTTGTCATTAAAGCAATCATTTATAGAGGAGATGGATAATAACGCATGTGGATAATATTCTGCAGGATGCACCCTTTAATCAAACCTGTGAGTATGCATCTGTCCAATTAATAGCGCACCCTTTAATTATAATTTAATAGCACACCCTTTAAATCAACCTATCAATATGCACGCACCCTTTAATTAGTCTAATCTGATATGCACCTTTTAATCAAAGTCATCATGCATGAACCTTTGGATAATATTCACCTTTTAATCAAAAATCTATATGCATCTGTTGACGCATCTGTTGACTTGCGCACTTTTAATTAAGCAGACAATTTAAATCACTTTATTAAAACAGCCCGTTAATGTTTTATTTTAGGCCACCGAATCATATTTTCTTACATTAATTCCTCCAAAAAAGAAGCAAAGAAATAATGGAATGTTATCAATAGAAAAGTAAGTACAAAAAAAAAAAAAATTGGAAAGTAAAAAACAGAAATGGTGAAAAAGGATGCCGTGAGTGGATTCACGCATTTTAAATAAGGCAAAAAGTGTGAGAGGATTGTACCAATACAGTACGGTTTGACACAAGTTTATAAATAAGATTGTGCTTAGATATTTATTTTTCACAAGTTTATAAATAAGATTGTGCTTAGTTATTTATTTTTCACAAGTTTATAAATAAAATTGTGCTTAGATATTTATTTTTCACAAGTTTATAAATAAGATTGTGCTTAGAAGTGACCTAGGGAACTAACTGAGGTTTAACACCAAATGACAATAGGATTGGATATTTTGATGTCACTGTGCTGACTTTATGCAAATTTATTTTTCAGAGGTTCTTTTTCAAGTCGCAAGTAATTGTAGCAATAAACTTGACATCAACTATGCATGGGTTACAAAGGAAGAATTGCTCGAGTATTTTCCTGAGCATGCCCCCCCTCTTTGATAAGATGGATGCTTATTAACATCAAGTAGCTGTTGTTTTGTTTCCTTGTGATAGTAGCTAGGGAGCTCCTATTTAGCATTGTAATAATAGATTGGGAGGCAACAAGACAGCTCATCTATTGTTGTGATTTTGATAGAATTCTATGTTATTTTAATTTCTTTTGATTCTTTTTACTTTAAGTACTACATCAGCTTCAAACTGTGACTATGAAGCTTATATACTTTTAGTCATTCTTCAATTTCTTAGTTGTTAAATTTTAGCCTTTGTTCTTTATGACTAGTTTGAATTAAAACTAGTCTTTTACTTTTCATTAAGGGCTTTTCAAAGAATTTTTTGTTTTTGGATAATTTTTGTGAAGATGGACATCATAGAGAGAGAGGGAAATGGCGCAGATGTGGAGTGGAGACTAGCTTTATTAAATCTGTCAGGTCGCCGAGAAAGGAAGGTGTCAATTCCGATCAAAGAAAAATATTCTTTGATGTGGTGCTAAAAAAATTGATTTGCAATTGCATTAATGAGGGAGTTTTGCAATTAAGAAATGAAATTGATTTCAATTATTCCATAACAGCTGTTTGCTATTACAAATCAATTGCATCAATGAGATGCTTAAGCTCTAATGTTATTATTTGTTTTTATTATTGATGAACACATAATGAAGAAATTTTTAAAGAAAGTGATCAAAATAATATTTCAATTTTCGTTGCAACGCACGGATGCTTGACTAGTAATCTTCTAAAGCCTTCACCTCTTTTCTCAAGAGAATTTAGCATGTTATTGCTAATTTTAGTATTTAGAATTTTCTTTAGCAATTTTCAGCTAATTGAATGCATATGTTCAGTCAAAAATACTAACAGAAAACATTTAGATAGTAATAATAGACAAAAAATTATAATAGGCAAAAAAAAAAATCGATATATATATTTGTTGTAAAATAATATAAGAGCTTCACTCTTTCTGATATTACTTCGGAATAAATCAACTATTTTCAACCAAGAGGGCAAAATTTATACACCTATATATATAAAATTCTCGTACTAAATTGTTTGATATAACATCAACCATCGACATTTCTATGCGTACCTACCAAAAATGTGAGGCATTGATCGGGTATTTAGTTTGAATTTTACGTGTAACTTGAATCGTTCAAATGGCACATGGGTTCACCTAGATATATAAAGAAGTCATTTCTGGTCATTTTCAACCTAAGCTATTCTTCGATGATATTCATGCACTTGACTATTAAGTCCTCAAGTCAAATATATTTTAATAAGTAACTTGTAACCTCTAAAATGGTTACCCAATAGAATAGTTGCCTTTTCCAATGAGGCTTTTATTACTTGCTGAAATATACAACCGTTAAATATAGGATAATTTCATATATTCCACTCCAAAACTATAAATTTACATATTTTCCCTTCAATTTTTATAATTACATATTTACCATCATAAATTATAATAAGTTACATATTTACTAAATATTTACATATTTAGTATATATTAAATATATTCAGAACTCAAATTAATTATGTTTAATATTCTAAAAAATATAATTTATTAAAGATTAATTTATGTAACATACACAGATTAATTAACTTAGGACCTTTTTCTTTCTCTAGATCCGTTCTCATGAACATTCTATTCGGAAACAAATGCTAAATTCTAACGCACTTTTTTTTTTTAAAAGAAAAAGAAAAACGCAGCTGTACAATAATTGAGGAAGAATATTGCATGCATCAAGATAAATGGTTTAATAAAGACTTTTACTGAACATATCATGTACCTTCATGGGAGAAAAAAAAATGGAGCTGAAATAGTTTGGAAGATCGTCGTTACTGACAATTTATAACAATAATGAAGATTTGTAAGAATGCATTGTGGGTTGGATTTTCGATTTGTAAACATGGAAATATTTCATTATTAATGACAGGGAACAATTAATGCAAATTAAATTAATTAGTTATAATGGAATGATACTGAAGTGAAAACGTATCTTTGGACGAATATGGTGACAAGCTAAATTCAGAAATAATTTAATTGTAAGAATCCAAAATAACTGTAAAGAGAAATAAAGAAACATATTGCAAGGGATTTTAATATGACAAATTATGTAGCAGTTTGTGTGGCGAGTATGATTTTAACTAAATTTAGACTTCTACAAATAAAATAAATGTATTTAATCAAAATAAGACAAATTATGTAATTGGAGGGTTGATATTTAATTTAAAAATTTATCTTTCAATCTCAGCCGTTGGCGGATCAGAACAACTACGTACATAATATAAGAATGGAGATTTACCATCATAAATTATAATAAGTCACATATTTACTAAAAATTATTTTAGTATATATTAAATATATTCATAACTCAAATTAATTATGTTTAATATTCTAAAAAAATAATTTATTAAAGATTAATTTATGTAACATACACAGATTAATTAACTTAGGACCTCGTTCTTTCTCTTGATCCGTTCTCATGAACATTCTATTCGGAAACAAATGCTAAATTCTAACGCACTTTCTTTTTAAAAGAAAAAGAAAAACGCAGCTGTACAATAATTGAGGAAGAATATTGCATGCATCAAGATAAATGGTTTAATAAAGACTTTTACTGAACATATCATGTACCTTCATGGGAGAAAAAAAAATGGAGCTGAAATAGTTTGGAAGATCGTCGTTACTGACAATTTCTGGAATGGGCTTTCTCCTCATCTCAAAGATGGAACGAAGAGGCTAAGAGTAAAAAACAAAAAAATTAAGAAAAGAGTAAATAAGCAAGAAAGAAATACACAGTGGGGTATTAGACTTGAAATATCGTGGTACTAGCAGATATGGTATCGTAATTTTCTTTTAAAAATGAATGCTATTGAAGAATAAAGATATGCCTCAAATATTATTCATCATTGACATTTTTAGGCAACATATAAGCTAGTCTCTAATTGTATAGCTGTCAAGCCTTTTTTAGTACCTACCTTGATCTCAGTAACGGCTAGTAAATCTTTGTAATTAAGACACAATTAGAGTGTAGTTTACAGCCATTGTAATTTTGAAAATAGTCTGACGGCTAGTAGGATTTTAGGCTATAAATAGTGATGTATAGAGTTTATAAAATTCAAAACATACTCAATAAAAGATTATTGTTCATCACTTCTATTCCTCTTCTAAATTCAATACCCCCGTTCTCTTATACTGAATCTGTCCTGCTATACGCTATATATTCTATGGACCAATTAATTAATCCAAATGACAGCATCACCATTAATTAGTTAAAAAAAGTATTTTAATTTTAAATATATATCTTTTTTTTTTTTAAACGAGGGGGGATTCCTTTGATGTCTTCTATGCGCCTAAGCTGTTTACGGGGTAATTAGTTATGTGTGCAAATTTGAAGAAACATGTACAATTGAGCCAGCTGATGATAATGACCACACAAGTAAAATTATCATGTAATCTATAAACTCGTTAATAAATAGTTAATAAAATTTCAAAATGAAATACTCTACTGGCTCTAACATCATGGAACTTTCAAAGAAACGTAATAGAAATATTTTCAACGGGGAACGAAGGCCATAAAGTAAATAGGCTAATTCATCCGTCATTTTTTTTAATATCCAACATTAAAATAAAATTAATAGAATGCCCACATTTTTTTGAAGAATTTAAAAAATGCCCAAATCTTTGAGAATCTCCGCAGTCCAATTGTTTTCTGGACTGTTGAAAATCCTAGTTGGACTGCCGAGATTTTCGAGAATTTGGGCATTTTTATAATTCTTAAAAAATCATAGAAATTTCTATTAATTTTTATTTAAGGTTGAATATTAATAAAAATTTCGGCTAATTCATTACCATGGAATTAATGCTCACCGTTAGAAGACAACAACAGCTAGGATGAAGCCCATAGGCCAAGAGCTCATGATCAGGAGTGGATTCAAAATTTTCATTAGGAATATCGAATTGGACTTAAATAGTTAACTGGATCTAAATTCATTAACTAATTAAGTACTCGATAAAAAACAGTCATGCTATGCTGTCTACCGACTGATATTCTGTATGTGAGGTTCTCAATTGTTTGGTGGGGAAGGTTCACTTTTTCTTGAGCCTTTCATGTACTATTGGTATGCCACTGACACCACCACCACCACCATGGAAATTTCATCTTTTCTGGAGAGCCAAAAAAAATGTCTTCTGAGTACTCAAGTTTTGAGTTGAAGTTTCTAATAAATTTTTGTTGCTTGTACGTACTTTTTGGTTTATTTTTTTCTTTACCATATTTAATTCTTAAGAATTGTTAAAATAATTGTCTATATTCATCAGATATGTTGCATCAACTAGCTTTTTAATATTTATTGTATTAATTTTACTTCTTAAATTTGCAAACGCAAAATATAATAATTCTATTTCGGTTTCCCAAGTTAAATAATATCTAAGCTAGAGGGTAGACAACTTACATTATTTAAAAAAAAAAAGCTTGACTAATAAGTACTGCATGTATAGAATTTTGATTGTTGAAAAAAAATATATTTGACATATTCTATAAACACCAGCAAAACATATTCCATATTAGACTTTTCCTATATTAAAAAAAAAATCATTACCTAATTTCAAGTTATAATAAAGGATATCATGACATGTTCAATATATTTAATTCATTTATTGTTTACAATTCTTCATAATTATGGGAAAATGAAGTTTCAAATCCAAAAGTGGAGAATTAAATATCATATATTAAAAATAATCTCCTACAAAGTGTCTCCTTAGGCTTGCAAATTGAATTGCAAAATCCTAGTTGGCACTTTCAAAATTCATGCATGTTGGTACTTTCAATTTCACTTTTATGGATGTAGTGGAATTACAAATTTTGAATTTTTCACTAAAGGAATGCTTTCAACTCCACGTTCACCGAAATTTTTGAAAATACCCTCATAAGAAAAATAAAATAAAAGACCACAAAAATCTTAGAATTCCAAATTTACCAGAGCTGCAATGTGAAATGGCCAACCTCAAGACTGAGTTCACCATCTCTCATTGCGGACCCACCAAATGTCCCAATTCAACGGCTGATTGATTGATTTTGGGTTTTTGACGGGTTGACAATGAGAGATGGTGGATCTTGTCTTGAGATCCGCCATTTCAGTAAATTTGGAATTCTCAAAAAATATCTTTAAAAATTAAAAGCTCACAGTGCTTTGAGAGAATGTCCTTTTACTCGGTTACTACAAATCAATTAAAAACTTGGGTCACATTGTAAAACAACAACACAGCATACAATCCCCTCCTTTATATCTCCACATGTCCTAGCCCTTTTGATTTTATTCCAAACCAAAATTCTCTTTACCTCTCAAATTTAACAACCGGCCATGATACCAAAACCGCTTTCTAATATCCTCTCCATCCTTTATGAACACCTATTCATAACTTCTCTGCTACTCATCAAACTCTTAACCTTAACATCATCTCATCCCCTGAGTATCAAAGTAGGATTTATTTTTGATCCCAACTCACTGATCGGGATGATGACCAATGTCACCGTCCCAATGGCTTTGGATGATTTTTACGCTAAATATCCCAACTCAACCAACCGTGTAAGTCTCGTTTTTCAACCCTCGCCAGGTGGTGATATAATCACCTCTGCTTATGCCGGTCAGTTCCTGCATGTATCTGTATTTTACTTTACACATAAATCAGTTCTGGAAAAAAGTTATACCTGCTCAATCAGATTATAATATTATGTAGTTCATTTATGCAGCCTTGGAGCTAATTACTAATGAAAAAGTGCACGCAATTCTTGGCCCGGGAACATCACCTGAAGCGGCTTTTATTGCTGTACTGGGAACCAAAGCAAAAGTTCCAATAGTATCTCCCTCGGCAACTAGCTCTTCAGTGTCGCACTCTCACTCTCCATATTTCATCCGTGCTGCAGAAAATGACATAACGCAGGCCCGCGGAATCGCAGCTCTCGTGAAGGCATTTGGGTGGTGCCGTGTGGTCCCAATTTACCAAGACGATGACTATGGTTCCTCATTAATCCCTTACCTCGTGGATGAGCTTGATGGTGTGGAGGCACAAATTCCGTACCGTCAACCCATCGCTGCCTCTTCCAATGAAAAAGATATCGAAGCTATTCTTGCCAAGCTCCAGAATAAACAAACTCGAGTTTTTGTCATGCACATGAGTGTTCTGTTAGCCACAAAAGTAATTAATGTGGCAAATACTGTTGGGATGATGTCCGATGGGTATGTTTGGATACTGACAGATGGGATCACAAGTCAGCTCAGCTGGATTCATGCTAACACTCCCCCAGGATCATTAGAAGGGGTGTTGGGCCTCACGACCTACTACCACATGACGGACAAGTTACGCAAATTCAGAAACAGATGGTACCTCAAATTTTTAAAAGATCATCCTGATGCAGACCACTCCATTGCCCATGACATTAGTCGGTATGTCATATGGGCATACAATGCTGCCTGGGCTGTGGCTATGGCTGCTGAACATGTGAAACAAATTGACAACCAATTTGTTAATAGTACAAATGGTAGCACTGATCTTTTGAGCATGGGTGTCTCAACGACTGGCGAGGAATTTCTTCACTCTATCTTGAACATGACATTTGATGAGCCCCTAGGTGTTTTGTTTAAGTTAGTAAATGGTGAGCTAGACTCGTCACTTTTTCGCATCATTAATGTAAATGGTGACGAGGATTGGACTATAGGCTATTACACCCCAAGTCATGGCTTATCAAAAAAAAGGCATGCTCAAAGGAACGCTTCCTACTCGACCTCTCGCAATGACCTTCGTCCGGTGATATGGGTGGAGCCCACCGTTAGTAAAAAACTAAGAATAGCAGTGCCAGGGCCGGTACTCAAAGGGTTCAAGATGTTTTTGGACATGGAGACAGACAACGCCACAAAACAGACAACGGCAACAGGATTTGTGATAGACATGTTCGAGGCGGCAGTAAAGAAGTTGCAACCCACATTGCCATTCGAGTATGTACCAGTACAGAATGTGACATTCGATGATCTTGTGCGGATGGTCGGTAACCTGGTGAGATATATAGCCTTTCCTATAAATCATGATTGCATAGCAATTTTTTTGTCTAATCATCATAAAAATTGTTGTATAGTCATATTTAATTAACACCCACACAAACAGAGAGTTTAATAACTTTGAAATTATTATATGAAAGATTAAAACATCAAATTTACAAGGTTCATGAGACTCCAAATTTGAAAGTTTCAATGTCAAACACAATGTGTGTTAACTTCGTTGCTCTTGGCCTAAATAAGTACTATGAAATAATGCAACGGAAAAAACAGAATCTAGAGTACAAACCAAATGAGAATAATCTTCTGTTTAAAACAATATGTCTGTTCAGATTGAAATACAGTATTATGAACTTGGAATGTCATAGTAATAACTTATGACATAAATTAGATTTATTCTCTGGAATAAATTTCACCTTTTTCAGGACTTAATTAGTTTCGTGTTAACTGAAAGTTACATTCCATATTCCTAGTTGACAAAATTTAGTTATTTACATGCACGTTCTTTTGTGAAAATTGGTTTACGTACGTAGGAGTAGGACCTGTACCCTCCTTACTGAAGCTCATAATATTCAGCAATATAATTTTCTAACATGAGTTAGTTGTATGAATAACTCAAAAAGTCTTTTCACAGTTTCTATCCCTACATGGAAACCCACTAGAACAGCTATCTTTTGCATCAAGTAAATTTTATGGTTTGTATGAAAAAGGTAACTATAGTTCGAGTTCAACGAAAGTTGACCTAAATCTTTCAAATGGCAAAGGGTCCGGCTAATATGTTTCCACTAGCATTTCAGTGTTTAGTGTTTCTGGATGGCCTCCTAAACCTTTCGGATCAGTTATGATCGACAAATTCAAACCGTTCAAATAGACCTACTTCAAAAGTACTTGTTTGACATGCAAAATTGATGAATTTTTGAATTCATTGAGTGTCAAGTTAAACGGTAAAAAAAATGAATTCAAATTTTTTTTGGACCGCCGCTTGGCATATTGACAAAGGTGACAAGAAGTTCCATTTATCAAGCTAGTTGCATAGTTTTCATGCTTTCATATTAAATCATGGAGAAATTTCAATTATATCCTTTAAAAACTTCAAAATTACATATTTCCCTTCTAAAATTCTTAATATCATATTTACCCTTCAAAATTATTAAAACTCACAAATTTATCCAATTTATCATCTTTTAATTAAAACTCATTTTATCTTTATAGAGTATCTATTTACCCTTTATTAAAAACTAAAAATAGATAGTTTGTTCTAGGGAAATGTTCAATTTACTAATTGGTCATGTTATGATAAATAATTTATTTTCTTACTTGTGATGCACACAATTGTATATATGACTAAATGTCACTGTTTATACATCACAAGTAGATAAATGAATCATATGCCCTTAAAAACCAACCAATTAGAAGGCTGAATATTTTTCTTACACAAGCTACATATTTTTATATATAGAAAATGTGATAGAAAATGCAATTAATAAATTGGTAAATTTCTGAGCTTTTGAGAATTAGAAGGGTAAATGTGATATTATGATTCTTAGAGAGGGAATAGTAATAAATTATGTTTCTGTACGAAGTTTTAAGTTTTTCCATTTGATATTTAAAAGCTGTCTCAATTCTACATATGGAACAATGAATGTACAAATTGTACAGGTGTCATTCACAAATAACTTCTTCGTACAATTTGATATGGCTATTGTAGATTTTTCAACTTATCAATATAAAATGATATATATAAACTTATTCATCTGTTAAATATCATATAATTTTCAATCCACATGGAATAAAGATGAACCAACCGTTCAATAGTGCCATTTTGAAATTATATTTAACTAACTAATTGTGGAAGTCTTTTCCTACTGATCAATATATCTGTGGAATTAGAAAATTGTTTAGGTCCGGATGATCTTCTAGGCCACTAGCACTTATAATTCAGTGTTATATATGTGTTAATGATCAGTATATATGTTCTCATTTTATATTGGAGTACAGCTAGAAACTGCTATATTCAACATTCAATGCAATTTTCTATTAATAAAATATCCAAATAATTAATAAACTTCTCATAGACCTATGATGCAGTGGTTGCTGATATGACCATCACCTACGGCAGATCACAGTATGTTGATTTCACACAGCCGTATATGGCATCAGGCTTGGCGATGGTGGTGCGGGTGAAGAATGAAGAGATAAATGGATGGATCTTCCTCAAGCCCCTCAAGACTGATCTCTGGTTGGGTATTTTGGCATTCTTTGTTTTCACCGGTGCAGTCATCTGGGCTTTGGAGCACCACATCAACGATGAGTTCAAAGGACCACCAGTGAACCAACTCGGCACAGTTTTTTATTTTTCATTCTCCACACTTGTGTTCTCTCACAGTAAGTTTGATTGTCTGCATATTTTCCCTTTTTTATACCACATTATAATTTAATAAAAAGCAATAAGCAGTCATATCTTCTATCAGAGAAGCACAAACTCATGAATCAAAAAGGAAATCGTGACGCTGTCAATGAGTTTGTTTACCTGACATATTGGATCAATCAAACATTTTTTTGTTATGTGGTCCACCCTGTTGTCATTGAAACAGACAGAAGTCTAAGTTACAGTCTGGAAATGTTTTAAAACCTTAGGAAAATGAAATAGATTTCACGGATAAGAAATTCATTGTTGTTTGTCTGAAAGTTAGTTTGCACAGAAATATCCAACAAATTTCATAAAATTTAAAATTGATTACATCTTTCAAAGAACAGGAATAAAGGGGGTCTAACAATGTACCTTATTGCAGGGGAAACAATAGTTAGCAACTTAACAAGATTCGTCATAATCATCTGGGTGTTCGTGGTACTCATATTACAATCAAGTTACACCGCTAGCTTGACGTCAATGTTGACAGTTAAGCAGCTTACCCCAACTTTTTCTGACATAAATGAGCTTTTGAAGGGTGATCAAAATTCTAAGATTGGTTACTTTGAAGATTCCTTCACAAGAGATGTCTTGCTAGGAATGAATTTTGTTGAAGATAGACTTCTTCCCTTTAATTCACCCGAATCGTATGAAGAAGCAATGTCGAATCACTCCATTGCCGCTGTTGTCGATGAGATCCCTTACCTCCAAGTCTTTCTCAACAAGTACTGTGAAAACTACACAATGATCCACCTACGAAACAAGACGAGCGGATTTGGATTTGTAAGTCTTACTCGCTCATTACACTGGCAACTCGATCTGCATATAGACAAGAGTATCAGATGAATAAAAATGTTGACAAAAAAAAAATCCAAGTAAAAAAATAATCAAAATTATGTTTCAATTGAAACTTTAGAGGTTGTTAGTTACTGGTTAAGGAATAGAACCAAATTATTTTTTTTTTAAAAAGGTAGAGAAGCCCGTTTCATTAACATGAAACTTTTAGTCTTACAACCATAACCAAGACCGTTGTAACTACATCAAAGTCCTGATGAGACAACCATAGACTAGCTACCAACAAACAGTCATACACAAAACAAAACACATATAGATGCACAGGTAATCAAGCCACAGCAGGGCTAGAACATAAAACCAAAATATAATTTGTTAAATGGGGTGGCAGACAAAAGACCCCAAGATAACCAGACTTCTTGTGAGATTACTCACCAAGTAACTCAACCACCAGACGCTCACCAAATTATAAATTATAATAATACTCAACACAATTATACAGGCATTTCCCAAAGGCTCTTCTCTAGTCACTGACCTCTCTTTGGCAATCCTCAACATAGCCGAAGGGGATACAAGCACAAGGATAATGAATAAGTGGTTTGGTGAGCCGTTGACATGTCCGAAACAAGATAGCCACCTCAAATCCCAAAGACTCAAAGTAGAAAACTTTTGGGGCTTATTTATCATCACTGGCGCGACATCAGTGTTCTGTTGCCTGATACAGCTAGCTATGTTTTTAAAGTCAAACATGCACGATATAAAGCGCATTACTGCTGTAAGTTCTTTCAAATCGAGCCTTCGTTCAATGGCAAAGCTATTCGATGAAAAAGACTTATCTAGCATTCCGAAACAGTAGGGGACCATTTTCGTCTGAGCAGATGAGTTCTATCACTATCACAGATGAGTGAGAAATGCAAGGAAATGCCGGAAATAGAACTCCAAAACAATGAATTGCTTAGAGCTTATGTATATTCCTCAAAATGTAATGTGTAATATTTTTAGTAATAGTTATGTAACAAAAGGTGACATTTGGAAATGACCGAAGTTTGTATTTATAGGTTCCGAAAGGAACTCCAGGTATAAAATGCTATATTTATAATTATAAATACAGACGGGCTACGGTGAGTTGCGAAGTAAAACGTGTTTCTACTTCACGCTGTATTTTTATTTTGAAAGTCCAAATGTCCGATCTGAACTGTTAGATATTTAATCCATATTGAAATGTGCTTGGAGACCAAATTTTACATTTTTTGGAATTTTTTACTATTTATTAAGCATTTTTGAAAATTGCTGTTTTGCTGTGAACAATGAAAAACAATAAAATTTTCTGGACCATCAGATCAGCGACTTTCAAAATTGCTTAATAAATAGTAAAAAAATTCCAACAAAATGTAAAATTTGGTTTCCAAGCACATTTCAATATGGAGAACAAGATGAACGGTTCGGATCGATGTTTTGAACTTTAAAATCGCAAAATATGAGCGTGAAGTAAAATAGTTGCTTTACTTCGCAATTCACCATAGCCCATCTCTTATAAATAATATATATATGTATATATAGAGAGAGATAAGCTAATGTGCTTTCGGTAGCATATGGGCCGAAATATACACGGTCCAAATTTGAAATTTCAAAATTCAAAAAGTCAATCTGAACTATTAGATGTGATCTCTATATTGAAATGTGTTTGGAGACCAAATTTTACATTTTTCTGAAATTTTTTACTTTATTAAGTCACTTTGAAAATCGTTAATCCAATAGTGACTTTTGATTTTACTGTTTTGTTAAGACACCATTGGATTAGCAATTTTCAAAGTGGTTTAATAAATAATAAAAAATTCAGAAGAATGTAAAATTTGGTCTCCAAGCACATTTCAATATATATATATATATATATATATATATATATATATATATAGAAGAGGGTTCAAATGCACCCAAATTTTTGTGCACTCAAATGCACCCTATCTTTTAAATTATTTTTCTCTGTTTTCAAAGTCCGAATAGTCAATCCGAACATTAGATGCGATATATATATTAAGATGTCCTTGGAGACCAAAATTTACATTTTTTGGAATTTTTTTACTATTTATTAAGTCACTTTAAAAATCGTTGATTTTACATTTTCTGGACCATTGGATCAGCGATTTTCAAAGTGGCTTAATAAATAGTAAAAAAATTCCAAAAAATGTAAAACTTGGTCTCCAAGCACATCTTAATATATAGATCATATCTAACTGTTCGGATTGACTATTCGGACTTTAAAAATGGAGAAAAATGATAGAATGCATTTGGGTTGCCACCTAATATATATGTATATATATATATATTAACCAACTAATTAGTTGCCACCTAATTAATAAAGCTCCCGCAAATGATTTTTGTGTTGTGAAAGTAGTCTCATATTGCCACATGTTTATGTTAAAATCCATAATTATATTTCAAAATAAAAGATGCAAAATATATTATTACGTTTAATTAAAAATAATATTTTTATCATTGACAAAAAAAAATATTTGACAAATAATTCACATTCAATGTCTATATTAAAAATAAAATATTTTATTTAATTTTCTATCTGTGGGCTAAAGTAGACAGTATAAGGCTTCAGAAAATAATTCATTAACTGGAAAGCCACTGGACAAAAACTGTGAGACTCCTATATATATACATACATAGAGTAGAACTAGGGTGCTCTTAAGCTTACAAAAGTTTTGGTGAGCTTAACTCTAAACCTCATCAAATCAATTTCAAATGATGAATCCGAACCATTGAAACCCATCTACCTTATGTGTGATGCATCTACATGTGAAATTTTTAAATATTCGAATTAATTTAGTATAAAGTCAAGCGGTCAAAAACGTTCAAAAAATGAATGCACTAAAATTAATTTATTAACCTTCTAATTTGGACCGCTTGACTTTATACTAAATTAATTCGAATGTTTAAAAATTTCATATATAGATGCATCACACGTAAGGTAGGCGGGTTTCAACGGTTCGGATTTGTCATTTGAAATCAATTTGATGAGTCTTAGAGTTAAGCTTACTAAAATTTTGGTGAGCTTAAGAGCACCCTAGTTCTACTCTACATACATATATATATATATGGGATAACTGATGCAACTCACGTAACTTCAAACACCAGGCACCCAATCAGTTTTCATTAAAAGCCTAAAGAAATTAGTGCCTCTGTAAATACATGCTCGATTCAGACACATGAACATAATGGACAGATCATATGGCAATGAACAAGGCATATGGCACATTCACGAGCTCATCAGCATGTGCGATAATACATAACAAAGGGTACAGAGTTATGCGATTAGCATTTACAGTATTCAATGTAATTTTCTACTGAGTTATGCAATTAGGTTTACAAAACAATTGAAAGTATCAATTAGATGCACATTTAAAAAAAAAATATTTGAAAAATAAAATAAAACTTTGAAAAAAGTTAAAATTTCAATTTTTTTTTTATCAG
This sequence comes from Carex pumila, assembly GCA_033356055.1. Taxonomy (NCBI): domain Eukaryota; kingdom Viridiplantae; phylum Streptophyta; class Magnoliopsida; order Poales; family Cyperaceae; genus Carex; species Carex pumila. The sequence goes on along the minus strand of JARJHM010000274.1, from coordinate 172,397 downwards.
TTTATTGGATTCATTGAAACTATCCACAGAGTTATGTGATAAGGTTTACAAAATTCAGAATAATTAAAAGTAGTATATAGAAGGAGAATTGACAAAAAAAAATGGAATTTCTTTTTACATATATTTGTTGATAGAATTTTAAAGTGGTTGTAGTTATTAATTTTGAAAAACTTTTAGAGACCTTCTAATGTGATCCTGATCAAAGGTTTAAAAGTAGTCCCAGTCAAACCAATTAAAGCTATTAAAGTGAAGATTATTAGAGACTACACATAAATAAGAAGTTTTTATATTTACAGGATTCGTTGAATTGGTTTATAGGATTCAGTATTGAAGTTTACCGACTGCGCTACATTAGTTTACATGGACTTCTGGGGATTTTGGGGGATTGGAGTCTGAGACTATTAGCTGCTTTCTTTTATTTTACGTTCTTCTTTATCCACCTATCCATAGAAAATAATTCGATTACATTCCTTTTGGTGTTGCAGTTGGCTTAGCTAACCTCTCTTTTGAGCAGATCTTTGCCTATAGTACCTCTTCAAACTGCCTGTAATTTAACTATGTTTCGTTAATGAAACTGAGCCTTCACCTTTTTAACCAAAAATAAAACTTGCTTAGCTAAACTCTGCGGTCCAATTTTTATATTTTTTATTAAAATAATTGCCCCGATTTAATCTTTAATTTTGTTTAATGTTATATATGATGAAAAAAGCGGCATTTAAGTCCCTAAAAATTTGCCTTTTACTTGATGGTCTTCGTTATCCACTAATCCATGGAATATAATTTGATCGATTACGTTCCTATGAAAGGTTCCATGAACTAGTGGAAAAACATGAATCAGGATCAGCCTATCTAAATCGGTTATATGAAACAACCGATACTAATATCTATCTGGATCGGTTTTCTGAACAAAACCAATCCTAAAAACTAGTTAGATCGGATTTTTTAGTCAACCGATTCTAATAGTTGACTATTAGGATCAGTTTTTTATAAAAACCGATCCTGATACTATCAGGATCAGTTGTTCTAAAAAACTGATCCTAATAATTAAACTATTAGGATTGGTTGTTTAGAACAACTGATCTTGATAGTATTAGGATCGGTTTTATAAAAAAACCGATCCTAATACAATTTTTATTTTAAAGTTGGTTCTGTATAAAAAAAATCAGGGTCAGTTTTTTATAAAAAAACCGATCCTGATACTATTAGGATTGGTTTTTTATAAAAAAGCGACCTTGATTTTTTTTTTTTTTTTTTTTTTGCAGAACCAACTTTGAAAAAAAAATTGTATCAGGATCGGTTTTTAGCAATAAAACCGATCCAAATAGTTTTTTTCTTTTATTTGGAAAATCTTTTCATATGGTTATGTTTAAATAAATATAAAAAATTACATATTAGAAATATAAGTTAATTAGTCATTGTTAGTGTCAATAATTTCTTCCTCATGAGTATCTATATCAACTTCATGATTATGAGTTGATGCAATGTCTTGGTCATCTAATCTAAAGTATTATCATATCAAGTTGGTAATTTTTACATATTTGATCAATTACTTATTTTTCTTTTACATATTGTTCATCTTTAAAAAAACATGACATTTCTATAAATGAACTTTTTTTATTAATTGAACTATAACATTTATAGCCCTTTTTGTAATGTGAGAACCTAAAAAGAAATATTTCTTTTTTTACAATAAATCAAGTTTATATTTTCTCTTAATATGTAGAAAACTTGTGAATCCAAATACTATTATAATTAAGATCATAAGTCATGATGTGTTATTGATAAAGCATTTCTAATAGGCTTTTATTTTTTAAAACGTCATTTGGCAATTTATTAATAAGATGTGTGGTATAAAGTGTGAAATATGATAGTATGAGGATTGGTTTTACAAAAAACCGATCCTGATACTAATTTTTTTTTTTTTTTGCAGAACCAATTTTGAAAAAAAAAATAGTATTAGAATCAGTTGTTTCAAATAACCAATTCTAATACTATTTTTTTTTTTTGCAGAACCAACTTTGTGTGGGGCTGTATGTAGTCTATATTCTTTTTTTTTTGCAGAACCAATCAATTGTTATATTAATTTTTTTGATGAAAATTAATGTAATTTATATTATTAAAATCTATGTGATAATATAATTAATTATTTGACATTGATATTTCATTTTGAAGTCATTTTGACTATTGAATTTTTTTATACAATCATGCATGATGCATCAATGACTTGTGCCATATAATAATATACATAGGACTTGAACCCTTGTTGTGTGGGATTGTGAAGGAATGGATACGAACATCAGTATTTGGTCGATCGGAACCGTTAAAATGAAAGAATATCATATTAATTTCACTATTATAAAATTTGATACAATTCGGGATTCATTTACTAGTTCATCAAAGCAAAACAATATAGCAATATCGCACGGCCGTAAATAGTTTACGTTGGATCAAGACTTACAGTTGTCGGGCCTTCAGCACTTTTACGTTATTAATGTTCCATGTTATATCTTGATCATTTTAAAAACTATTACATGTCATTTAATTATAGACCCACCGTTGGATGATCATGCAGAAATGAACGGTCTGCATTACATTTAACAATTTGATGCCATTAATAATAATAAAATTGTACAAAATTGATCATGGTAGAGTTAATTTGGCCATACAAACACAAATAAATAATTTTTATATTTTTCACATTTTTCTTAATATTTATCCGTGTACATGCATTACCAAACAGAAAAGAAAATAAATGGTAGCCGTTTGATTGTTGATAGACCACCAATATGAGTGGGGTTTACCTCAGTGATATTTCTCATTTAAAGTATCAGGACCAGTTTTTAAAAAAAAAACGATCCTGATACAATTTTTTTTTTCAAAGTTGGTTCTGCAAAAAAAAAAAAAAAAAAAAAAAAAATTTCAGGGTCGGTTTTTTATAAACAACCGATCCTAATGATAACTTCCTATATAACTAGCTTAGCTAGGGTTCTTCTTATTTTCATTTTGCGCCTCTCATTTTCAATTTAACGTCTCTGTTTCTGTGGCTCCGTATCTCCCTCTCAAATCCTCACTACTCTTTCTCTCTCTCTCTGTCTCCGTCTCTCCCTCTCCTCCGTGTCTCTCTCTCTCTTTCTCTCCGTCTCTTCCTCTCAAAGCCGAGCCTCTCGCACCTCCGGCTCAATTGTGTAAGTTTTTAATTTTTTTATTGTTTCAAAAATTAATTAATGGTGTTTGTATATTGTTTTACAGTTTTGAGGACATGTCTCTCAAGTTACTTAATCATCCAGCCGATCAACTATCATGGTATTAGCTTTATCTAATTTTCTCATTATTATACTTTTAAAACACATTTTTTTGTATTTTTTATTAGAAAATATTTTTCCATCTAATTGTTACCTTTGTTTTTGTTTTTAGGGTCTTTTTAATCTCGAGCGATGTGATTGCAATTGAGGTAATTATTGATTTTTTTATTGTTGTGCTTTACATTAATTGCATAAATGTGTATATTGCATAAATGTGTGTTAATTGAAGAAATAGCCCAATTAGTCACTTGTATGCTTCACAAAACTTTGTATGAAGTACATGAATTTTTTGTAATAGTTTAAGATGTGTATGATAATTAATTTAGGATGTGTATATGATATTTGATTATTGCTTCTTATTGTGCAAAAAAAAAAAAAATTAGGGTGCTGGCTAGTAAAATATATATGGAAGCTAGTCAAATAAATAAAAATATTTTTTGTAGCTTCAATAAAACATCTGGATCAGTTATTTTAAACAACTGATCCAGATTACTACTATTAGGATCGGTTGTTTAAAATAACCAATCCTAATTCTAAAAAAAAAAAAACTTCTAGGATCGGTTTTTAAATAAAAACCGATCCTAAAAGTTTTTTTTTTTCAAACTTTTAGGATCGGTTTTTATTTAAAAACCGATCCTAAAAGTTTTTTTTTTTGTTCAGATCATAATTCCAATAAAAAAAAACTTTTAAGATCGGTTTTTAAATAAAAACCGATCCTAAAAGTTTGAAAAAAAAAAAAAAACTTTTAGGATCGGTTTTTATTTAAAAACCGATCCTAAAAGTTTGAAAAAAAAAAAAACTTTTAGGATCGGTTTTTATTTAAAAACCGATCTTAAAATTTTTTTTTTTGTTGGAATTATGATCTGAAAAAAAAAAATATTTTAGGATCGGTTTTTATTTAAAAACCGATCTTAAAAGTTTTTTTTTTATTGGAATTATGATCTGAAAAAAAAAACTTTTAGGATCGGTTTTTATTTAAAAACCGATCCTAGAATTTTTTTTTTTTTGGAAGTATTATCTGAAAAAAAAAAACTTTTTGGATCAGTTTTTATTTAAAAACTAATCCTAAAAGTTTTTTTTTTTTTTCAAATTTTTAGGATCGGTTTTTATTTAAAAACCGATCCAGAATATAACTATTAGGATCGGTTCGTTAAGAAAAAAACCGATCCAGATAACTGCTATTAAGATCGGTTATAATAAACAACCGATCCTAATAGTTACTATTTGGATCGGTTCTTTAAAAAATATAAAACCGATCCTGATAGTATCAGTATCGTCTTCATCAGGATCGGTTGTATTCCGATACTGATATGCGTATATAACCGATCTTGATTCCATATTTTCCACTAGTGATGGATCATTTAATTTATTAATTTAATATCTTTTCTGAATTTTTCTTTCGCTAACTTGTTTATAGATTATTTGATAAGTTTAATTGTGGGTAATATCAGCAGGTCCACTTGTGTTTTTCAAGTTTGCATGCACAACTAAATTGCCCCCATAAAACTCGTAGGCGCGTAGGAGACCACAAGGAGGATTTTAGATAAAGGAATCTCCTCATTTGAAAAAAAACCCCATTAATTTGTAACTAATTAACTAGTGATGTTGTCATTTGCATATGAATAACAATTATATATATGATAATAAATTTAATTAACTGACCTTGTTTGGTGAAGACTTGGAGTTAATACCATTTCTTATATATGTAGACGACGACCATTCTTATGTGAGAATATCAGTTTCTACAAGTTTTAAGAAAAAAATTGAAAAATTATTTCAGTTGTATTTTCCAGGAACTTCGCTTACTTGAAATGAACGCTTCAAGCCTCTGAATGGACCTGGTCAGGTTACTGAGGTCAACTTTTTGAGTTGAAAATTTATCCATTGTATAAAATATGGCGAGAGTTCCAAGCTTAGAGATTGTCACAAGTTAGTGCTGGGTACAATGTATTTCCTGAGTCAGCTACTGATAAAATTGAAAGTTCTATTCGTTAAACCGAATAGAAAATTGTTTGCCATGGACTGTTTTGAGCACAGAAGGAAAAATAGGTATCAGTATCGGGATCGGTCCCGGCTGATACCGATTTGGGATCGGTGTATCGGCCGGTATCGGCTAATTCGGCTCTAAAAGTCAGATTTTTTTGTCCACAAACTTGTTTTACACTACAAAAAATAGAAAACATTTGATAAAAAAAAATTGTCAATAATTTATGTTTAGATAAATTATTACAATCAAATAATTCATTAATACAATATAATATAAGCATTAAAACTATAAACACACTCTTTCACTGCCAGAAGCTATGTCGGACTGGCTGGATCACTTCATTATCGTCTGTATTCTAATAAAAATGAAAATATTGTTGTCTGGAACCAAGAAAAGAAGACATTGTAAACTCAAATGAAGGATTGTTAACATTTTCATATCCATATGCATATGGTGGCTGGTTATACCCCCAACTAAACCCTGATGTATTTGACATCTCATCATAAGAACTAACATTTTGACGTCTTGTTAATTCATTAATATTTTTAAATCGCATTTCCCTTAGTTCAATTCCTGAGGTAGGGCCCCGTGGTTGTTCTCTGTGTTGATTAATCACGGGTTCTCCTCTATTTAATCACAGATACACAATGGATGTGCATACTTCATTCTGTTTCAGCCGAATAATGACCAGTATCGGTCCAGAATGACAGAAATTGGATGAAAAATGCAGAATCCACACTATCGGACTAGTATTGGATTGGTCACGTCTGATACCAATACGTATCAGCCGATACGGTTCCGTATGAATTCACATCCTCTCCAATACCTGATAAGGGAATCTTTTACAATTACTAGATCTGAACCGTACTTTTTAACTTGGCACGAATCTCAAAGCCCGAAAATACAGCCCCTACAGTGACCCGAAACCCAAGCCGGTTGACATTTAATCTCAAACCATAAAGTAAGTGATCCTCTGCAATAATTGTGCAATACCTGAGAGGATGCGGGTTCGTTCCGTATCGGGCGATACTTCTACAATTTTGAGGTCTTCTTCGTAAATTTAATTACTCAATTGGTTTTTCTTGATAGATTCACATGTTTTTGTTTACATTCTATAAATAACATTGAAAATAGTATTGTATTAGCTAATTTTTGTTCAGTTGAAGAATGAAGAAAAATATACCACAGTTATGTCTTCTCTTTTTATTTCTGATTTATTCACCACTTCTTCATGGAGCTGATGAGAACAGTACTGGTGAAATCGCAAATGTAAAAATGGGTGTTATATTGGATATTTCTTCAATGTATGGTAACATCAGCTGGATCTGCACGCAGATGGCCTTGCAGGACTTCTATGCATCACATCCGAATTACATGACGAAAATCTCCTTACTTTGTGTTGAAAAATTATTTCAGTTGTATTTTCCAGGAACTTCGCTTACTTGAAATGAACCCTTCAAGCCTCTGAATGGACCTGGTCAGGTACTGTGGTCAACTTTTTGTGTTGAAAATTTATCCATTGTATAAAATATGGTGAGAGTTCCAAGCTTAGAGATTGTCACTAGTGCTGGGTACAATGTATTTCCTCAGTCAGCTACTGATAAGATTGAAAGTTCTATTCGTTAAACCGAATAAAAAATTGTTTGCGATGGACTGTTTTGAGCACAGAAGGAAAAATAGGTATCAGTATCGGGATCGGTGTATCGGCCGGTATCGGCTAATTTGGCTCGAAAAATCAGATTTTTTTGTCCACAAGCTTGTTTTACAATAAAAAATATGGAAAACATTTGATAAAAAAAAAATTGTCACTAATTTATGTTTAGATAAATTATTACAATCAAATAATTCATTAATATAATATAATATAAGCATTAAAACTATAAGCACACTCTTTCACTGTCAAAAGCTATGTCGGGCTGGCTGGATCACTTCATTATCATCTGTATTATGATAAAAATGAAAATATTGTTGTCCGGAACCAAAAAAAGAAGACATTGTAAACCCAAATGAAGGATTGCTAACATCTTCATATCCATATGCATATGGTGACTGGTTATACCCCCAACTAAACCCTGATGTACTTGACATCTCATCATAACAACTAACATTTTGACATCTTGTTAATTCATTAATATTTTTAAATCGCATTTCCCTTAGTTCAATTCCTGAGGTAGGGTCCCATGGTTGTTCTCTGTGTTGATTAATCACGGGTTCTCCTCTATTTAATCACAAGTACACAATGGATGTGCATAGTTCATTATGTTTCAGCCGAATAATGACCAGTATCGGATTGGTCACGTCCAATACCAATACGTATTGGCCGATACGGTTTGGTATCGGACGATACTTCTACAATTTTGAGGTCTTCTTCGTAAATTTAATTACTCAATTGGTTTTTCTTGATAGATTCACATGTTTTTGTTTACATTCTATAAATAACATTGAAAATAGTATATGTATTAGCTAATTTTTGTTCAGTTGAAGAATGAAGAAAAATATACCACAGTTATGTCTTCTCTTTTTATTTCTGATTTATTCACCACTTGTTCATGGAGCTGATGAGAACAGTATTTGTGAAATAACAAATGTAAAAATGGGTTTTATATTGGATATTTCTTCAATGTATGGTAACATCAGCTGGATCTGCACGCAGCTGGCCTTGCAGGACTTCTATGCATCACATCCGAATTACATGACGAAAATCTCCTTAGTTTGTGTTGAAAAATTATTTCAGTTGTATTTTCCAGGAACTTCGCTTACTTGAAATGAGCGCTTCAAGCCTCTGAATGGACCTGGTCAGGTACTGAGGTCAACTTTTTGTGTTGAAAATTTATCCATTGTATAAAATATGGCGAGAGTTCCAAGCTTAGTGCTGGGTAAAATGTATTTCCTCAGTTAGCTACTGATAAAATTGAAAGTTCTATTCGTTAAACCGAATAAAAAATTGTTTGCAATGGACTGTTTTGAGCATAGAAGGAAAAATCAGTATCGGTATTGGGATCGTTTCCGGCTGATAACGATCCGGGATTGGTCTCGGCTGATACTGATTCGGGATCAGTGTATAGGCCGGTATCGGTTAATTCGGCTCGAAAAATCAGATATTTTGGGCAAAAACTTGTTTTACACCACCAAAAATAGAAAGAAATTGATAAAATAATATTGTCAATAATTTATGTTTAAATAAATTATTACAATCAAATAATCCATTATTACAATATAATACAAGTATTAAAATTATAAACACATTCTTTCACTGCTAAAAGCTATGTCGTACTAGCTAGATCACTTCATCATTGTCTGTATTATGATAAAAATGAAAATATTGTTGTCCGGAACTAAAAAAAGAAGACATTGTAAACTCAAATGAAGGATTATTAACATCTTCATATCCATATGCATATATGATGGCTGGTTATACCCCCAACTAAACTCTAATGTACTTGACATCTCATTGTAAGAACTAACATTTTGACGTCTTGTTAGTTCATTAATATTTTTAAATCGCATTTCCCTTAGTTTAATTCTTGAGGTAGGGCCCCGTGGTTGTTCTCTGTATTGAGTAATCACAAGTTCTCCTCTATTTAATTAAAGGTACATAATGGATGTGCATAGTTCATTCTGTTTCGGCCGAATAATAACCAGTATCAGTCCAAAATGGCAGAAATTGGACGAAAAATGCAGAATCCACATTATCGGACCAGTATCGTATTGGTCACGTCCGATACCAATACGTATCGGCCGATATGGATCGGTATCGGGCGATACTTCTACAATTTTGAGGTCTTCTTTGTAAATTTAATTACTCAATTGGTTTTTCTTGATAGATTCACATGTTTTTGTTTACATTCTATAAATAACATTGAAAATAGTATATGTATTAGCTAATTTTTGTTCAGTTGAAGAATGGAGAAAAATATACCACAGTTATGTCTTCTCTTTTTATTACTGATTTATTCACCACTTGTTCATGGAGCTGATGAGAACAGTACTAGTGAAATCACAAATGTAAAAGTGGGTGTTATATTGGATATTTCTTCAATGTATGGTAACATCAGCTGGATCTGCATGCAGCTGGCCTTGCAGGACTTCTATGCATTTTATCCGAATTATAGGACGAAAATCTCCCTTGTGTTGAGCGACTTGAAGAGTGACCGTCCAGACCGTGCTGACGATGAAAACGGTGATGCTTTTGGTGCTGCAGTTGCTGGTTTGTTCCCTTCTTATTTATCTTTTGTTAAGCTTATTTTATTTTCTAGGAAAAGGGAGGCCGGATGTGCCGAACAAATGTACAAATTAAAGTAATCCAAATTTACCTGGAACATATATAGCATAGTAAACAAAACATTTATGTTACTTTTTTTTTTTTTTTTATCACCCAGAACATATTTCTCCCTTATTGTTAGTCAATTCATATGGATTCTCTCGAATTTGAATTGAATATTTAATGTTAGTAATGTCTTTATATGAAACTTTCCGTATTGTTGAGCAATGTTTATATCTATAGCGTTCTCTCTGTTTTTCATTTTACTTCTGCAAGCATACAACGTTCAGATGATGCTTCATTGTTTTCTTTTTCTGAAAGCCTGCTGAATTGAACCCGATTCATTTATTAATAGAAAAATAAAGAAAAAATTTCTAGTGTACCTATCAAAACTTTCAATTGAAATAGCCAATTTCCTCATCAAAACATCTTAATATCCAATATACCTATAAAAATTTAAGATTCTTTCTTCTATCCCCTTTTAGTCATTAAATCTATTATTTAATTATTTTGAAATTAAATTTTCATCTATACCCCTTTTCAAATCTCTATGGAGCCATTGCTAACTTGGGAAGCTTCGAGGTCAGCTGATCACTCTTCCTCTTTATATACTCAACTTCTTCATTTAATTAGTTAGTTTCATTTTATATTGTATGTTCAAAGGATTACGAGTTCAATGAAATGATTAAGTCACACGAATTGATTAGGTCACTTTCCATTAGTTAATCTTTATACTTTGAAAAATGACAAAAGATAAAAATGGAAATGCTAGGCAGATGGCTGAGACCTTGTATTCGTAGTTCTTCTCATATCATGATTTAATTCATGTGAGAGGTATCAAGAATCTTTTGGATGGAATATGGACCGCAAATTAAAATAGGTGAAGCTGATCTCGAAGTTCCAATAGTTACAAGATATCAAATCTCTCTTCGTCTCTCTATACTTTAGTGCTCTGATTTGAATTAGGAACATTCAAGCAATCCGGGACTTCCCAACTGGGCACACCAAGGTCAAAGCTATTGTGAGTTAGAACTGAGAAATAGGTGCTTCAATGTCAAAAGATCAGTTTCTGGTGCAAGAGTCACTGACCATCCCATTTGCTCGGTCAAAAGTTTACTACTTTATGGTTGAAAGTCTTGCCATTGGCGTTCTTTTAGTAAAGAAGAATAATCAACAGGTAAAAAAAAAAGAATCCAAAAAAGAATTGCAAGGTTGTTTGAGTATAGAGAGAGGAAGAGATATTTGATTGCTGACTTCGAAGATCCCAATTTTTTTTTTTTTTTTTTTTTGGGCAGAAATTGCTCTTAGGCTTTCATTGATCCAATCAAATTACGCCCACTTAGGAAGTTTCTTACTCTAGCTTTCAGTTGCTATACATTAGACAGCATCAAAACAGTGAGAAATTACATTGGAAAAATAGGGAAAGTATATCCCTTATAGCTTCCACCCAGTAGTCTTCCTTCTTTTGCAAGCCTGTCAGCCAAAAGATTTTGGCTTCTTTCAATGCGGAGACATCTATATCCCGGTCTATTTCTCAGTACCTCCCATATTTGTAGCAATTCCATAGAGGCCCTCCAGTTAGTTAACATGCGGAGTTGCTTTTGTGTTACTATGTTGCAGAGCTCCAAGCAATCTGTGAGGAAGTCACATACGAGAACCCCTTGCGCACTAACCTCCTCTGTTGCTTTCTTCAAAGCCAAAGCCTGTCTGTAGTGGGCAGCAGGCCAAAACCCCTTCAATTAGGAATAGTGTAAGTTCATCTCCTGTATATATTATCAGACCCACTCCCCCTTTCCAATCCAATGTCCAGGACCCATCCAGATAGCATGTAACTGTAGTACCAGCAGGTCCCACATCTATACCAGTTCCCATACCAGCACCTATACCATCCCCCCCCTTCTCTCTGGTTACCATGCTGTCAGCCTTTTGCATCAGTCCTGCCCTGTTCAATGTTGACTCAGAAAATATACTGGCATAGTATTGTTTAAAGGTCTGTAGGGTAGTCTTGCTTCTCCCATAGGTAGCATCATTTCGGCACTGCTACACTGCCCAGAACACATTTGCTATATTAGTCCATTGGTCCCCAGTGATAGATCTAAAGTAGTTAAGCAATTCATGAATTGGGTCTGTGAGCAACTGAGATGTGACCAAGGTTCTGAAACTTGGAATCAGAATTGGAATCGGATTTTTGACCGCCGAGTCAGAATCGGATGAATCGGCCGGAATCGGAAGAATCGGATTGGTAACTCAGGTTTTTTTGGCAGAACCCTTATTTTGTAGCAAAAAAATAGGAAAAAATTGATAAAAATAATTTGTAAAAAAACTATGTTAATTAAGACAATATTACACTCACATAATTTACTAATTATATAATGTATTACAAACATTACAAATAGAACACACTTAAAAAAGAAAATTCGTTACCATCGTGCAACTTAAGAAAGAAAATGAACCAAATTAATTCAATTTGTCAAAATAAATAAATATAATGAGTTCTAATTAGGAGAATAAAAATACGAATCTCTCGTACTAATAAAAATTATAAAAGTTACAAATCTCGTTCATACTGAATTATATAGCCAAATTAGATATTTATATGCATATATGAATATTATAACAAAAATTTTCTTTTCAAACCAATTTAGTTGGAAATCCCATTTTAATTCTGGATTTGTCTTAACCCTTGGATCTCATCATAGCACGGATCTTGAAGTCATCTCAACCTTTGATTTTGAATTAGATGAGTTCATATTGAAATTCTGAATTTTTTTGAACCTTTGGATTAAATCAAGCACAAATCCTAAAGCAATCTCACCCTTTGATCTTTGAATGGAATTGAAAATGGGAAATAAGCTCCATTGAGTTAAAATTTCGGGTCCATGACCCCTTTCTCTTTTCCTTTCTCTGTCGATGGGCCCCACAGACCCCCTTTCTTCCTTTTCCCTTCTCCTTCTCCCTTTCACACAAGAGTGGTCTCTCTCTCTCCCCTTCTCTGCCACTGAGCATGGGGCCCACTCCACCTTCCCTCTCTCTCTTTTCCCTCCTGCCAGGAGAAAGAAATGACGGGATTTGATTTCCCCGCTCTCGCCTCTATGTCGTACAAGCCCGTCTCGTCGGCTGTTAATTGGCTGATTCTACACTGCTCAACCCATTTTTTCTTCCAAAACTCGATTCTTCTCCTCCTCAGCACAACTCAGCCTATGATAATCAGACAAAACTCGCACAAGTTAGTGAGAATCGGGCAAAATCGGGTAAACCTCGGCTGACTCGGCTGACTCGACCGAAAAAATCAGAAAACTCGGCTGACTCGACACTGCTCATCCGAGTTTTACCGAAAAACTTGCATGGGCACGAGAATCGGGTAAAACTCAGCCCGGACACGGCCGATTCCGAGTCGACTCAGCCGAGTCAACTCGGAACCAGCCGATCTTTGGAACCATGGATGTGACTCCAATAGATGTTGAGAACCAACACATTCTAGCAAAGGGGCAAATGAATAGCATGTGATTTATCATCTCCTCTTGTTGAGCACAAACAGCACAGGTAGTGTCTGCATGTATCCCTCTACTTGCTAGAATCCTTCCAACTGGTACCGCTCCTCTAATCAGTTTCCAGACAAACAAACGAATACAAGGAGCAATATCACCTTTCTTCCATATCCACTCCCAGAAGCTATCAGTACGCAGATTTGCATTTAGATTCGCATTTCTAAGGTACTTGTATGCATCCTTCACTTTATACCCCCCATTTGATGATAAATTGCAAATGAGAAAATCGGCCTATTCCTAGTTGACTCGGCCGAGTCGACTCGGAATCGGTGGTGTCCGAGCCGAGTTTTACCCGATTCTCATGCCCATGCGAGTTTTTCGGCAAAACTCGGATGAACAGTGCCGAGTCAGCCAAGTTTTTCAATTTTTTTGGCCGAGTCAGCCGAGTTTTACCTGATTTTGCCCTATTCTCACTAACCTGTGCGAGTTTTGTCCGATTATCATAGGCTGAGTTGTGCTGAGGAGGAGAAGAATCGGGTTTTGGAGGAAAAAACGGGTTGAACAATGTAGAATCAGCCGATTAACAGCCGACGAGACGGGCTTGTACGGCATAGAGGCGAGAGCGGGGAAATCAAATCCCGTCATTTCTTTCTCCTGGCAGGAAGGAAAAGAGAGAGAGGGAAGGTGGAGTGGGCCCCATGCTCAGTGGCAGAGAAGGGGAGAGAGAGAGACCACTCTTGTGTGAAAGGGAGAAGGAGAAGGGAAAAGGAAGAAAGGGGGTCTGTGGGGCCCGTCGGCAGAGAAAGGAAAAGAGAAAGGGGTCATGGACCCGAAATTTTAACTCAATGGAGCTTATTCCCCATTTTCAATTTCATTCAAAGATCAAAGGGTGAGATTGCTTTAGGATTTGTGCTTGATTTAATCCAAAGGTTCAAAAAAATTCAGAATTTCAATATGAACTCATCTAATTCAAAATCAAAGGTTGAGATGACTTCAAGATCCGTGCTATGATGAGATCCAAGGGTTAAGACAAATCCAAAATTAAAATGGGGTTTCCAACTAAATTGGTTTGAAAAGAAAATTTTTGTTATAATATTCATATATGCATATAAATATCTAATTTGGCTATATAATTCAGTATGAACGAGATTTGTAACTTTTATAATTTTTATTAGTACGAGAGATTCGTATTTTTATTCTCCTAATTAGAACTCATTATATTTATTTATTTTCACAAATTGAATTAATTTGGTTCATTTTCTTTTTTAAGTTTCACGATGGTAACGAATTTTCTTTTTTAAGTGTATTCTATTTGTAATGTTTGTAATATATTATATAATTAGTAAATTATGTGAGTGTAATATTGTCTTAATTAACATAGTTTTTTTACAAATTATTTTTATCAATTTTTTCCTATTTTTTTGCTACAAAATAAGGGTTCTGCTAAAAAAATCCGAGTTACCGATCCGATTCTTCCGATTCCGGCCGATTCATCCGATTCTGACTCGGCGGTCAAAAATCCGATTTTGATTCCGATTCCGAGTTTCAGAACCTTGATTGAAGTGACACACCTCATGACCCATGTGAGAAATCTTGTCGTGAAGCTGTAGAGACTTAGTACTATTTGTAAATACAGCCATTCCATTCAATCAAATGCTCTAGACAGGTCCACCTTGAGGCATAATTCTCTATTCTTGTAATTCCTTTGTTTAAATGAGTGAAGAACCTCCCTCAATAGGATTATTTTTTCTGCAATTTCTCTTCCTGGGACAAAGGTTGTTTGGGCATTTGATACACATGGTCTCATTCTCTTTGAGAGGATCTTGGAGTTGATTTTATAGAGAAGGTTACAGACAGAGATAGGTCGGTAGTGAGTCACCATTGCTGCATCCTTTGATTTGGGGATAATAACTAGGTTTGACCTAGCTATTGAAGAAGGCATCTGATTTATGTTAAAGAAATCCCAGACTGAGTTACAAACCGCTGGGCCCAACTGAGTTACAAACTCTTCCCAGTTCAACTGCACTGTTTTGCCATCAAAGCCATCGGGCCCAACTGGCTTATAAGGCCCGATTGAGAACAATGTTGATTTAATCTCCTGGGTCGAGGGTAAAGAGTCCATTATCTGTTGCATCAGGGCTAAGATATGCGGCAGGCTATGGAGCAGTTCCATCGGATAGCAACTGGATACATGGTCAGTCGGAATTACTTTATAAATTTCTTTAAAATGGGCCATAAAGGCTCGCCTCATTTCATTCTCTTCAGAGGACCATTCCTCATTTGCGGTCAACACAACCCTTATCTTATTCCATCTTTTTCTTGTTACAGAAGCTACATGATAAAATCTAGAATTCTTGTCTCCTAACAGAGCCCATGAAAGCCTCGTTCGCTGATGCCAAAACTTTTCTTGCATTAGCAAAATTCGATCATGCTCCTTCTGTAGTTCTTTTTCTTTCAACAACCACTTATGCGTTGTATTTTGTAGCAGAAGGGTTTCCATTTTTTTTCCTCTACATCAGCTAGCAAAGAATCAGGACTCCTGTTTAAAGCTCCCCACCTTCTTACCTCTGATTTGAATTCCCTGACAAGATTATTCCAATTCACCCCTCCTTTCTGTGCCACAACTTGACAAACTTCTTTGAATCTCAGTCTAAGCGGCCACCAGTTCTCACATCAGAATTCGGATCTCTTTCTTACCTTCCTTGCATCCAATTTAAGCAAGATTGGTAAATGATCACTACTAAAGCGTGGTAAATGAAACACAACTGTATTTGGATGCATCATGGTCCAATCCATGTTTGCAATCACTCGGTCTAATTGTGATGCTATATTTGCCCTTCCTCCCTACTTGTTAGACCAAGTGTATTCCGGACCGTGATATCCCAGATCGATGAGTCCATTTGCATTCACCCAAGACTTGAAGGCCCTATTCTCAGGAGAAAAGTTATGAGATCCCCCATGTTTTTCCGAGATATCCATGATCGCATTAAAGTCCCCAAGTATACATACAAGTAGCTCATTCTCCTGAATAATTCTTTCAATTTGTGACAAAATCACTAGATTAGTCCTTCTATGAGGATCCCCATAGACACCTAGTAGAAGCCAAGGCCCATTGTTTCCTATTTGTGGGACCCGAGCAGCAATCAAGTTCTGCCCCTCCTTTATCACTTCTAACTGAACATTTGTATCCCACAGCCAAAGACCACCAGATTTTCCCCTCGAGGGGATAATTGAGTAATTAAACGGTTGCAATTTTCTAATACACCTTTTTGCCACCCCAACATAACACCTAGTCTCAGACACAAAAGTAATGGATGCACCCGTGCAATGAAGGTATCGGTTTAACATGGCAATTATCGTGCCTCCACTATCCCGACAATTCTATGATGTAATACTCATATTTGGGGTGTCAGTGCATTTTGGCCCGCCAGCTTAAGCCTCTTATTAATTGTGTGCATATCCACATCACTTGACAGTGTTGGCCCTCCCCCAAAATTGACCAGTTCAGACCCTCTAATCTGCTCCTCACTTCTTGGCATTTGATTTTGACCATTCCCTGTAGCCTCATATGACCTCTTGTTTGAGCCTTGTGATTGGTTTTGATTGGACCTTGAACTGAAATATGGATCAGTCATCCATTGGCAAAATTTATGAGCTAACACCACCCTCTGCCTTTCATTACACCCTTGCAACTCATGGCCCAAAAATCCACAGAAAGTACAATCTCGGGTTACTTTCTCATAGCTATAGTGCACCAATACCTCTCCCAGTGTTGGATGATCCACCTTGACCCGATCCTTTAGTGGTTGACTTAGTGGCATATGAACTTTAAGTTTGACAAACCTTTTACTTCCCATAAAACCATGTACAAGAGTAGACACCACTCCCCAAAGCTGATTCCCCAGTAATTATAACCCTTCCTCAGTGAAGGAATTCCAAGGCACATTGTAGTACTATACCCATAGGCTAACATGGTCAATATGGTTGGGGTCTAAGTCTAATAGTCCATTTACCTGTTTGAAGGCAACCACATCCCCTTGAAATGTCTAAGGCCCCCTTGCTTGCACCGTGTGCAAGTTTGCAGTGTCTATAAATTCTGCTGGGTAACAATTTCTTGCCAACTGCTTGATGGTAGTTCCTGGATTTGCTGTGAGCATCATGCTCTGGAACTACTTATCAACTACTTGCTTATCAGTTATAACCCTCAAGAGTAAGCATTGGTCCCACTTGGTGCTAGACATCATGTTTGTTGGTACATCCAAGGTCGGTACTACCCCATCATTAGTATGTAGCCCAATAAACTTCTGGATCAGTGCCTCGTCATCTAGAGTCAAGGTATTGTCACCAGCCATTAGGTTAGTTCTTGCATTTGGATGTTTGTATATATTTTTTGTTTGGTCTGTTGAGGTTTTAGATAAGCTTAGGAGATATTGCCGGGGATAGGTTTTAAATAGGTTTGAGTTTGGCTGAAAGGTTTGGTTCCGATTTTCTGTGGTTTTTCGGTTATGCAGGATATGTGGCCGTCTCTATTTTAAAAGGTTCTATCTAGAATAGGGTGTGATTATGCCACGTGGTTTGTTTCAAGACTCTATGTGTGGGATGTGGTGTGGTGTTCTTCGGATCAGGTGTGATATGGTCAGGCACTGAAATAGAGTTTGATTTTGTGGGGTAAAGGTATTTGTCGGGTAATAGGAGCCCAATTGTCAAGTCAGATTTCATGAGACGGTTTTTTTGTGTTGTCAAACCTTCCAGTGTCCCTTTGTTGATCTCCATGTGGCAGATTTGTCTCCCGGATCCTTGGGAAATGATTTTTTGTCTTTGGTGACGTGCCCCCTGTGCCTGCATTACCCTAGGAATAACAGAAAGGTACAGTGCTGATATGACGTGAATTCCAAGTTTTTGGCTTGACTGTGAATCTTGAGACGCATGAAGCAATGGTAACCTTACCCCCTCAGGTGACCGTTTCGGCCTGGGGCTAGTTGAGGTATTTCTAGTCCCAGTTCTCTTCTCTGCCATGGCGATATGTACAGTGGCCCTAGACCTATGTGCTGCATCTCATCTCTGCCACTTGCTCCGTCATTTTTGGGGCTATTAGGTGGTGGGTAGTTGTGATCTGATGGATTCCACCTACCCTCCATCTCCACTGAGCAAGCCGTCCAGCGGTCCTTATGCCCTACATAGATGATGTAGGGTATAAGATTAAGGTCATAGCACTCTAGTGTCAGTTGAACAGAGGATCTACTGCTCCTGGCCAAATTACCACCTAGAATGCCAATCAGTGTACCCATTCCCACGGTGGCAAGGGCAAAGAAATGGGGATGCCATAAATCTGGTGGAAAGTTGTTGATTTTGATATTAACCCTCCTTTTTGGTGGTAGTGGATAAGATTCATCGATGCATTGCCATGGATAGAGATTGATGCATGTTATACCAAGTTTCAATACAGCAAGCTGTACTTTTTAATCTTAAATATATTTTCGATTCAGACTGCAAGTGCACAATCCTATCATGTAGTATATCATCGGGTATCGATCACAAAGACGGTTCAAGTCTAAACCGGACTCTACTTAAATCAATTAAAGACTAGAAGTGAGAAGATGTTGGTTTTGGTGCTTAAAGTTTCCTAAACAGTTCAATAACTGTAATTAAATAAGAGTAAATAAATTTGGTTTAAATTACACGGACCGAATACTTTCGTACACAGTTGGTGTGGACTCCAAGCTAATGCACTAGTTACTATTTCTTTGTGTTGTTCCTTTGTGTAGAGTTCTACTGATCATACCTAATATTCCTAAACCTCAACTTTCGTATATTGGTTCATAAAACTTGGTATGGAGTTTCAATATTTACCCTCGTTGGATTCTAGACCACAACTTTTGTATTGGTCTAAATTACCTAGTTATTTGTTTGGTATTCTAAAGGTATTCTCTTATTTGTTGATAAAAGAAAATGTTCACTTTTCAGCTATTTTTTGGTTTCACCTTTTAGATCACTAAACCTACCTCATGTAGTTAGCTTTGGTTGAGAGATTATAAAGGGGGAAATGCACTTTTGATATGATCATGCATCTAGTGACAAACCAATAAAAATCAAACAACTTAATCTAAGCAATTAAAATCAAACACAATCAAATAAACACAAATTCTAACACAAAAATCCAATAACTATCATGCAAGACAAAATATTCGATTACATCTTAACCCTAGAAACAAAGAAAGCTACTCAAACATAGTTCTAAAACAAATAACAAAGATAAAGAAATAAGAATTCATTCTAAAACCTAAAGTACAAAGGAGATCCACAACCAAACTTGCATCTTTTGCTCCTCTGCTTTGCTCCCAAGCTTTAGCCGCCAATCCAAAACCCTAGGAATGTTTCTCTAATCCCGAATGAGCCCTCTAGTGCAAGAAATTCCGCTTATATACTTTTCTGGCCGACCTTCCTTCTTTCAGCCTCTGTTTCCAAAACAGTTATGTTTCTGGATTTGTTTGATATGACCTGTGTAGAATCTTGTATGGGCCGTGTGCCTGTGTCTCTTTTGAGGTCGAGTTAGCAGTCGTGTCTATGGTTGAGTCGAGGTTGATACGGCCCGCACAAGGTGGTACACGGGCCGTGTGAAAACTTCTCAAATTCTAGATTCTCCTCGATTTCGTCTCATTCCTGCAAAATAAGAACAAACTTGCAGCAGTACCACATGCTATAGATATTTCAATGAAATACGACCAATTTAATGATTTAAGCATAGGTTTTGGTGCAAAATATAGGTCGAAATATAGATAAGTTTGTGAGATATCAATGATCAACCCCTCCCAAAACTCTCAATCTCCATCTACATCATCACCAAAGATCCAATTTGGGATTCTCACCAGGAACCCATCACTGATAGAGTTGGTACCCTAGTCTTGAGGCGTAGCTCCATGCCTGTTCGCCAGTAGATCTATTAGTTGAATGACAGTGGGAGGGTTGAAGCTCCCAAGTTAGCAATGGCACCATAGAGATTTGATAGGAAGGGGTATAGTTGTAAATTTAATTTTCAAAACAACTACATAATAGATTTAATATATACAAGGGGATAGAAGAAAGAGTTTGGACGGAATGGCTTGTACTATCCGAGATTTTTTATTTATTTAGTTAATTAGCAATCTAGGAGGTTATGGTTAAATGAAGGGGGATATCTATCCCGTCCGGATGGGAATTTATATCATATTTTTTTTCTATGAAATGAGATTTTATAAAAACATTCTCCTTTCTTGATTTTTTTTTCCTATTAATAACTGAACTTGAAAATCAACAAAAGGTTTACAAGCATAACATGAAGAAAAAGAAAAAAAAATGATATAAAGCACAAGCACACAACAAAATTCTAAAAACCCTCCCAATGTTGTTTTCTATTTATTGAAGGCAGTTCTTCTGTGAAAATTTTAAGTTTTCATCCCAAGATTCTTGTTATTTGAAACACTTTTGAGCTTTTCATTCTTTGAATAAGTGAAGATGTTTATTGTTTGCTATAAATGCAGCTGTTCATCTTCTGAAAAATGAACAAGTTCAAGCAATCATCGGGCCACAAACATCATCTCAAGCAAAATTTCTCATCGAGCTCGGGAACAAATCCAATGTACCGATCATTTCATTCTCAGCAAAGAGCCCATCTATTTCTTCCAGCCAAACTCCTTACTTCTTTCGTACCTCTTGGAATGACACATCTCAAGCCGCTGTCATCGCCTCTATTGCCCTATCCTTCAACTGGAGGGAGGTGGTGCCAGTTTTTGAGGATACCGTCTCTGGCAACATGTTTGTTCCATACCTAGTTGACACTTTACAGGGAATTGAAGCATACGTCCCGTACCGGTGCAAAATCCCTTCTGGGGCAAGTGATAGAGAAATAAATGCAGCCCTTGATTACCTGAAGGCCAACAGAACCAGAATATTTGTTGTTCACATGTCGTATCAATTGGCTCTTAAGTTCTTCTCAAGTGCTAAAGAGAAGAACATGACCATTACTGAAGATTTTGTTTGGATTACAACATATGAGTTAACAGATATTGTGGATCTTCCTGGGTCAAATGCGAGCAATGTGATGCAAGGTGTTTTGGGTATCCGGCCATTCATACCAAATACAGCAAAGCTTCCTGATGCTTCCATGAAATTGTTAAAGAAATATCAGTTGAACAGAGGGCCGACAGTTTTTGGTCGATTGGCATATGACACGGTATGGTTGCTGGCCAAATCAGTTGAGAATGTAAGACAGGTGAATTTATCCTTTAAATCCTCTGATTCATTGTATAGGTCAACTGATTTTTTGAAAATCAGGATCTCCAAGATGGGACCAGCGCTGAAAGCTTCTATAGAGTCGACCCATTTTAATGGGACAATCGGTGATTTTAAACTTGTTGACGGCCAATTGCCGTCTGGGCCCTTTGAGATTACCAATGTTGACGGTGAATATAACATTCCTGTTGGAAACTGGACTAGGGGCAATATTTACATTAATTGGACAAGAAAGAACCATAGTACTGTACAAAAGGGATGGCAATGGCCAACCAATGGAACACTCCGGATTGTAGTCCCCAATAAATCTGGATTTAAAGAGTTTGTGCATCCGAACAGTATAGCCTCACATCTATTTTCTGGCTATAGCATAGAGGTGTTTGAAGCTGCGATTAAAAAACTGCCCTACAATGTCTCTTATGAATTTAAAGAGTTGAATGTCGCTTATGATGAGCTTGTGTACCGGGTTTACGAAAAGGTTTGTTACCTTTGCTTTTTTCTTCATTTTTCTTGATGTATTGAAGTTTTAAAAATACAAGTTATGAAAGCATTTGAGCCCTTCTATTTGTAGATAGGCTTTCAAGAATTCTTAAATTAGCAAGGGGAAGTTAAATTAATTAGTGTCTTCGTTATTATTCTGTATGTACCAGCTAGTTTTTTCATCAGAATAACTAAACTCAAGTTTCTCAATTAAATTTATTGGAAGGGAAAAATAATGCACCACTATTTCTTATTCCCATTGACAACCTAATATGAATCAAGAAAACAATTAGAAATTTGCCTATATCAATTCCAATTATACAGCTTCTCCAAATGGACAGCACCTTGATTTGTGCAATAACTATTGCATGTTGCAACTGTAACTACGGCCGTGTCCAAGAGGTAAACAAAAAAGGAACAAAATACTTATTCTTAATAGGATATTTTCTGATAGCTTAATTGGTAGTAATAACTAATAACTCATAAAAGAAAAATCCAATAGGTATATCTGTACCCAACTGATGTTTGACTCATGAACTAAATTTTTTACAGAAATACGATGCTGCTGTCGGTGATATCACCATCCTGGCTAACCGCTCATTGTATGTGGATTTCACGCTTCCTTACACTGAGTCTGGAGTACGGATGCTTGTTATGATAAAGGATGTGAACAAGAAATCCCCATTGGCCTTTTTGGATCCCCTGACTACCCAATTATGGCTCACCACTAGCACCTTCTTCCTCCTCACTGGCATCACAGTCTGGTTCATAGAGCACCGAGTAAACCAGGAGTTTAGGGGAGATCCCGCAAACCAAATGGGATCTATCTTCTACTTTGCTTTTTCCACACTAGTTTTTGCACACAAACAGAGGTTGGTCAGTAATTTATCACGGCTTGTCGTGATAACATGGATCTTTGTTGTGCTTGTCCTACAGCAGAGCTATACTGCAAGCCTTAGCTCTAAGCTGATTGTTGAACAACTCCAGGCGACGGTAACGAGTATAGAACAGGTTGTCAAATCAGGGCAGCATGTGGGGTACTTGAATCAGTCATTCATGCCACATCTTCTGGAGCAACTGGGGTTCAATGCATCAAGGACAACTCATTTATCATCCCCAGATGAGTATAACGAGCTACTATCCAATGGATCGGTGATAGCTATAGTTGATGAGATACCCTATCTAAAGGTGTTTCTCAAAAAGTATCCTAAAAAGTATTCCATGGTTGGGCCGACTTACAAGACTGGTGGATTTGGATTTGTACTCTCTCTCTCTCTCTCTCTCTCTCTCTCTCCTTCTCTGATTACCTTGTCTCTACACCCACCCACACACACGTGTGGGTGATGCAATTATTAATTCTAGGTAAAACAGGGATAGCATGGTATTTGGGATTGTCCAATTTTGTTTAGATGGTACATTAAAATCAATTGAAGGCTACCTATTAGTAGAGCCACAGAGGTGCCTTTACCTTTGGCCCTGCATTGATTCAGTGTTTCAAACTGTTTTAGGAGGTTAATTTTATATTAATTGGTACATTTCATGCTAGTATGTGGGTATGGTAGTCAGTAATAACCTCTAAATAACAAACATGTATGGACATACCACAGTTTCTTACACACAATCTATACATTGATACCACTAAATACAAAAATGGTGCATAACTTCTTCCGCTGAAACTGAGCATTGACACACAAAAGTAGTACTGTGATCATGCTTTTCATCTAAATTGAAGTTTTTTTTTTTCTTAATTTAATCATAACATATTTCTCCACTTTTTTTCATTCTTTTTTTAGGCATTTCCGAAAGGATCACCATTAGTGCCGGATTTGTCAAGAGCAATCCTGGAAGTCATGGAGAAGGATACCATGGAAAAATTAGATGAAAAATATTTGTATAGCAACTGTACCTTCACAGACAAAGGAAACACCAGAAGCTCGACCAGCCTCACATTCCATACCTTCGTGGGTCTATTTCTTTTAACTGGAGTCTCGTCCATTTTAGCTCTAATCATCCACATGTTTTTTTCTCTCTACCAGTGGCTCAATAGTTCAGCAAATATCACAGTTGCACAAAACTCTCCTGAGGGGGATGAACCAAGAGTACAAGATCAGCCAGACGGTCACACAATGGCACGGGTTTGGGCACAAAACTCTCCTAGTCGGGCCCGAACCAATCCGCATGAAGCAGGTCCTAGTCGGGCCCCAATTGATCCACATGAAATGGGTCCTAGTTGGACCCGAACAAAGTCAGCCTGAAGCGGGTCCTAGTCGGGCCCAAACCCGTTAACCTGAAGCGGGTTCTTATTCGGACCAAACCATTTCATCTAATCCAATTCCTTATCTCGATGTGTTTAGATGAAGAAGTACAAGGGCAGAGATTGTTATTGTTTTCACCTAAAAGTCAATAATTTGATAGTTGTATTCTAAGTTTTGTGCGAATTGGATAATTAATTAATTATTTTGTTCTTTAAGTTTTTATTATTTATGAATCATTCGAGTTGAAGACTTAAATTGTAGAACTCTATAATTAAATTAATAAATACTCTTTGGTCTCATATTAGTAATTACCATAGAAAACTAATTGACTATATTATACGAATTAGTATGCGCATTAAATGATTGTAATGTTGTTCAAAATATATGACAAGGAGTAATCAATTTCATCACATAAATACATATTGGAGACTATGGTATTGAACTGTCCTTAAAAATAAGATATTATATGAATTGTGTTTGTATCATAGTGTTTCATTTGTGTTTTAAGTTGTATAGATGATCATTATTCCTACATATTATCCTATGTGAGGAATATGTATTTGTTGGTATTATGCTGTAACATTTGGTCATGTTATTTATTTTTCTGAAATTTATTTGGACTTGTTTGTAAATTTTGAAAAACTTAGGATCACTTTATAAAAATGCCAAACATTAAAAAAAAAGTTCCTCTAACGTGGCAGGTAGCCAGATGGCATCATGCATGCATGGATATGTTTTACCACAGTTAAAAACTTAAAATCACATTTGAAAGGAAAAAAAAAGTAAAATTAGAAAATTAGAGGAAAAAAAAAGTAAAATCCTTTGTTGAGTCACGGTTTTCCTCAATGACTAACAATTTCAAAAGTCATACCGACATAGAAAAGTGAATTTGAATCAAAACTATTTATAATTTGACATTATTTAAACTTCCTGAGCACTGATGAGACCCCACCTCTCAGCAGCCCCTTTCTCCAGAGAAGCTACCCGCTCTCTAACCTAATCCTCCAAGTCTTGCATCTCCTTCCCTGGAAAATAATATGTTTTCTTAAACAGTACAAAGTTTATTCATAATAAATTAATTTCAACAGGATCTATGGTTTACTTCAACGGGAGCAAGGAATATCCTACGTGAATGTAATACAAAAAAATTAAAATAAGAACAACAGGAACGAGTTAATCAGTTGGAGAAAAATTGAGGCACCTCGTTACCGTTAGAATGCGACTGCTTATACTAGTGTGATAATTCATGCCAAATTGGGTCTTTTGGGCCTCCAGTTCTTTATGTCATCTGCCTCCGGGACAAGCGCATTTGATTGGGCTCATGACATACGAATTGCAATGGAAACATCTCTGATTTCTCAAAGCCAGGTTGTTGGGGAAGCATATATATGTTAGAATGAGCCTTCGTCAAAATAATTTGATTACGAGCCTATATTGTCTTTCATTTCTTTGTATAGAATATATATATGTGAGAAAAGAGTACTTTTTTTTTTAAAGTTCCAACTTGAGAAAGAGTATATTTTTCTTTTAAGTTACAGATCAAACCATCCAAGTGGAATAATATTTCCAAGAAGTTTTTTATTCGTATTTTACACTTACAATCTCTCATAGAAAGATGTCATTGTTGCTAAAATAAAAGTTTATTCTACTATAGAAATATTACTCTTGTGCTTTAATTATGCTCCAGATTTTACCTCTGTTTCTAAAGTCCGAACAGACGATCCGAACCATCATATTAAAATGTTTGGAGACCAAATTTTATTTCATTTTTGGACCTTTTTTTACATTTTTTAGATAGTTTCGAAATTACTATTTTCAGAAGATTCTCAACCATCCAAAGCAGTGTTTCTAAATTGTAGCTATCTAAAAAAATAGTAAAAAATTTTCTAAAAAATATAAAATTTGATCTCCAAGCACATTTTAATATGAAGGATGTGAAGTATGATTGGAGCATAAAACCAATGTTGCATTTTAACTTGCTCTTTAAAATTAATACTCAGTTAATTATTTGTCTTTCCAGATTGTTAAAATTTTGTAGATTTTCACTTTACATACAAAATATAAAAGAATCTATAAATTATTTTACATTAAAAAAAAACAATTTAATAATTGTTTGGGGCATTTCATTTAGTCAACCATTCCCAGATCTTTTTCACGACTTTTGCGCACTTCATTCAGCTTGAAAATTATTGACGTCTAATTACCGTTGATGTCGCTGCACACATATTTGAAACAGTAGTGATGTAGGAAAAAGAAATAAAAAGTCATTGTCAGAAATAATTCTTGTGGTGAGAACAAGTCCTCTCATAAGCTGAGTAGGCAATTTGGATTCGATGGGCAACGTTTCCGTCGATCTGTTTCAATATTTGTGCATTCTTGATTTAATATTTGTGCAGATTAAGCGTACATGTACGTCTCTTAAAATAAATCAGACAAAAGAGTTATCTATTGAACTCAAATTTGAATCTCGTGAACATATATATATGAGGCCTACCCTTTCCCCCCTGTGCGGATGTAGATCACACTCTCTGTTGATTTTTCTTAGGGTCATTGGATAGATCAATCAGACGGTCTACAACAACGACAACACAACAGGGGATGCGTGGTGCTAGCTGTCAATATATTGACACTTGAAAGTCCGATCTGGACGAATTTTCTTTTTTTTTTTCCGGTTTTGAATCATTCAATTCTAAGTGACTTGGACAGCTATATATGTAGTATGTAGACTATAGACTAAAAAACAAACAGTTTCTTTCTTCCCAAAATATATACAGTGAAGAGGGTGTTTTAAGGTACACTTTGAAGCGTAACTAGAATTTTTTATTTTGTATCAATTAGCATGCAGTATATATATAGAGAATATTATTTTGGGTTGTTACATACATAATGACTTCCGAACATCATGTTTTGAATAAAATTTGTGTGAGTTTATACTTAATTACTAAGATGATATGTGAACTTTTAACTTTTTTAAAATGCATTGATTGGATTTTATTCATGAAATTTAACTGTTCGATGAATATATTTCACAAACAATATCTTTATACTTTAAATTATAATATTTTTAGTTCATTTAATAAATATTTAGGAAGTAGAAAAGTAATGAAATATAAACACATTAAAATAAACGTTAAATCTTTATTATTAATTACTATTTGAATTTATGCAAAACAAGTTAACAAATTTGTTATAAACACATCACTTGTTAAATAATTGGTTTGAATTCGTCATTGATAGTCGATTGGATGGATTTAGTGTTAAACTCACGAACAATCTTGATGAATATTAACTTTATTTGAAATAAGAAAATCTGATATCTCCTTATTAATTATCTTTCCATTTTAACACATATGTGGAGACCCTCAGCGCACAAAATGAAAAGATAATTAATTATGCGAAATATTTCTAGTTTGGTCTCAGATATATATTAATTTAGATTCGTTTGTATAAAATAATTTAATTAATTAGTTATGGGAAATAAAAAGTCGAGTACTTTGCTTTTGAAATTTATATCACCTAAGTTTAACATAATATTTTTGTTTATATTCAAATCTTCTGAATCTAAACAAATGAGTAAACTAGAGGTGTCCAAATTAGCAGATGCATGCAGAAGCAAAAGAGCAAACTACAAATTAAAGCTGTTCAAATTATTAGATGCGGCACACTCACAACTTCTCATTTTTATTTTATTTTATTATTTTTTTTTTGTGTGGATGACCTGCGGTTCACACCATACCAGAAAAAATAAATTAATTAATGTCTGAAAAAATTGAATATCCGCTTTTACATATGTTTTACAATTACTAATCAAATGAAAAATCTTTTATTAAATATTTCTAGTTTGGTCTCTTATATATATATACAGAAAAAGAAGTTGACTACTCTACTTATATAAGCATATGAAGGTATATACTTATAAGTTATTTTTTTTGTTTTCAAAATTTAAAAAGTCGATCTAAACCGTTAGATGTTATCTCTATATTGAAATGTGCTTGGAGACCAAATTTTATATTTTTCTGAAATTTTTTACTATTTATTAAGCAACTTTGAAAATTGTTGATCCAACGGTGGCTTAACAAAACAGTAAAATCAGAAGCCGCCGTTGAATCAGCGATTTTCAAAATGGCTTAATAAATAGTAAACAAATTAAAAAAAATGTAAAATTTGGTCTCCAAGTACATTTCAATATAGAGATCATATCTAACGGTTCATATCGACTTTTTAGATTTTGAGAATGAAAAAATGACTTATAACTATATACCCTCATATGCTTATGTAAGTAGAATAACCAACTCCTCTCTCTCTATATATATATAGATTCATTTGTATAAAATAATTTAATTAGTTAGTTATGGGAAATAAAACCTCAAGTACTTTGTTTTTGGAATTCATATCACCTAAGGTAACCTAATACTTTTGTTTAGATTCAGATCTTCCGATGGGAATGTGTACGAATATTAAAAAGGTACGTGCATTCCACCTCGGGTCCGATTGGCCCAAATTTTAATCGAATGGTCCGGATCTAAACATAAATATTATGTCACCTCAGACGTTATGCAGCATGGACGTACTCTTGCTTTTGCACCACACATAGTTTCCTTGAAAAGTAATTAATGCAGATATATATCATTTTCAGTCCAAACCCCAGAGTCAAAATAAATAATTGTCACTCAAAAATTGACAGTCTCTAATTTTTTTATTTACTAAAAATTATCCTTGGCACAGTTAATATACATGCTTATCTTTCCGATATTTTTTTTTCTAAGTGCCAAATTTGTTGGAGACCAGAAATTCAGTCCAAGAAAATGACAATAGGAGCTAAGATCATGCACTACCACCAGGTTCTAGAGATGACTTTCAATCATGCATATTTTCAACTGAAAAATATATGACTGATTCCAGATTCCCATCAGTACTTCCACTCAATATTAATTGCTTGCATGTGATAATGTCCAAGTTGAAACAGACTATATTTAACTTGACTACTACTGATTAGTACTGTTCAAGAGATAAGACTAGCTAATTTTAATACTTTCTTTTAGAGAAAGATGGAGATCTCATCTTGCAAATTTCAACAACCATAAATGATTTATGAACAACGAATTTAGTTACAGTGGCATTAGCTCCTATCTCTTTACATAGAGACGTGTACTCAATTCTTAAAATTAGCATCTAAAACATGATGAAGTGCACGGGATCCTTTAATAAAAAAAATAACCATGAAGGATTTCTTATTTTGGTTTTGAACACGTGACTTCCTTGTTCTTTATTACTATACCAAAGACCAATTAATATTAAGACCGGCTAATACCACGAGGGATTGAAATTTGATTGCCTCTCATGTGTTCAAGATAATTTAGACACAATAGCACTATCTTCATGTTTCAGGTCCATCTGATTTAGGCATATCAGGTGTTTAGCAAACTCTTTTTTTCTTTAAAGGTATTAATTAATTTAAACTACTCTCATCATCTAATTCTAATTATTTACACTCTTAAACACTATAATACATCATTCTCCATCCCTCTCTACGACCGGATCCGATTCCATCCGATAACCGCCGCGCTCCAATGTTCAGATCTACTCACCGCAGCACTCCAACAGCCGGATCTACACACTGTTGCGGTCCGGCGGCCGGAACTACCCACCCTTTGCTTCGATCTAGATTGATAGAAACTCTACACTCCGAACTCCGACGATACCGCGCTCTCTGCTCCGATCGGCTCTGTTTGGCTCGGCTCGCTCCCTCCTCTCTCTATCATTGTTTTCTTCGCTCAAGAAGGTAGAATTGAGAGAGGAGATAATATCTCTGTGTCGGATGGAGGTCTAAAAGAGGTGAGAGTAATGAAATGGAGGGAGTGAGGAAGGGGTGTTTAGGAAACTTAGTTGCACATTATCTTTAGATCAACTTGGAATGAGGAACACTATGATATACTTGAAAGTTATATTGTTGTTGTCCCTGATGCAACTCTTTTTATTCATAGATATAGTAGAGAATCTTTTATTATATAAAAAATATTGATGTTTGTACAAATTTGATCACTTTATTATCAAGTCTGTTAAATTTGATCACTGCAATTTGCAGTATTAATAGAGAAATTATTATTGCAGCTCTGTTATGCACTCGCTATATATATATTTGGAATATCAAAAGTGTTTGTACTTAAAAGTAGAAACTATTAATTCATGTCTGACTTTGTAAATATTTATATCTAGTATACAAAGTGTGAATATTTTTGTCTTTTTTGAATGATTATAAATAAATTTTAGTTAAAAACTTTGTTGAATAATTAAATAAATACAACTTTCAAAAAGTCATTAGCTAGAAGTGCAAGTTATAAACATTCTTATCATCAAGAATAAATATGTTTTTGAGAGAAGTATAAACACATTTTGAGTGCAAGTGAGTGGTTCACATATTTAAATTCACTTCTTTTGTTTGACTTTGTCAAAGTCATATCAGGTATATGCTTTCTGAAAACGTTATAAAATAAGCAGCATTGGAGGAACATACTGTACTCTAGCTAAGAGCCTGATGCTAAAAATGGAGAGCCCAATCAAGCTAACAATTTTCTTCTATATTGTTACCTTGTTTTCAGTTGCTACATCTCAACCTTCAAACAGCCTCACACCAGCTCAATTTCATGTTGGAGTTATACTTGATTCTACAACCCTTGTAGGCAAAATTGGCCAAACAAGCATTGCAATGGCTGTAGAAGATTTCTACACGACGCATGAGAATTACAGAACCAGGCTTAGGCTACATGGGAGAGATGCGAACAGCGATGACCTTCAAGCTTCATCAGCAGGTATTAAAACATTTATTGATAAGTTTTAGTGTTACTATTATTGTAGAAATAAATAAACAGGTTTTTTAAGTGGTACTGATATTATGCGCAAAGATGATGAAATAGGTCACACCACCTTGTAGAAAACCTAAATGCTAATTTGCTCTAAGTCGACACGCTAATATGTACTACCTGTAGCTACATACTTTGTGTAATTATATTGCACAATTAGGTAGTGAATGCCAAAAAAATGTGCCATTAGATCCATTAATTGTATAATTGTATACAATCATAGCGCTACTAACATTTTAAAGAAAAATTTGATGAAGAAGTTTCATGTATAAAATTAAGTAAGACTTCATGGTAGCAATAGTAGAGAAATCTGTGTCGAATACAAATTGAACCTAATGTCCGCAGACTGGCACCTCGTACATACCGCCACCTAAGCAATGAGCACCCCCACTTCACCCACACACACACTTCCCATAATCAAAGATTGATGAAGGGTGAAGAGTGCATTTTCCCCATTGACGAGGATTTATCTCGAGTCCTTGACCTACTTGTTCTATTCCTTTTCTTTCTTTTCTGATTTTTCTGTATCTTTAGCTTGACAAATTATCACATCTATTCACTTATGTGACATTTGTTACTTCATCCATACCAATTATCTGTTGAAATAAGTATCCGAAAATAGAATTCTGTGTTAATTGATTGTGTACTAAAAATAGAAAACTGGTTTGTCAGGTAAACCAGATTTAGTATCTCAATATTTAGATTAAGTTAGTAGGTGTTTTATATATGGAAAGTCCTTGTAATAGGTTTAGTGGCTGACGTGGGTTAGTTGTTTTCAAAATTAGATTTGTGTGGTGCTTAAATACAGCACTTGTAATAGAGATCAGTGTATTTTGGAAATAAAGGAATTCCAGAAATAAGAAAATAGTTGAAAGCAGAAATTCTCGTCTTGTCTCTGTTTTATTTTTTTTTTACCAAAGTTTCCAACATTATCCACACTTTGCTCATCCTAAAACCTATCGTTGATCCAAGTTAGGTTTCCACTGTCAGTATTTTCAAAAAAAAAAAAGATCCAACTTAGGTTCCTAATTGGAGGTTTCTATCTACATGCAGCACTAGACTTGCTACAAAGCATGAAGACTGAAGCCATCATAGGACCTCAGAAATCCTCTCAAGCTGTCATGATATCCAAAATTGGTAACAAAACGCAAGTACCGGTTATATCATTCTCAGCAACAAGCCCCACCCTTTCATCCATGCATTTGCCTTATTTTATAAGAACTAC
Organism: Carex pumila; assembly: GCA_033356055.1. Lineage (NCBI taxonomy): Eukaryota > Viridiplantae > Streptophyta > Magnoliopsida > Poales > Cyperaceae > Carex > Carex pumila. The sequence goes on along the minus strand of JARJHM010000274.1, from coordinate 140,271 downwards.
AATAAATGATGCTGCTGAAGTGCATGCCATTGCTGCGCTCATCAAATCCTATGGATGGCGAGAGGTAGTTCCGATCTATGAAGATACTGAATTCGGAAGAGGTATAATACCCTTCCTTGCCGACGCACTCCAAGAGATTGATGTCCGAATTCCGTATCGTAGCTTAATAAGTGAATCATCAACTGATGGCCAAATCCAAGAAGAGCTCTACAAGTTACAGACTATGCAAACAAGGGTGTTTGTTGTACACATGACGCCTTCCAAGGGTGCTACATTATTTTTAAATGCCAGAGAACTAGGGATGATGGAGGAAGGATATGTATGGATCATGACGAATGGATTGGTGAATGTCATTGAATGTTTCAATCGAAATGTAGTCAGAGCAATGAGTGGAGCTCTCGGGGTACGACCTTATGTACCCAAAACAGTGAAGTTGGAGAACTTTGCAACAAGGTGGAGAAAGAGATTCCAAGAAGACAACCCCAAGGATGAACCCTGTGAAGTTAGTACATTTTCCATTTGGGCCTACAACACAGTTAACGCACTGGCACTAGCAGTGGAAAAGGTTGGGGTTCAAAGTACGAAACTTGAAGAGAACTTTACGAGTTGTGTGCACTTGCCTGTCTTCTCTAATGGACCACAACTTCTCAAGGCAATTTCCAACATCAAGTTTCAAGGATTGAATGGCAATTTTGACTTGAGAGATGGGCAGTTGCAGTACTCTACATTCGAAATAATAAATGTGGTTGGAACAGGGATAAGGGGAATTGGATATTGGAGAGAAAAACAAGGACTATCAAGAAGAGTAGATACAAACTCTAATAAGAGTTACTCGACTTCATTACCAGATTTGAACCCAATCATTTGGCCTGGGGAATCAATTAAAGTGCCGAAGGGTTGGGAGATCCCGGTCAGCGGGAGAAAACTGAGTGTTGGAGTGAGAATGACTCCGACACCAGGATTCATGAACGTGGAGATAGATCCTGTGACAAATGCCATAATAGCAAGCGGGTTTGCTATCGATGTGTTTGAGGAAGCGATAAAGAGATTGCCTTATTCAGTCCCTTTTGAGTACAAACTTTTTGGAGACACTTCCGAGAGCTCGCTGAAGTTGAGTTATGACGATTACGTGTATCAAGTTTATCTCGGGGTAAGTATCTCTTTATGGAATATGCATAGTTTCATTTCCTTCTCTTGTATATATATAAAAGAAGAGTGTGCTATGGTAATATGCATATAACGAATCCACCCATGCTATGGATCTATATTTTCATTTTCTAAGTTCAAATAGTCAATCCGAACAGTTTAACATGATCTCCATATGAAAATGTACTTGCAGATCAAATTTATATTATTTAGATTTTTTTACTTTTTTTAAATAGGTAGAAAATCATTGCTTTTGAATGGTATTTTCTAGCTATCTAAACAAAGAGTAAAAAAATTCTAAAAAAATATAAAATTTGGTATGTAAGTATATGTACATATGAAGATCAAGTTGAATGGTTCAAATTGACTACTTGGACTTTTAAAATGAAAGTACTGGTCCATAGTGCAGACCACTGTGTAGTATGCATATTACTAGGGCTGCAAACAAACCGAATCGAATCAAATCTACCCTAGTTCGAATTTGAATTCGAAATTATTTCGAACCAAATCCAATTCGAAATTGAATCTATTTCAAACCTAAAAGGCTAGTTCGAATTTGGTTCGGTATAATTCGAACTAGTTCGATTTGATTCGGAATTAGTTCGAAATTGATAACAATTTAATTAAATTGAGAGCAATTCGGGAAAGGGGAGAAGAAAAAGAAACTCTCAATTCGAATTCGAACTACGGGAAGGGGAGAAGAAAAGCTCTATGGGGAAGAGGAGAAGAAAAGCAAGTTAAGTGGATAACTCCAGATATAGACATATAGGGAAATAAATCTGCTACGATTCCAACCTACGATCTCAAATCCCAGCCATTGATTTATTGGAATGCAGAATCTAAAAAAAACTTACCTTTCGGTACACAAATCCCAAAATAAATCAATAGTTGAGATTGAGATCGCATGAAACTACAATCCGTAGGAATCGTAGCAGATTTATTTCCAGCCATATAGTAAAGGAGAGTATGAGTCTAAGAGATGACACGTGACAAGGTATGGCTAATGTATGGGTCCATGTCAGGCAGCTTCTCTCCTCTTATCGGTGCAAATGCATTATTCTATTCCAATTCTAGCTATTGATTATTAAAACGAGGAGGAGAGGTCAGAGCCGGCTCCAAACGAATTGAACCCAAAAAAAATTCGCAAACTATCGAATCGAATCTGTTATGGTTCGAATTCGAAATTAATTAATTTTAAATCGAACTGGTTTGAATTAATTTCGAACCGAATTACTTTTGAATCGAATTTTTTTCAAACTTTTTCAAATCGAACTCGAATCGAATCATGAATCTCGAATTTTTTGTGCACCCCTACATATTACCATAGCCTCACTCATCAAAGAATATTTGTCCTTAAAAGAGTAAAATGAGTACAATTTGTTGATATTACTGTTCAGATGTTGCAGTCATATAATATCATGGTAATATGTATCCAGGTGTGTATAGATCTATATCCAGTAGTCAAATATATATTATAATAGGACTCAGGTATATATATACTTGTGTTTCTTCTTTCTACTTTCTGAACTCCAATATATAATTGATCAATCAATCCCATGAATACATAAACAATATTTTGATTAAAGAATTGATTTGTGGTTGCAGAACTATGATGTGGTGATAGGGGACATTACAATAAGATACAACCGTACACGCTATTCTGATTTCTCAGTATCATACGCCGAGTCGGGAGTAGGAATGATTGTGCCGGTTAAGGAAGCTGTGAATAGAAACACATTAATTTTCTTGAAGCCATTAACTGCAGACCTATGGCTAGTGAGCATTGTGTTTGTGATCTACACAGGCATTGCCATATTGATTTTGGAGCCAAAGATGAGAGCTTCACTCAGGGGTTCATTATCTATGCATATCCATACCATAGTGCATCTATCCTTCTTTGCATATAGTAAGTAAAAGCTCTGTTTCTTTTTCTTTTTTTTTTGACAAAAGTGGAATTTCTCACCTGTTTCATTACGAAACCAAATAGTTCATACATGAATCTAAACAATGCATAAAAGTAGATGATCAAACCACTTACAAAAAGCAGAACTGAAAACAAAAGACCTAAACCAGCAAAAAGTTTATCATAGGATATAAGCAATTACAAAATATAAACGATATCAACAACAACTAAAGATCTGACGACTTGCATCCCTTAAGGCTTTCTTTCAATCCAAGGATGTCTTTTAAATATTATTAGCTATTACAGTTTACAGATTTATCACTCTTTATTCACAAATTAATAATTTAGCTAATAAATTGCAGAAGAGAGACTAGAGAGCATCCTATCGAAGATAGTGGTTATGGTATGGGTCTTTGTTCTCCTTGTATTGACATCGAGTTACACTGCTAGTCTAACCTCGATGCTTACTGTCCAACAGCTTCAACCAACAGTAACCGACATCCATGATCTGTTAAACAAGGGTGACTATATTGGATATAAAAAGGATTCATTTGTGGAGGGTTTAATTCAACAGATTGGCTTTGACGAATCAAAGATGAGAGGTTACTACCACCCCGAGGAATTTGACGAAGCACTCAAAAAAGGAAGTGCGAATGGTGGAGTGTCTGTAATAGTTCATTCAATACCTTACATCAAGTTATTCCTTGCCAAGTATTGTGATTCTTACACAATGGTTGGACCCATTTTTAAGACTGCAGGATACGGATTTGTAAGTATACCATTTCTTATGTAATTTTACATGCAACAAACTAATTCAAATGGCGTACTTGCATAAGCAATAACTTGTAAACAATGAAAACTCTTAATACTTGATATATAAACATGACACTTTTTCTCAGAGCAGACGATATAATATTCTTCACAATCTTTGATTAAATATGGAAGAAATCACAATAGGAAAAGAAAAAGGAAGCAGTTTACATTTTAAATTGTTAATACCAGTTTCATCTTACTAATTTCTAGTTCTACATATATAGGCTTTCCCGAAGGGTTCTCCACTAGTTCCAGACATATCCCATGCAATTCTAAACATAACTGATGGAGACGACATAATACGAATTGAGAAGAAATGGATTGGAGACAAGAATTGTCACAACACTGGCAGCATCATCGACAAATCCAACAGCCTAAACTTTTACAGCTTCTGGGGACTTTTTCTCATCACAGGAGTTGTTACTACCATCTCCCTACTAATATTTGCTATCATGTCATTTTTCAAGAAACGGAGAAAGATGATCAGCATTATGAGCCTTGAAATGAGTTCTGACGAGACAAATGACAACAGAGACTTGCCTACTATAAGCCAAGAGGAATACCAGAAGAGTGATACTTTTGGCCCACCTGATAAGCACAACAATGATGCTTCTCCACAGATGCCATAGAATTATCGCCAATAAGATATCATGATATCAGTTTACATTTTTGCAGTATAGTTTATTCCATGCAAATATAAAATTATAGGTAGATAGTGAGCATAGTGGATTTAATCTATCCAGTTTTATAAGATTACCTTGAGTGGTATTATATTTTCAAATTTCAAGTCTATTTAAACTATTGATAACTCACAGAATTCAGACATCTGTTGAGGATCAAAGAAGTAACGAGAGATTGCTAACATTCTGGGGATGAGTCATGTGATTAATCAGGGCTCAAGGTTGGAGTGCTTGCTGGTATATTGTTGTCTAAGATCTTTTCTAAATTACAAATTTCAAGTTTAATTGCACCAAGCCTTGTTCATTTAATAAATCCATAACCAAGCAAACAAATAATTATCTACATTTTATTTCCTAAAGAGTTATGTGTTAGGTGTAATCAGTGCAAGGAGGGGAGCTCTCGAAAATGTATCTGTAGTTTATGGGTGTAGACACCATCCGCACACTAGCAATGGCAGTTGAAAATGTATGGGTTGTTCGGCAACAAGAGATTAAGCCTCCTTAAGGCTTAATCCGCTCTCTTTAACTTCCTTAGTTGCTTAATCCTGCCGAACACCGGTTCCTTAGCACAGATTAAGATCATGTTCTTTAGCCCCCTTTTTCCCGGATCGTAATCCTCTGCTCGAATCTTAAGGCACCTCTACCCCTCCTTTAGTTTCCTTAGCTTTCACCCACGGATTAAGATAACTGAATATCGGTTCCTTAGTACTCCTTAAGCTCTTAATCCGTAGTTGCCGAACGGCCTCGTAGGGTTTAAAAAAAAATCAAAACTGCAAAACCCTCCAAGATATTCAATCCATTACATGATTTTCCCAATGGACCCCAGCTTCTTGAGGTATTCCCAAAATCTTGGTTCAAGGTTTGAGTGACAGCGCTCTAGATGCCTTTAACTTGTACATCCATGACACTCAAATACGGAAAATACAAGCATGACTTTCTCTCTGTGATAACATGAATACATCCATTGTAAGTAGATGTTTTCATGCTCAACTATTTACACACAATCATTATCATGAGTACAACTAATTATCTTTAAAGTTTCGATAGCGGAATTAAAAATCATCAAAAGCAAATCAAAGATTTTAGAAATCAAAGTCTTCACGTGTGAATCAATCAAATAGATTACATACCTTCGTCCATAGTAATCTTTAAAACAATACTTGAATCGTTTTTCGCAAACCATCAGAAGAACTGCAAAGCAATTTAGAACAATACTTGAATTGTTTTTTGCAAACCGTCAGAAGAACTGCAAAGCGATTTCTCTCATCTTTCTCTTTCTAAGTAATGACAACTTGTTCTTTATGAATATAGATGAAGAGAGAATCAACCTTACTGTTAGAATTAACATTACTTATGCCCGTCATTAAAGCAATCATTTATAGGGGATGAATTAACACAGCCAGTGCATCCAGCAAAAAGGTGGATATAATAGCGCACCTATCAATATGCACCTTTTAATAACGCATCTGTTATTATGGCATTATGCACTGTATCATGCATTATATGTTTTAATAGCGCATCTGTTAACAACGCACCTTTTAGTCAAAGGATGCAATTATGAGTCATGAGTCAAAGGATGCATTCTTTAATCATGCTTCATAATCAGTCAATGCATCTTTAATTCAACTATGATATACACTCAATACTGCGTAGCCTTTAATCAGAAACTATATGCACCCTTTAGCGCATGAGTCAAATTAAGTTATCATGCATGAACCTTGCGCACCAAGCATCTGATAATCACGCCTATCAGTATAACAGTATGCATCATTTAAATCACGCCTATATCAAGGCCTAATTAAATCACGCAACTTGATTAAGCCCATTAGTTTTTATTTGGGCCACATTATTTTCTTACATCCATGTCACTCAAACCTGATGTTAAACATCCATGTCACTCACACATGAATAAAAATTATCATATAAAAGCAAATATAGTTTAATGAATATATCCATGTTACTCACACATGAATAAAAATTATCATATAAAAGAAAATACGGAAAGTACAAGCATGGCTTTAACTTATACCTGATGTTAAACAACTAATTGATGGAACTAGAAATAAAAATTAATCAACTATGCAAAAAGTTCACAAATTTTGCCATCTGACCTTATCTCTGTGTGCCAAGTAACTATACCTGCTTCTGTTTTTAAAAACCACGAACCAATCTGCGAAAAAAACCCGGTTGAACCATGCTCTGTTTTTTTATCACGCATAAGGAGAAAGAGAGAATCAGACATCACATGTTCTTACTTTTTGAATGACACGTGTTCCTACTGTCCAGAGAGAGGTTACTAGGAGACCCTTGTATTATTTAATTATATAGGAGATCCTTATGTTTTAAATATTATAAAAGAGTCTATCAAATATAGTATACACCACAATTATTTAGATACATATAATAATATGTATATAATTATCGTTATTATTTTATTATTTATATTTTTATAAACTTTGGTACTGCAAAATCCTAAATCTTTATAATTTTAATAAACTGATCATACAAAATTAAATGGTGGGATGGTATATTTTATCTCCTAAAAGAATTATGTTTGTCATTTGTTGACAAAATAATTAGTTTTATTATATTTTGAGATAAATTTTTAATTAATCTATATATATATAATTATTTTATGAGAAGGGTTCAAATGCACCCAAATTTTTGTGTACCCAAATGCATCCTATTTTTTTTCTCCGTTTTCAAAGTCCGAATAGTCAATTCGAACCGTTAGATACGATATATATATTATGATGTGCTTGGAGACCAAATTTTATATTTTTTAGAATTTTTTTACTATTTATTAAGCCACTTTGAAAAATCGCTGATCCAATGGTCCAGAAAATGTAAAATCAGCGATTTTCAAAGTGGCCTAATAAATAGTAAACAAATTCCAAAAAATGTAAATTTTGGTCTCCAAGCACATCTTAATATATAGATCGCATCTAATGGTTCAGATTGACTATTCTAACTTCGAAAACGGAGAAAAAGAATTTGAAAGATAGAGTATATTTGAACCCTCCTCTTATTTTTTATGTATGTGTAATTTTCACTATAATAATATATATTTCTTTTAATAACAGTACTTATATCTCATAAATATATCAGTATTTAAAAAATCAACGGTTCGACCGTTTGACCCACTGATTCAACCAGTGAACTATTAAACCAAAACTTTACCGGGTTGATGTCCGGTTCAGTTTTGATAACATTGGTTCTTTTGGTTTTTGTAAAAAAAAAAGTAACTATGTTAGTTTCATAGAAATCTTTTTTTTCTAATAAAAAATCTACCATTTTCCTCCTGTGCGGAGGTAGATCACACTCTCAGTTGATTTTTTCTAAGGTCATTTGATAGATCAATCAGACGGTCTACGACAACGACAACAGGAAAGGAGCGCTTGTTGTCAATATACACTTGAAAGTCCAACCAGGACGAATTTTCTTTTTTCCGGTTTTGAATCATTTTAAATGACTTAATTTGACAGCTATGTACACTAAAAAACAACAATTATTTCTTCCCCAAATCTACAGTGAAGAGGGAGTCCGTGTCCTCCCAGGTACCTGAGTTGCAATTTGAAAGAACAAACGGTCCATATTAAGTCTATTCAGATAAATTCAATTCGGTAGCCGTTGTGAACTGTCGGAAGTTACTTTAAGATTTGTGCCAAGCTAAAAGAACGGTCCTGATTTTCAATCTGCACCTCAGGTACCTGAGGTGAAACGGATTCGTGAAGCGGGTGTACCTCAGCAGTTTAAATTTGATGTGATGTGCATTGAATCTAAAATATATGCATCCCCAAATATACAATCTAAAATTTTCTAAAATACTCTAAAATAAGCTAAAAGTCACTTAAATATGCTAAAATATGCTCAAATATTAAATAGGCTAAAAATATGTTAAAATAGACTAGTATGCTAAAATATTCTAATATGCTAAAATTTACTAAAATATGCTAAAATTTGCTAAAATACACTAAAATACGCTAAAAGTCACTTAAATATGCTAATTGCACTAAAAATATGCTAAAATCTACAAATAATAGAAATATTTCATCTATTTTTTGAAAACTTTTTATATTTTACTAGAAATCTAATATAAAAATTATAGTTAAAATACCCTAAAATATCCTTAAATAAGCTAATTGCGCTAAAAATATGCTAAGATAAACTAAAATATGATAAAATTTGCTAATTACGTTACATTGCACCAAATTACGCTTAATTATGCTAATTATGGTAAAAAATACAAAATTACGATAAACTATGCTACATTAATCTAAATTATTTTAAATTAAGCTTAACTACGCTAAATTAATCTAAATTTAGCTAATTATTCTACATTATACTAAATTAATTAATTAAAACTAACTAAAAGTAAAAAAAACCAAGTACAACTAAATTATACTAATTTTGGTACATTACTAACTAAATTATACTAATTTTACAACCATTTTGCACTAAAAACGTTTATTAATTTCTGTTGAAAAACGTTTCTTTCTTTGGAGCATTAAACATGTTAGATTTTGAGTGGATTGTGTTTGTGAAGTGTCCTTGTTGCCTTGTCTTTCTTCTCCTGACCGTCTGCCATCTCTCGTCGTTATCTTCTTTATTGTGTTTTTGTTGTTGATCGCCAGTGAATTGCCTCCAGTTCTCGTTCTTTTTTTTTTTAAACCTTAACAACGGCTGCCAAGTATAATTTTGTCTCCAGTTCTCCTTCCAGTTGCCTTGCTGCCTCGGTATTCGCTCCATCTATAGAGAGCAGATTTTATTATGGGAACCTATTGTTTTGAATTATGTTGTATTAGATTATCATTATTCCTACATCTTTTCCTATGTGAGAAATATGTATTTGTTGGTATTAATTGTGTTGTAACACTCGGTAATTTTTTTATTTTTTTTTAAAGAGGGATGGATTGAAAGAGGTATAACCCATTGTGGTAATTATTTTTTCCTCAATGCCTAAAAATTTTAAAAGTTCTACCAACAATCCAACATACAAAAGTGAATTTGAATCAAAACTATTTATAATTTGGCATTCTTTAAACCTCCTGAGCCCTGATGAGGCCCCATCTCTGAGCAGCCCCTTTTCTTCAGAGAAGCCACCTGCTCTCTAACCTGATCCTCCAAGTCTCTTGCATCTCCTTGGAAAATAATATGTTTTCTTAAACAGTACAAACTACAAAGTTTATTCATGATAAATTAATTTCAACCAGAATCTAGGGTTTATTTTTTATCGGTGGGCTTATCCATGCCAAATTGGGCCTTTTGGGCCTCCAGCTCTTTATATAATCTGCCTCCGGGACAAGTGCATTTGATTGGGCTCATGGCATCGGAAAAAACATCTCAGATTTCTCAAAGCCAGTTTGTCGGGGAAGCATATTCTCTGGATACCTTACATATTAGAATGAGCTTTCAGTAAGTCAAAATAATTAGGAACCTATATTGTCTTTCATTTCTTTGTATAGAATATATATATATATATATATATATATATATGTGTGTGTGTGTGTGTGTGTGTGTGTGTGTGTATATATGTATATGTATATATGTATATATATATGTACATATGTATATATGTATATAGATATGTACATATGTATATATGTATATAGATGTACATATGTACATATGTATATATGTATATATGTATATAGGTTGTGGCTAATTTGCTGCCGGCAGCATTTCTGCCGGTGGTACTGCCACTATTTTTTCTATTTTTTGATGTTCAAACGGAAAATTTAAACCGTTAGATATTTAATCTATATTATAATCTACTTGGAGACCAAATTTTACATTTTTTAGAATTTTTTTACTATATATTAAGCTGGTTTGAAAACCGCTGATTTCAATGCTGCAGAAATTTACTGAAATCAGCGATTTTCAAACCAGCTTAATATATAGTAAAAAAATTCCAAAAAATATAAAATTTGGTCTCCAAGTATATTATAATATAGATTAAACATCTAACGGTTTGGATTTGTTGTTTGGACATCGCACGGCTAAATATAGTCCCGGCAGCACCTCTGCCGAAATGTTGCCAGTAGCAATTTAGACAAACCCTATGTATATATGTATATATGTATGTATATATATATGTGTGTGTGTGTGTGTGTGTGTGTGTGTGTATAAAAATAGAGTTGGGCTATGGTGAGTTGCGAAGCAAAGCGACTATTTTACTTCACACTCATATTTTGTGATTTTAAAGTTCAAAATATCGATCCAAACTGCTCAAGATGATTTTCATATTGAAATGTGCTTGGAGAACAAATTTTACATTTTTTGGAAATTTTTTACTATTTATTAAGCCACTTTGAAAATCACCAATCCAGCGGTCCAGAAATTTTTATTTTTTTTTACTGTTCACCTCGATTTTCAGATTTTCAAGTGGCTTAATAAATAGTAAAAAAATTCCAAAAAATGTGAAATTTAATTCCAATCAAATTTTAATATAGATCAAACATCTAACGGTTTGAATTGACTATTTGAACTTTGAAAATGAAGATATTGCGTGAAGTAAAAACGTGTTTTAATTACTTCGCAACTCACCGTAGCCTTACTTATATATATATATATATATATATGAGAAAGAATACTTTTTTTAAATTCCAACTTGAGAAAGAGTATTTTTTTTTTAAGTTCCAGATCATGTTATTCAACTGGAATAATATTTACAAGAAATTCTTCATTTGGATTTCAAACTTGTAATCTCCCGTATGAGGAGATTGTCTTTGTTACTAAATTAAATGTTGATTCGCATGTGCTTCAATCGTGCTTTAGATTTTTTTTCTCTATTTTCAAAGTTCAAATCCGAACCTTCATATTAAAATATTTGGAGACCAAATTTTATTTTATTTTTGGACTTTTTTGTTATTTTTTTAGATATGTACAAAACCATTGTTTCTAGAAGATTATGGACTATTCAAAATAGTGATTTTGTACCTATCTATTAAAATAGTAAAAAAAAATTCTAAAGAAGTATAAAATTTGGTTTCCATTCTTCAAGAACATTTTAATACCGAAATTTTTAAATATACCATTTTTGCAAAAATAATAAACCAAAACACCATTCTTTTCTGAAATTGTTAAAAATGTGATGGCCGCATCTTCTAGAAGCAGCCACGTTTATCGTGGCTGCATCGTAGATCTCCCTAATTTTAAAGTACTACTCTGTAAGAGGAGTAGTTTATATAAACTTATCAAAGCTCTTCCACCTCCCTTAGATAACTATAGGCAAAGCAGTCAGTTTTTTGGGCTGCTTCTAGAGGATGCAACCACCCAATTTTTTTCTTTTTTTTTTCAAAATGCAGTTTTTTTGGTAAGTTGTTTTTTATGTTATTTTGTTTTGATTTATTTTGTTTTTTGTTTTGATTTATTTGTCATTTTAAAAGTAGTTGTAATTGTTCTATTCATTTGTTCGATATGTTGTTACAAAATAAAAACAACAAATAAAAAATCAATAGTAGGATAAATAAACTGTATCGTATGATAAGCTGAAATTGTATCTATTGAAACCTAGGGTTTGTTATGTAAATTAAGCCAAGTTTTGTTGAAATTAGGTTTGATTAGGTTAGAAATGTCCAAAAGTTCAAGTTATTGTCCTAGTTATGTTTATTTTACAGGTAATCAAGTATTTGGAACTTAACGAAGCAAAACGGGGTGAGTTAGCACGAAGATTGGAGCAACTGCCAACATCCATTGCGGCCTGAAATGGAGTCATTGCGACCCGCAACCAAACAAGTCAGAGCTTTCATTTTTGCACAGTCATTGCGGCCCGCAAGAACCTTTATTGCGGTCTGCAAGGACTTTTATTACGGCCCACAATGACCTCTCAAGATTTTTCTGCCCTCAATGAATGTATTGTGGCCCGCAATTAGGTCGGTTCAGAGCCCGAATTTGCTATTTTTGGTTAGTTATTTGTAGGTTTTAGAGAGGGGTATAAAAGGGGACCTATAGAACATATTAGGTACGGTTTTTAGGGAGAATTTCTAGGTTTTGAACAAGGAAGAGCAAGGAAAAGCAAGGAAGAAAGAAGAAGGGAGAAAAGAACATAATCGATCAACCAGTTTTATTATTTTCTTTCCTTTGGAACTCTTTTACTCTTTTGATTTCATTTGTGCTTTAGCCATGACTGGCTAAAGGCTTTTCTATGGTTGATTAGGGTTGTACTTGAAACTTTTGTTATGATTTAGTTGGTTTTATTTTATATGTTCTTGTTCTTTGTTGTGATCTATTATTTATTTTAAGTGATTGTGAAGACTTAATCGAAATTGCATGAAACCCTAGGATTTGGTATTTACAATTGAGAAATTGAATATTAGGTCCAGACCATAAAAAATAGGGTATTTGATATGCTAAGTACCGAGAGGTGATGCTTGTCTTATACGAGCTTTACCCAATAGTTTAGACAAATCGTGCCAAGTACCGAGAGGTGAAAGACAGTTTTCTGAATTAATTGGGACAGTAAGAACTTAATGACTTTAGGTTAGAGTAGCCAAGTACTGAGAGGTGACGTTTATTCTAATTTAAAGATGGTATTAATATAGAAATATCACTCTGTACCTACAACACCAAACTGTGCCTCATAAATATAAGAACAGAAATTTATAAACCAATTAGTCGTGACATTAGTGGATAGGAACCCTAAGAAACCCAATTTCTCATACTTGTTAAAAATCAAATTTCGTTTTAAGACTTTAGTTTAATTCAGTTTAATCACAATCAAACCAACCAATTGAACAAACAAAAACCTTTTTATTTTTCTTTTACTAAATTAAATTGATAGGTTAGATTTGATATTCCAACTTGTCCCTGTGGAGACGATCCCTAAGTACTACTCGACAAGGTTGTACACTTGCAACCGAATTGAGCGTAAATTAGGATTTATTACTTGTATTGTAATAATCACATCATCAGACAAAATAAGCATCATAATATAATAAGTCATAGTATCTGACAAACACTACAGTAAAACAAAGTACGAAAATAAACTACAATCTAATAGTCAGAAGGACTAAATGGCTACCTCTGTCTCCTGGCCCTCAAACCCCGAATCTGCACTGCGAGTGGCGTGTGGTCGAGAGAATCATCTGACTTAGCATCCTCTACATGACCATCCCCAATCTCGATCAACTGTTGGACTGCAGGACCAAATGCTATTGTCTGTTTAGTCTCAACTGGCGGGAATAAACCATAGGCACATCTCATGACAGGATCCTCCACGGAGATGGGAGGATACTGCGTGGAGGTGCCAACAATGTCTAGGCAGGGAGGATGTGTGCAGGTGCTAGGAAACGGCAGGAAGGGGTTAGGCTGAACAAACCCTGGTAGATATGAAGGAGGCATCGTCTAAGTCAGAACATACCCCAGAGGATACAAACCATCAGGGTCTATATTGATATTGAAGCCCAATCCCTCGTCCTCCTACAAATTTACAAATTAGTTATGCATTATTAAAAAAAAAAATTTGCACAAGTTGTATATTTTTAAGAATCATACCTGCATCTGTGTGGCCTAAGTTGGGATCTTCTCCTGAGTAAGGATGGCCTGCTCCTGTATAGGGATGGCCTGATGTGCAGCATGTTGGCGCAATGTCTCAACACCTATGTCAAACGTCTAGCCAACAATCTCAACAGCCTAGATCGTAGCCCAAATAGCCTCGTCACCAGCGTATGCGACGTAGATATCAGGCTCATCTGATATGTCATCAATCTGATCACATCCAGGCAATCCTGCACATCTCAGGAGAGAGTTGATGCGCGTCTTGTACCCACATTGACAAACCGCAGGTACATTGTGCTTGAGGATGGCTTTCCCAAGTCTTTTACAGCCCCACACCATGGCCATTGTCGCCACTATGACGCAGCTCTTAACTAAATATAAGACCTGGAAAAAATGAGAGTAAAACAATATATAAATGTTGTACAGATATAAATATTGCAAGTTTTTTAAAGTAAACATACCGTAGATGCAAACGGTGCATCGGCTAGAATGATACCAAACCGTTCAACGTCTTCTCCATATTGAAATGCGTTTGGAGACCAAATTTTACATTTTTTGGAATTTTTTTACTATTTATTAAGCCACTTTGAAAATCACTGATCCGGCGGTCCAGAAATTTTTACTGTTTTTTATTGTTCATAGTAAAACATCCATTTTCAAAGTGGCGCAATAAATAGTAAAAAAAATTCTAAAAAACGTAAAATTTAGTCTCGAAGCACATTTCAATATAGAGATCACATCTAACGGTTCAAATCGGTTGTTTGGACTTTCAAAATGAAAATACGGCGTGGAGTACAAACACGTTTTACTCTATGGCTCACCGTAGTCAACCTATTATTTTGGTCAATAACTAATTTTACATGTACTTAAAATTTGGACCCAATTTACTTGGTCTAGTAAAAATAAGTACTTTTGAAAAAATAAACTAATTATTTGAGATATAACTAATTTTGGTACAGTTCGATATTTATTTTGGTCAATATCTAAATCAGAAATTATAAACCCTAAATCCTAAACCCTAATCCTAATCCTACTCCTAATCCTACACCTAATCTAAACTAAAAATTGAAATTAGAAAGAAGAAGAAACTTACCCGATTCGAAGGGATTGAAATTCAGGAAACTGTGAGGAAATCTGGCACCAGCGGCCACTATTTATAGGGCCTGGGGTGGCCGCATCCCCTAGAAGTGGCGAAGACCGCATCCTGTAGAAGCGGCCCATAATAGGTGCCCTCTTTTCCTAGAAGTGGCCATGGCATTTTTAATAATTCCAGAAAAAAAAAATAGTGTTTTGGTTTATTATTTTTGCGAAAATGGTATATTTAAAAATTTCGGATTTTAATATGAAGGATGTGAGTATGATTGTAGCATAAATCAATATTACATTTTAACCCTACTTTTAAAAATTGATACTCAATTATTTGTCATTTCATATTGTTAAATCTTTGTAGATTTTTAACTTCTTTGTAGCCGCCTTTCACCTAATTACTATCTCACTTGATTCTTATTTTATTTTATTTTTTAAAACGAATACTATAATTATTCAGAGAAAAAGAAGCTGTAAACACTTTACATACAAAATATAAAACAAGCTATAAATTGTTTTTATTAAAAAAAATTAATAATTGTTTGGGGCATTTAATTTAGTCAACCATACCCAGATCTTTTTCAGGACTTTTGCGCACTTCATCCAGCTTGAAAATTATTGACGTCTAGTTACCGATGCGGTCGCTGCACACATATTTGAAACGGTACTGATGTAGGAAAAAAAAAAAAAAGGTCACTGCCAGAAATAGTTCTTGTGGTGAGAACAAGTCCAAATTTTGAATCTCATGCATGAATTAACATGAGACCTACCCTTTTCCGGTCCTATGCGGGACGTATATCACACTCTCAGTTGATTTTTCTCAAGAGTCATTGGATAGTCAATCAAACGGTCTACAACAACGACAACAGGCCCGGGGAATGCGTAGTGCTAGCTGTCAATATACACTTAATTGAAAGTCCAATAAAATTAGTATGAGTTTATACTTACTAGGAAGGTATGTGAGCTTTTAACTTTTTAAAATCCATCGATTGGATTTTATCGACGAAATTTAACTGTTCGATGATATATTTCACAAACAATACCTTCATATTTTAAATTATAATATTTTTAGTTCATTAAATAAATATTCAAGTAGTAGAAAAGTAAATGAAAAATGACCACATGCATTAAAATAAACTTTCAAATTTTTATTATTAATTATTCCTATTTTAATTTATGCAAAACAAGTTAACAAATTTGTTATGAACACATCACTTGTCAAATAATTGGTTTGAATTGGTCATTGATAGTCAGAAAAATTAAATTAATTAATATTTGAAAAAAAAAAAGAGTATCCGCTTTTACATATGTTTTACAATTACTAATCAAATGAAAAATCTTTTATTAAATATTTCTAATTTGGTCTCTGATTTATTAAAAAGGTTACGTGTATTCAACCTCCGTCAGATATTTTTTTTTCTAAGTGCCAAATTTAATGGAGACCAGAAATTCAGTCCAAGAAAATGACAATAGGAGCTAGCTAGGATCATGCACTACCACCAGGTTCTAGAGATGACTTGTCAATCATGTTCCATTAATTGCATATTTTCAACAGATTATATATATTTGACTGATTCCCATCCGATAATGTCAAAATTGAAACAGACTATAATTAATTTAACTACTCCGTACTGATTAATACTGGTCAAGAGACAAGACTAACTAATATTGGTTTTAGAGAAAAACGAAGGTACATATAATCTTCAAAATTTCAATATCTATCCATAAAGGATTCTTGTTCAGATTTCGAACATGCAACTTCAACACAGAGGAATATTATCATTTTTTACTAGATCAAAGACCGATTAATCTTAAGACTGGCAAATATCTGAGGAGCTCAAGTGGCAATGGGAAAGGGGTAAAAGAAAAAAACCGTAGTAATTAAAGTTTGATTGCCTCTTATGTGTTCAAAATATTGGCAATATTTTCATGTTCAGGTCCACCTAATTTAGTGCCACATTATGTGACTCATCATGGTTAGAGCAACTTGAATGAGGAACACTGATACTTCAAACCTTAATGTTGTTGTAATAAAGGCTAGTCATTGATGTAAACAAGTTCATATCGTGATAGAGAAATTATTTTTGCACTATATGTTTTGCATTATTTATATACAATATATCCAAAAGAGTTTGTACTTAACGTTTATATTATTTATATCTGAATTTGCAAGTACTTATATTTATACGAAATGTTTTAAATTTTTTTGTTGTTGAATGATCACAATTAAGTTTAAGTTAAATACTTTGTTGAATAATAAAACAATAAAACTTCCATTATTTTTAGTTACTGATAATGCAAGTTATAAACATTTTTATCATCAAGTGTAAACTTTTTCCACGAGAAGTATAAACACATTTTAGCCCAAGTAAGAGGCATGGCCGGCCCTGGTGCTGTGCAGCCAAGGCGACTACGCCGGGCCTCAAAATTGAATGGGCCTCAAAAAATAAAAATTATATATATATATAGAGAGAGAGAGGAGGAATCAAGTTACAAAATGTGCTTGGAGACCAAATTTTACATTTTTCGGAATTTTTTTACTATTTATTAAGGTGGGTACAAAACTAGTCAAATTCATACCATTGAATTTTGTACCCATCTTAATAAATAGTAAAAAAATTCCAAAAAATATAAAATTTGGTCTCCAAGCACATTTTATTGTAGAGATCACATCTAACGGTTTGGATCGACAATTTAGACTTTGAAAATATAAATAATGCTTGTTGTAACTTGATCCCTCCTCATATATATATATATAAATTAATTTGTATATATTAAAAATAAATAAAATATTAGGGCCCAAATTTTGTATATATAAATGGCTCAAGTTTTTCTATAAATAGATATTATCTATTGGCATATCAATAAAAAATCATACCAGCTAATCGCTTTTGAGGGTGTTCATTGGATCCGGTTTAGTCGGTTTTGTACCAAAATGAATTAGTTTGGACTAAACAGCTCGGGTTTTTTAGTTCAATGGTTTGTTTCAGTTTGTTTTTAAAAACTGAATTATAACTTCGGTTTAGAAATATTTAAAACTGAAATAACCGAACTGACTAAATTTTTATATATTATGAATTTGGTCGGATTGCCCCAGTTTATTTCTTAAATAATTGCTTTAAATAATTTTATTTATTTCTTAATATACTTCATTATAAATCAATTGCTCTAAATAAAAAATTAATATATTTCGGTTTGAACCGAAGAAACCGAAATAAAACTTTAGTTTAGTTCAGTTTAGTTTAGTTGCAATGCTAAATCTGTTTGGTTCGATTCTATTTTTGAAACCAAATTATAACTTTGGTTTGCCTAGTTCGGTCCGGTTGAAACCAAACTAAACTTATGAACACCCCTAATCACTTCCATAAGTACTTCGACACCATTTGCTTATAAGTCATTTTTGCATTTTAAAAGTCCAAATAGTCAATTCAAACTATTGAACATGATATCTAACGACGCCAATTTATATACTGAAAATCACTACTTTTAAGTACAAAAAATGGCAAAAAAGCGTATGCAAAGTAGCCATTTTTTCAAATTATTTACCGTGAACGTGGTTTTAGGCTATTTTGGCAGGTTTTGGAAAAAGTTGCATATTTGGCCTGCAAATGGAGCAAAAATGACATATTTAGGTTATTTCTAAAGATGACGTCAAAATAGGGAATCATATGGAGTGTGCAACATCTCACACGAAGTGTACAACATGCAACATGCAAAATAGAAAATCGACCAAGTCAGGAGGTTTGCGGACTAGACTAAGATGTATACATAGTAGAGGCCCAGGCCGCAGAGCACACAGATCTGTTCCGTGGATTGTTCTGGGCAGATTTAATCTCAGTCGTTGACGTGAATTTTGAGCTGCATGCTTCTAGAAGGTGACACCTGCTTGGAGTCTAAGTTTAGATGTCTAATTTTGGCACAATGTTTCTATTTTTTAGGCTCCATGTCACCCACGATCTCCACTACTTTCATCTCCCTTCTACTCTCTTAAGAATGCTATATATACCCCTCTTGTAATAGGAATTAGCGTGTGTGTTTTAGTAGAGTTAAGTCTAAAAATTAGGCCAATTTAGTGTATATCTTGGAGAAGAGAAGAGCAGCAAATTGGAGTCAAGAAGGCGTCATCTAAGAAAGCAAGAATTCTTCAATCTTCAAGGGTTATAGTTATGTTTTTTTTTTATTTCTTTTATTTTGTCATGGCTTCAAGGAGCTAAACTTCTCATCTCTAGGTTTTAGATGTAATTGAATTCTTTATTGTTTCTTAGTATATTCATTTTCCTCTTATGCCTATTTGAGATTTCATTATTATTTGAATTTTTATTGAATCGTATCATTACATACATAGTTATGCCTACTATATGCCAATGTTCTCCACATATATATAGATATTAAGGCATTGTACCTCATTATGAGAGAGATACAAATAAGCACTATAAACACTTCAACTAACAAGGCTTGGCAGTGGTTCAAAGGCTAGAGTTTGAACCCAGTGAGCTCTCTTGGCAGGATTTCGAGTATATATTGCATGTCGAATTATAATTAGGAATTTACTTAGTAATAGCTAGGGTTTAGACTTATTATTTCGTGAGTAGTAGGGGCATGTAATTAATTGGGTTAGTGTGAGTAAGTCAATTAGATTACACATCCTGTGACAATCTAAATTGTTCTCCATAAGCCGATCGAAAGATCGGAGAAGCTTTCAAATACGCATATGACTGAAACCCTTACATCCGTGGAAAATAATAGTACCGGATGATTCTCTGTGCGGATAGTCTATATCGTATGCGGCAATGACAATGCCGTATGCGGGTAGACAAGAACATCATAAATATATTTTGAATTATTTTAAAAAGATATCATCTGAACCCAAGAAAACGCCTATTTTTGTGATTTAACTGCATGCTAGCATCTCCGCATTAAATTTAGACAGAGACAACTATATAAAATCAATTTATCTTTTATTTATTATTTATTTTCAATTAGTTACGCATAAACCGGAACAACCTAGACTAGAAACATTGTTAATAATTTAAAGATCTATTATCCTTGTGGATCGACACCCAACATTTCTACACGGTACGATCATATGCTTGTGATATGAACAAAAATAGAAATTATGGTAACTAAGTATATATTTATATACTAAAATTTAGTAGTAACAATTTGGTCCATAAATATTCATATTAAAATGTACTTGAAAATCAAATTTTACATTTTTTATTTTTTTTACTATTTTTAAGATAAGTAGAAAAACATTGTTTTTATGGTTCAGAATTCTAAATCAATGGATTTTCTACCTATCTTAAAAATAGTACAAAAATTCCAAAAAATGTAAAATTTGATCTCCAGGCACATTTTAATATGGATATCATATTGAACGGTTCGGATCGACTGTTTGGACATTGAAAGTGCAAAAAAACTTAATAGGCATATAATGTTGAAGTACTTATGAAAGTATATTAGTTGATCTCATAAAAAATTTGTATATATAAATGTTTTAAAATTTTCTCCCACCCCGGACACAAAAATCTTCAGGATTGGCCCTATCCTTGGGGCCTCAACCATGTAACGCAAAAAAGCACAGCATATGAAATACTTGCCGACACTCATAGTTAAGGATTAGATATGATGTGTTCTATCACCAGCATAAAAATGCAAAGCATATCTACACTATATATTATACACATTTGCTCAAAACTTTTACTAAATCCATGTCCAAAGCAGAAATACACTGTTTTGAAAATTAGCTCCCAAAATATGGTCAAATTGTACACAATTTTCTTCTATCAAAAATTGTATATGAATGTTGGAGGACATTTTTGGAAGTTCTGGACCACATTTTTGGACGGACGTTTTATAATGCTCCAACAACTCTACATTTTGTTACTGTATAATCCGTGTGGCAAGAATGAAATACAAAATTTTTCACATCCATCGTTCTTTGTGTTCCTATTAAAAGGCATCTCTACCTATTTTTTAAGTTATTTCTAAGCATCTCTTTCCTTCCATGTAGATTGTACATGACCGTTCTTTGAGTCAAGTAAATCTAAACAAGCAAGGCTAGAGTGAGAGATAAAGCAAGAAAGATGATATCTTCACCGAAAAGATGATTTCTGATTACTTAACTTCAACCATCCATAAAACGATGCCCCCATGTCCGATTTTAGCAAATTACCACTTTTTAGAAAGCTTATGAAAGGAAGATATCAATGTTGACCGCTATGTCCTTTTATGAATCCAGAATTATAAGAAAAAATAATGGAAAGAGCCTCAAAACTTGAGTGAAGTTATTCATTATGTTTTTCATTTCATTTTTGTCCTTTACCATACTTCATCTTGGTCATTATTCATGTAAATGTATGAAGTCCCATATCTACATTTTTTTTGTTATATTTTCATTTTTTTTAATTAGAATGTTTCAAGTAACTAATAATATATGATGTAATTGTAATTGTTGTTTAAATACTAGTAAATGTTGTAGTGTTTATATTTGAATTTAGTTTAGTTTTTTTGGTATTTAGATATGGGGTTTAATTTGAATTCAGTTCTAGAGCTTGACTTGAATTCAGGTCTAGAGTTTGATTTGAATTCAGATCTAGGGTTTCATGTAATTTTTTTTAAGTTATTAAATTATACACAATTTTTTTATTAAAAAATTGTGTAGGATGTCTGTTTTTATACACTGTTTTACTTTTAAAAATGGTAAATTATTGTACACGGTTTTTAATAAATAATTGTGTAGGATGTGTTTTTATGCACTATTTATGGACAATTTTTTGTTATTTAGATTGACGAGAAAATGATATCTCCATATTATGTCTAAATTACAGCCCTGATTTACACTAAAACCTGTGCTTTAAAGCCTATAAGTGTGGACTTTTTACTTATATTTCGATAAAATGCGGTACTGCTATGCTTTCTTTGATATTTTGCAGGAAAAATGGCGAAAAACTGGATCTAACAATTTTTCATACGTCCCATATGACATTCCCTACGAATCGTACAAGATCTGTTCAACCATACAGAAGGTTCCACAACAGAGGCACAAAGTCTCCAAGACAAAGCACAGGCATACGGCCCGTACGGGGTCCCCTACGGGCCGTAGGACGCTAATTCAAAAAATCCAGCTGGAATCTGAAATGAGCATAATTTAAGGAGGCCGAAAAGGAAGCCTCTGGGGACGTGATCTGGGGCATTAAATGAGATATTCCACACCAAAAAAAGGGGATTCACCATTGGGACTTGGACAAGCTTTCAGGGAGCAAAAGACAAGAAGGAAAAAAGGAAGAGAAGTGAAAAACGCGAGTTTGCAACAGATCTTCGGATTTTCCACTGTTTTGTAATGAACTCTTTTATTTCTTGTTATTTGTATTATCTTATGAACATGGGTAGCTAATTTACTTTGTTTCTAGGGCTAAGATGTAGTTTCTAGTTTGGATTTGTTTGCATGCTATTTGGATTTGTGTTGAATGCTTTGTTTTTACTTATTGAGTAGTATTTTGATTGCTTTATTTGTGCTTGCTTGAATTGATTAGTCATTCCGTTAGATGAATGCGCACATCTAAGTGTTAGGAGCCAAGTCTATGACATTTAATCCAACCGAATAAAGTATATGAAGTAGGGTGAAACCAAGGAGTACCCGAAAGGTGAAACTTTCCTTGAGACGAAAGTCCTTGGATACTTTTAGTAAACCAACAAGTAACTTAGATAAATTAGGCCAAAATGCAAAAGTTGAGGTTTAACGCATCTAAGAAGGAAGTATCTGAGTCCGGTAATCGGGTACTAGGCCAAAATGCGAAAGTTGAGGTTAGGTATCTAGATCTGGTCAATAGAAACCCTAAACATCAGTATCAGCACAGAAAACAGTAGCTGCAACATCAACTCGGGGAGCCATACGGACCGTATGGGAATCTGTACGGGCCGTATGCCTCGGGACTGAACAGAAATGAAATCTGAACCCTGGAAACAACT
Organism: Carex pumila; assembly: GCA_033356055.1. NCBI lineage: Eukaryota > Viridiplantae > Streptophyta > Magnoliopsida > Poales > Cyperaceae > Carex > Carex pumila. Next base: position 117,174 of record JARJHM010000274.1, on the reverse strand, counting down.
TTAATTCTTGTTATTGTCTTTTAAACTTGTCATAAATCAGTAGAATTGTTAGAACTAAATCAAACCAATTTCTCTCACTTTTAGAATCCCAAGTAATTTTAGGATAAGTCCGGTTATTTTCTTCCGTCCCTGTGGATCGATATCTGAGCATACTCATCGATAGGATAGTGTACTTGCTATCTGATTTGACAGAGTGTAACAAAGGTTTAAAAGGTATAGCTTGCAATACTGAAACTTTGTAACATATATCATGTGCAAACAGAAAAGAATTTGGATTATACATGGTTTTTAATAAATAAAAAAGGGTGGGATAAGTGTTATTGTACACGGTTCAAAAACCGTGTAAAAGTTTGTTTTATTACCATGGTTAGTAGGGTTTTCTTTACTAGTTCTAGTTAATGGTGTTAGAGCATTTCACTCAGGTAAAGTATGTACATTATATATATGTAGTTCAAGGTTAGAGAAATATGTAGTTTTACAATCTAATAGAAGTAGTTTGTATTGTGATACACACAATGTATCTTTAGGTAAAAGAGAAAAGACAACTGGAACATGTCAGATCAATTGTCCTTTAAAAAAATGAAAGTAAAAAGGCAGATGAAGCAATTTAGATAATTGAAATAAATAACTTATCTCACAATCGTAAAGCATCTATCGGTATATCTGTTCATCTTTATTTTTGACAGCTTTCACAAGAAGATATCGAAAATGTTGACCATATGACTCAATCTAAAATACCACCAAGATAAATTCTCTTCTGTACGTCAAAAAAAATCCAAAGCTTAAAGTCATCTTTACAATAACGTATTATGTGAAGGCAAAAATTCTTACAGAAAAAGTTAAGAGATCGAAGAATGATTCAAGTTTTATTTGAAGAATTAGGAGAAGGAGAATTGGAGTATGATATTCTCTCTCACACATATTTTCTTTATACATCTTTATGTATTACTTTGGTTATTAATTTTTCGAGTATTTTCATTAAGGATTGTATCTACAAAACAAACAAGTATAAAATGTCACTTCTTCATATTATTAGAATCCCATACTTCAACACTTTTTTATACTGATATTGTATGGCTTTCATTTTATTTTTATTTATTTTTACTAACTTTCGTTTTTTAGGAAAAATAAGAATCAAATTACTTATTTAGTTTATTAAGGATACGTTTGGATGAGAGCTAGAATATAGAATAGCGAAATTTGAGAATAGTAAATAAGAATAGAAAAAAAATATTGATTTTTAGATTAGTGTGAAAATGATGCTATTCAGATTAGTAAAAATGTTGTTTGGATTCTACATTTGAAATAGTGAATAGTTGTAAACGATAAATAATAATGTTAACAAGGTGTCAATTAAGATAAAATATAGACATGTACCAATTAAAATTTATTACTATATTTTTCTCATAATTAATTACTATATTTTTCTAATAAGATAAAATATAGTTATTAATCTCATAATTTATTTGTGGAAGAAGCAAGCTGTCACTCGGGTGTAATTTAGGAAACAAAGCTGCTAAATCAAATCTGGGACAGATTAGGAAAAACAGAGGAATAAAGGAAGCATGCATAGACAGATTGAATAATTATAATTAGATTGTTGTAATCGTCTAAGTTTGGTATTACTCTCAAATGTAATATTTAGTTTCTAATTTACATGATCATGTAAGAATGATAAATAGAGATATAGGTGACAGAATGTATAAGGTGAAAAAAAACTCCGTAAATTTTTTTTATCCATGAAATAAAATAGGGAGGGAAGGGTGATTCTTGGGAGTTTGGTGTTCTTGTTTTTCTGACATGGTATCAGAGCCCGAGTATCGATCTCGGGTATAGAATCCTTTCAATCCTTCCCTTACTAATAATCTGTCCTCACCAGCAACACAGAAACCAGAAAACAGGAGGTTCGAGACAAGAATCTTCTGAGTTATTTCCAAAGTACCACCATGGCAAGCAGTTCCGAGATAAACTCTGACACAGCCAACCTAATTGACAAATTGTCACAGCTGATCACCTTACAACAAAACCAGTTAATAGCAATACAACAAAATTCCATTACCTCACCATCGCCTCAAATTCCATCTGATACAAACTTACATCCAAATCTCATCCCTATAAAATTAAATGGGAAGAACTATTCCTTGTGGTCTCAATCGGTACGCATGTGTCTCAAGGCTCGCGAAAAACTCAGACATATAACCGAAACCCCTCGCGAAAAACTCAGACAATTTCCTTGGTGGTAATTTAGTTTCTAATTTACATGATCATGTAAGAATGATAAATAGAGATATAGGTGACAGAATGTATAAGGTGAAAAAAAACTCTGTAAATTTCTTTTATCCATGAAATAAAATAGGGAGGGAAGGGTGATTCTTGGGAGTTTGGTGTTCTTGTTTTTCTGACATTATTACTATATTTTTCTCACCCTTGACCTGTACCAATTAAAATTTGACCCGTTTAAATCTGCACCATGTTTGGACTGGCTTCTCTTCTAAAGCAGAGAGGCCCACAGAAGCAGATACCACTTAAATCAGCATGTGAGAGGTTCCTGCTCAATAATGCTAGAAGTCAAAGAACTGACATGAAAACAAATGTTGAATAGTAAAAACGGGTTCCACATTCAACTTTATCATAGTTTTTCTTATATATTCAAACATATGAGGAAGAACTTGAGATATTGCAGCTTGAAATTAATTTTGATTTCACCTAGCTCATGTAATTTTAGTTTTTTCTTTTCTTTTTCTTTTAGTGTGACAGATGAATTTCTCTTTTTACCATAGAATTACCTTTTTCATTTTACCATAGAATTTTTTTAGTCAAGGTAGATTCGTTTTAATTAATCTCTTACGTAACTATATTAATTAATCTCTTATTGGTTGGAGACTGATCACTATACTACATTCAAAGCCAAAACAAAACATAATTCTATTTTCAATTTATATAAATTAAAACTAATAAGAAAAAATATACATCTATCTTGAACACCGTATAATGTAACTGTTAGTTACATGTTATTTTTTTTATTGTAGATACTCGTAAATTGAATTGAAATTTAAAATTAAATTGACATATATAAAAGAAAGATGGTTGATCTTACTAAAATAAAAAGAAGGCTCATATTTTTTTTTTTATTATTAACAGGCATACATTTTGCATTTTGTAAGAATTAATCATCTAACGTACTAACATTACAAATTAAAATTAATTTATTTAGAAGATACAATTTATATTTTAAGAGTAATATGTAACTTATAAAAGAAACCTTTCCCTTCCCTTTTTCATTTTATTAATTCGGAGTTGGTTAGTTTTGACTTTTGACTTTTGAACTTGGTGTTGTTACATTTCAAGTCTGTTCGGCCAACAAAAATTGGTTAGTTTTGAGTTTTGACTTTATCTGAGAAAACAAAAATTCAAATAGACTGAATTTTTTTTTTATAAATAATAAAAATCAGTTTAATTTTTACACAATTTATTTCCGTCCCCTTTCTCAAAAACCGGCATTTTTATTAATATCCTTCAAAAAAAACAAAATTTTAAAAATAACCCCGCATACTATTTCTTTTTAAAAATGCCCCGACCGCCTGGAACAGAGGCGGTCCAAAAATCAAGCGGACCGCCTAGGTCCAGGGCGGGCCACACCCCAACCAAACCGCCCCAGACATGGGCGGTTCTCTTCATTTTTTTTTTTTTTAATGTTGTTTTTTTTTTTTTAAAACAGAAATTTTTTATTTTTTTTATTTTTTGTATTGAAATATTAGAAATGTTGAATATATTTCTTTAAAAATAGATAGAATACAATATAATTTGATTTATTAGAAAGACTGCAACAAATAACCCGGATCAATATTTTTCAGGCCGGATTTTTCGCAGCTGTAAGAAAAATTAATATATTTCTTTATGTGTTATTGGAAAAAAATAAAAATGCTTATATTCTGAGTTATTGATCCCGGTTCAAAAGTCACTTCTATGTAATCTAGAAAATATTGTGATCCTTCTAGGAAATTTAATTTATAAAAAGTTGTATCTATTTTGAGAATTCTTTTTTAATAACAATTATTAAATAACTTAAAGTTTTTATTTTTTTTCAAAAATAAATGCAACTTTTCATAAATTAAATGTTCTAGAAGAATCACAATATTTTCTAGATTACATAGAAGTGACTTTTGAACCGGGATCAATAACTCGGAATCTAAGCATTTTTATTTTTTTTCCAATAACACATAAAGAAATATATTAATTTTTTTTACAGCCGCGAAAAATCCGGCCTGAAAAATATTGATCCGGGTTATCTGTTGCAATCTTTCTAATAAATCAAATTATATTGTATTCTATCTATTTTTAAAGAAATATATTTAACATTTCTAATATTTCAATACAAAAAATTAAAAAAATTAAAAAATTAATATTTTTTAAAAGTAAAAAAAATAAAAAAAAACCACACAACCCGCCCCCTGATAGGGGCGGTTCTCTTATTTTTTATTTTTTTATTTTTTATTTTTTTTTTTAATTTTTTTTAATTTTTTGTATTGAAATATTAGAAATGTTAAATATATTTCTTTAAAAATAGATAAAATACAATATAATTTGATTTATTAGAAAGACTGCAACAGATAACCCGGATCAATATTTTTCAGGCCGGATTTTTCGCGGCTGTAAGAAAAATTAATATATTTCTTTATGTGTTATTGGAAAAAAATAAAAATGCTTAGATTCCGAGTTATTGATCCCGGTTCAAAAGTCACTTCTATGTAATCTAGAAAATATTGTGATTCTTCTAGAACATTTAATTTATGAAAAGTTGCATTTATTTTTGAAAAAAAATAAAAACTTTAAGTTATTTAATAATTGTTATTAAAAAAAAATTCTCAAAATAGATACAACTTTTTATAAATTAAATTTCCTAGAAGGATCACAATATTTTCTAGATTACATAGAAATGACTTTTGAACCGGGATCAATAACTCAGAATATAAACATTTTTATTTTTTTCCAATAACACATAAAGAAATATATTAATTTTTCTTACAGCTGCGAAAAATCCGGCCTGAAAAATATTAATCCGGGTTATTTGTTGCAGTCTTTCTAATAAATCAAATTATATTGTATTCTATCTATTTTTAAAGAAATATATTCAACATTTCTAATATTTTAATACAAAAAAAAAAATTCTGTTTAAAAAAAAAAACAACAAGATTAAAAAAAAATAAAAATAAAGAGAACCGCCGGTGTCTGGAGCGGTTTGGTTGGGGTGTGGCCCGCCCTGGACCTAGGCGGTCCGCTTGATTTTTGGACCGCCTCTGTTCCAGGCAATCGGGGCATTTTAAAAAAAAAATGGTATGCAGAGTTATTTTAAAATTTTTTTTTTTTTAAAGATATTAATAAAAATGGCCGCTCAAAAACTCTGCCGAACAGCCCTTCATCAATTCAACACCTTCGTCCAAACTTTGCATCTCATTTATTTCCCCACGCATTGAAATTAGGGGCCATCCGTACAGTCAAAGAGTTATTGATCCCCCCACAGAGGCAGGTACGGAGCACTTAAATCAGCATGTGAGAGGTTCCTGCTGAAAAATGCTTAAGACAAAGAGCCGACATGAAAATAAATGTTGAATAGCAAAAGCGGATTCCACATCCAACTTCATCATAGTTTTTCTTACATATTCAAACATAGTGCAAATTTTAATTTTTTTTTTTTTGACAGATGACTTAAGCCGGATCACATACATAAATTTAAATTGTAACAGACACTTTTTTTTATCAGTCACTAATTGTTAACACAACATTATCTAAATATTTTAATATTTTTTTTTACTATTTAGTAATCATTTTACCATAGAGTTTTTCTTTCCTTTAAATTCATGTTCATAAAATAAGTTAATTTGTTTAAAATTTATTTCTCTCTCTCATACATTCATGCCCGACCCTGGTGCTGTGAAACTAGAGCAACCGCCCCGCGCCTCAAAATTTAAGGGGCCTCAAAAAAAAATTATATATATACAGGAATATGCTAATATGCTATGCGTAGCACAGAGGGCCTCTGTGCAACCGCTCAATATTTGACTTTTCAAAATCCTAACGATCAATCTGAACCGTTCATCTTGTTCTCCATATTAATATGTGTTTGGAGACTAAATTTTAGATTTTTTTTTTTAGATTTTTTTTTACTATTTTTTTAGATTTATTGAAAATCGTTGTTTTTAGCAAATCTGGACCATAAAAAAAAACAAATTTTGTATATATTAAAAGTAAATAAAATATTAGGACCCAAATTTTTCTATAAATAGATATGTTCTATTGGCATATCAATAAAAAATCAGACTAGCTAATTGCTTCTAGGGGTGTTCGTTGGATCCGGTTTAATCGGTTTTGAACCAAACTAAATTAGTTTGGACTAAATGGTTCGGTTTTTTTGGTTTAATGATTTGGTTTGTTTTTTAAAACTGAATTATAACTTCGGTTCGGTTTGGAAATATTCAAAACCGAAATAACCAAACTGATCGAATTTTTATATATCCCGATTTATGTCTTAATCAATACCTTTAAATACTTTGATTTATTTCTTAACATACTTCGGTTTATTAGAAATTAACTGCTTTAAATAAAAAAATAATATATTTCGGTTTTGAACCACAGAAATTGAAATAAACTTTAGTTCGGTTCGGTTCAATTCGGTTGCAATGCTAAATCGGTTTAGTTCGGTTCTATTTTTTAAATCAAATTATAACTTTGATTTCCCTAGTTTGGTCTGGTTGAAACCAAACCAAACCGATGAACACCCCTAATCACTTCCATAAGTACTTTAACACTATATGTTTATAAGTCGTTTTTGCATTTTAAAAGTCCAAATAGCCGATTCAAACCATTCAACATGATATCCATATTAAAACGTGCTTGGTGACCAAATTTTACATTTTTTTTATATTTTTACTATTTTTTAAGGTAAATAGAAAATCATTATTTTTTATGTTTCAAAATCTTCTGGATCAATGGATTTTCTACCTATCTTAAAAATAGTAAAAAAATTTCTAAAAAAATATAAAAATTGGTCTCCAGGCACATTTTAATAAGGATATCATATTGAACGGTTCGAATCAACTGTTTGGACATTGAAAATGCAAAAATAACTTAATAGGCATATGGTGTTTAAATACTTATTAAAGTGTATTAGCCGGTCTCATAAAAAATTTATATATATAAAGAATCCAAAATTTTATTCTGCCCCGGACTCCAAATCTTCAGGACCGGCCTTGGTAAGAGGAGGTGAAAATAAATGATGCAATTATCATTTTTTTTGTTTGACTCTGTCAAAGTCATGTTAAGGTATATGCTCTCTAAAAACACTATAAATTAAAGATGCAGCATTGGAGGAACATACAGTAGCTATAAGCCTCATGCTAAAAATGGAGAGACCAATCAAGCTAACAATTTTCTTCTATATTGTTACCTTGTTTTCAGTTGCTACATCTCAACCTTCAAACAGCCTCACACCAGCTCAATTTCATGTTGGAGTTATACTTGATTCTACAACCCTTGTAGGCAAAATTGGCCAAACAAGCATTACAATGGCTGTAGAAGATTTCTACACGACGCATGAGAACTACAAAACCAGGCTTACGCTACATAGGAGAGATGCGAACAGCGACGACCTTCAAGCATTATCAGCAGGTATTAAAATATTTATTGATCATCTTTAGTGTTACTATTATTGTAGAAATAAATAAACAGGTTTTTTAAGTGATACTGATATTATGCGCGCAGATGATGAAAATAGGCCACACCGTCTTGTAGAAAACTAACCTAAATGCTAATGTGCTCTTAGTTGACACGCTAACATGTACTACCTGTAGCTACATACTTTGTGTGATTATATTGCACAATTAAGTAGTGAATGCCAAAAAACTATGCCATTAGATCCATTAATTGTATAATTGTATACAATCATAGCACTACTAACATTTTAAAGAAAAAATTGATGAAGAAGTTCCATGTATAAAATTAAGAACGAACGCATGATAGCAATAGTAGAGCAATCTTTGTATAATACAAATTGAACCTAATGCCCGCAGACTGGCAGCTTGTACATACCGCCACCTAAGCAATGAGCACCCCCACTTCACCCACACACACACTTCCCATAATCAAAGATTGATAAAGGGTCAAGTGTGCACTTTCTCCATTGACGTGGAATTATCTCGAGTTCTTGACCTACTCGATTTATTCCTTTTCTTTTACTTCTCTGATATTTTTTCTTTAGCTTGACAAATTATCACATCTATTCACTCATGTGACATTTGTTACTTCATCCATAACAATTATTCATACTTTGCTCATCCTAAAAGCTATCCTGTTGGGACCTTATTATTACACTAAAACAATTCAATTCAATTCAATATGCCACTGTTGATCTACCTGATTCCAAAATAACCATTATGCAAAATCATCAACTCTTAGAGAGCAGAAACAATACCTCATTCCATTACTGTGTTTAAGCTAAGTTTCACTCAAAAGCGGTTAATGAACTTATGGGACAACGGCAAGAAAGCCTTCATGCCGATGTAGAGGTTGAAGCGTTGGCAACCTACTTAGTGGTATGATAAAGATGTCCAAAGCTGCAAGACTGCCCTTGTGAGATCGTGTCCACAATTCCTCAATGATCTCACATCTCTATTCTTTAATAGGCAGAAGTAGAGAAGACTATAAAATTAACTAGATTGACAGTTAACTTTTCGTTATCATCTTGTACTTTGGGGACCAACTCTATTTATAGATGTAGAGTCAGTATATTGCTAAACCCTAACTTAGAACCGACTTTCTAGCCATATACCAACTTAAAAAAAGTTATTTTGTGCAACTACATCAAAAACCATGCATTCGCATCAAAATCCGTGCAGCTGCATCAAAATCCATGTCCCCCCCCCCCCCCCAACAAAACTCTAAAAAATCAGTTTTCTTAATTGCAAATTTTAGAATCTGTACATCAATGATTTGACATTTGCATAAATTATTCTAAATATTTATGAATCACATCCTAATGAAGAGTAGAACTAGGGTGCTCTTAAGCTCACCAAAGTTTTCGTGAGCTTAACTCTAAAACTCATCAAATTGATTTCAAATGAAGAATCTGAATCGTTGAAACCCGTATACCTTACGTGTGATACATCTACATGTGAAATTTGTAAACATTCGAATTAATTTAATATAAAATCAAGCGGTCAAAATTAAAAGGTTAATAAATTAAGTTCAAACAGTCAAACCTGTACGCAACTAGGAACAGTTAAATTGCACCAAACCCTGTTCATTTAGTAAATCCATAACCAAGCAAAACAAGAATTATCTACATTTTATTTCCTAAACAGTTATGTGTTAAGTGTGATCAGTGAAATGAGTGACAGCACTGGCTTTCTCTGTGTGATAACATGAATACATCCATGTCACTCAAACCTGATGTTAAACATCCATGTCACTCCCACATGAAACAAAATTACCATATAAAAGCAAATATAGTTTAATGAATATATCCATGTCACTCACACATGAATAAAAATTATCGTATAAAAGCAAATACGGAAAAATACAAGGATGGCTTTAACTTATACCTGATGTTAAACAACTAATTGATGGAACTAGAAATATAAATTAAATCAACTATGCAAAAAGTTCATAAGTTTTGCTATCTAACCTTATCTCTGTGTACCAAGTAACTGTACCTGCTTCTATTAGCAAAATCAGGGTGAACATTAGCCTTCTCCACTACCACATTCGAGTTCTCATCAATTCGGTATGAAACATCAATGCCTTCAAGGATCAGGTGGTGCCCACCTTGATTTAGCGCATTAGCAGTTTCGGGGGAAAGCTCTTCTTTGAAATTGGCCTCCTCTGTTTCCTCATCAAATATATCACTACCTTTATTTGTAACTACAGGGTGGGGCCGAGTGCGTTGCGAAACTGACCTAATATCCCAAGTTAGAACCTCCTTTATTAGGTCTTGAAATTGTTCTAAAGATTTGTACTGTGATTGCTATTCCTGAAAAGATAAAACAGCAAGAGAAATTTATGTATTTTTAGTAAGTCATGCTTGCAAGTTGCAACCGAGGTACAATAGGTCAGTAGTCATACAGGTAAATTAATTTCACCCGACACATTTAGTCAAAATGCCTTTTCCTAGAAGAATATTTGTTGGCAGAAACCATAGGAAAAATTGACATTGTGTTTTAGATAAAGGGGCTGCTTACCACATGAACCCAGCAAGTGGAGAGGGAAGAAACAAAGTCTGAACTAAAGGCCAAAGTGGTATCTTCCTATTATAACAGGTAATGATATAAAAGCATTAAAAAGAGGAACATGACTTCAAGAGGGGTCAATGAGACATCATATTCCCAAAAAAAAAAAGTTGTTGAAAATCAAACCTGTACCCAACTAGGAACAGTTGCACCTTTCACCGAGTCTGAATATGGGAGGTATGGTTTAATGTCGAGTACTGGCTGTTGCACAAACAGATCTTGCAAGCGGCATGACCGAGAATCCTTCAAGAGCCTCTGCTGAAACCCTAGCTGGACGAAGTATCAAACATGTTCTTGCAAGCGGCACGACCAGAGACTGTCTTGGAGTGCCATTTCTACATCGATTATATGAGATTTCAGGGTTCAATGCCACATGGTTATATCTAGGCTATACTGGGTTCAACTAAGAATTAAGTTGTGCTCTCCCGAATTGGGGTAGAGGAGGTGGATGGAGAGGAGGGGAAGGGAGGGGGCTGAAAGAGAAACAGTCACCTTGCTCCCGAGCTAAAATTGTAGGAGGTGAGAAAAAAGTGGAGGTAACTGGGGAGAACGAGAATCCCTCTATTCGTTCAATCAAAATTTGCTCCCTCTCAATTAGAGGGTTAGAAATTCAACCTCAGTTTCTTCCCTTCCCTTCCCATCCCTTTTCTTTCCATTCCTTCCTAACTCGGGCAGATCCTTAATATTAGTGTGTTCCATCGGATCCAATATGGGTGCGATAGACAGCGCTTTCGTCCAATCTGCTTCAATATTAGCCTGTTCCCTTAGGGTATGTTTGGATGCAGCGAGAATAGCGAGAATAGCAAGAACAGTGAGAATAGTGCTGTTCCGATCCATTCAAACATACTCAAGAACAGCGAGAATAGTGTTGTTCTTGCTGTTCTCGCTATTCCTACAAAAACATAGAATAGCAAATGATCTCTCTCAAAGCCTCAATCCCTACAGTAGCTATTCTAAATGTTCAATTCAAACAACTTCCGAATAGCTTTGAGTTAGCGCTATTCTTAATCTACTATTCTCAACAGTAGCTATTCTCGCTATTCTCTAATGCATCCAAACACACCCTTAAGCTTTAGTATTTGTGCGGATTAAGCATGCACGAATCTTAAAATGAATTGAATATAATAGTTGTCCATTAAACTCAAATTTGAGTCAGATAGACATGAGACCTACTATTTTGAAAAAAAAAAATTATAAACCATAGTTAGAAAAAATTATTTTAATAAAACCAACATGATTATTTTTTTTTTATAAAAATTATAAGAACCAAAATATTATTTTGGTTCCAATTTTTTTTTGACCGAAATGACAATTTAGTTCTAAGTATTTTTACAATTTTTCAACGTATTTTTTTCTCAAAATCTGTAAAAACAATTGAAACCAAAATACATTTCGGTCCCAAAAAAAAAGGTCTGAAATGACATTTCAGTTCTATGGTTTTTGTAAAAAAAAAAAGTACAAACGTAATTATATTGATTTCATAAAAATCTTTTTTTCTAATTATGGTTAGTTGATTTTTTCTTAGGGTCATTGGATAGATCAATCAGACAGTCTACAACAACGACAACAGCGAAAGCGCGCTAGTTGTCAATATACACTTGAAAGTCCAACCTGGACAAATTTTCCTTGTTCCGGTTTTGAGTCATTCTAAATGACTTAATTTGACAGCTATGTACACTAAAAAACAAACAGTTATTTCTTGCCCAAATATACAGTGAAGTGGGGAGTCCGTGTCCGCGCAGGTACCTGAGTTGCAATTTAAAAGAACTAACGAACTCAATTCGGTAGCTGTTGTGACCGTAGAGAGTTACTTTAAGATTTGTGCCAAGCTAAAAGAATGATCTTAATTTTCAGCAGAAGGAGATCTGAAAGATTCTTAACATCAAAATGTATTATAAGATTTAATTTGGAGAATGAATCATCCTCTCTAAATTTACACCAAAATTGAGTTAAAAATATATTCTTAGTACCAATAACCTTAATAGAATAAGGAGAACTAACATTAAAACATAATATATTGCGTTCTAATCAAATACTCCATAAAACAGTACCTCGTAATAATTCATATCACCTACTTAAGGTGACATAATAATTTTGTTTAGACCCAAACCGTCTGATCAGAATGTGCACGAACATTAAAAGAGTTCCAAGCATTACACCTAAGATCCGATTAGTCGGAATTTTGATTGAATGGTCTGGATCTAAGCAGAAATATTTTGTTACCTTAGGCGATCGATATGGACTCTTGCTTTTGCACCACATGTAGTTTCCTTGAAAAATAATTAATGCAGACATCATTTTCAGTCCAAACCCGTGTCAAAATAAATAATTGTCACTCAAAAATTGACAGTCTCTAATTTTTTTATTCACTAAGAATTATCGTCGGTGCAATTATATAATAGGATCGTGATAATTGTTTCTGCACCTTTATCTTTCCATTTATTTCTGTAAAACTATGAACGTCTTCTACGTAATTTTTATTTTCAAATGAGATCCATGATGACATACTTTGGAGCTCATCGTCACACAAGTATTTATATCTCGTCGTGCAAATTTATATCTTACTTAAAAATATTTATGAATATACACTAGAGTATTTATAAATATGTAAAAAATGTTTGAATAATCACCTCGTATACATTTATCATGATAAATATTTTTATATGGATAAACAATTAGTGGGAACCATAGTACTACATCTAATTTAGAAGTGGATCCTTTAATTTTAGAATTATTTAAATAATTAGTGGAGACCATAGTACAACCTTTAAATAATTATAACATTTCTTATTTAACGTGGACCTTTTAATTTTAGAAATGTTTAATGCTTAGTGGGGATTATAATACAATATTTCTAAATTATAGCTATGGGAATAGAGAGGAAATAGAAGTGTGGAGAATCTCTTGCTTCCGTCCATCTCTTCCCCTCAATCAGACCACACCATTTGTCTCCTCCAACGCTCCCACTCAAGCATCTCCCCCAAATGCCCAATTCGCTGTACACTACCTTGTCGAATCGTGCGGTCTTTCCTCCAACGAGGCACTCAAAGCTTCCAAATATATCCACCGCCTCAAGTCCCCTGATAAGCCCGACACGGTGCTCCATTTCCTGAGAGATACCGGAGTAAGCGAGTCAGATATAAAGACTGCCGTGTTGCGGCATGCTGGTATCCTTTGCTCTCATGTGGAAAAGAACTGGAGACCAAACATCACCAAGCTCCAAGAGGTTGGCTTCTCCATGTAAGACATCTCAGGTATCATTTCCGTCAAGCTTGATTTGTTTGGGTTCAATTTTGTGTCAAAGATTGATTTCTGGATGGAGGTCCTTGGATCCGTAGAGAATCTTTCTGTGGTACTCAAAGTGTGGAGGGGTGGACTTATGGCTAGAAGCTTGGAAATGGTTATCATGCCCAACTTATCTTTTCTTTGGGAGAATTGTGGTTTACCCACCCGTCAAATTGTCCGGGTTATCAAGTCATGTCCTAAATTGCTCACATCTAAGCCTGAATTTGTCAAAAGGGTACCTGAGAGAGTAGAAGAGTTAGGCACCTCCATTTAAATCAAGGGATGTTTTAGTCAATTCATTTTGTTGTAATAATTAAATGGGGATAGAAGAAATAAAATAAAGTTTTTGTGGGTATATTGAATATTATGGAGTTTTCATGGATAAATTGGCTAATTCAAAAATTTGAATGGATACACTAGAAATTTTCCCTTTTTTTAACTATCTTTTCAATATCCAGAAGACTGACTACCAGACTAATGTTAGGATGTCACTGTTCAAAATATCAAAATCAGTGCTAATGACTTTAATTCAAAATCAACCATCAATCCCGATCCGTCTCTATCAATTATTAGTTTGAACTTTGATTAGTCATTCTTTGCAGGGGCAGAACTCAACTTTGAGTATAGCGGAGGCTAACCGACTAAACATCATATATTCAAAAATTAACATACGTTGAGAAGGTTGCTCTTGAACAATATTCATTACATTTGAAGTTGGTTCAGAAATATAATTATTATGACTTAGAAACTCTGCTAGGGTCTAAGAACTTGAGTTGCTTTTTTTCACCTTAGATCTTTCTCTTAGACATAATTTTATTTGCATACAAATTATACACAAAAAATAAATAATCTTTTCTATAATTTCATACACTAGTCATTTTTTATATAATTTAAATTTTTAAAAGAAAAAAAAATAACAGACATTGTGAATAGAAAAAAATATATTTGAAAGTAAAATACTAAAAATTAGATTTCATCACAAATTAAACCAATAACTATAATTATATTTTATCTTTTCCGCAAAAGAAGGAAAAATGAGTGAGAAATAAATTAATTAAAGAATAAATGAATTTAATATATTATACATAAGAAATTGTAATAAAGCATGCACCTTGTTCTTGGACAAAAGCTTGAGATTGGCTCTTCTAGGTATAAGAAAATTTTAATTAAGATCGTAGAAATGTCAAAATATATAAAAAAAATTCATTAATGAGAATGCTAATTTTATCTTTCTTCTTTTAAAATATTCTAACTTCAGAAATTAATTTACTATTTTCGAAATATATAGAATGATTATTAATAAAAAATTTAAACGGGAGAAACTATTTTCTTTGCTTTATTTTTAGAACTGCTTTTTTCATTCTTCTAAACTTACAATAACTTATTGTTTTTTCGGTTTCCGCGTGCATGCTGACTTTTTCCAATTTTAACTTATAACTTTCTATATTATAATATAAACCACTGACGGGTCACCATCCCAAAATGAATGCTATATATTATAATATTAAAAAACTTTGATCACGGCCTCAGGGGAACCATCCCAAAACAATTAAAAATTGATATTACTTTTACATATGAACCCTCTAAATTTTTTGTATTATCACAGGGGAGCTCAGACATGCAAAATATAAATTTTAGTAAAATTTATAGGTACTTAAAAAAAAATGAAAATGTTGGAGTTTACTCAGCCACCTTCCAACTGAACTATCTTCCGCCCCTGATTTTTTGGTTACATTTTCGGCTTGAATTTTACATCTAGAATTGTTGAATGCCACACGGGTTAATGGCCAAGATTTAATTGGGAGTAATTTGAAGTCATTTTTGACCTAGCGAAATTTCGCACCTTCACTATTTATTCCTCAAGTCATCTAATACTTCCTTAGATCTGACTGTGGTTTCGCACCTATTATTTTGAGGTGCTGATATAACCACCAAATTTTTTTTATTATCGACACAAC
This sequence comes from Carex pumila, assembly GCA_033356055.1. Lineage (NCBI taxonomy): Eukaryota > Viridiplantae > Streptophyta > Magnoliopsida > Poales > Cyperaceae > Carex > Carex pumila. The sequence goes on along the minus strand of JARJHM010000274.1, from coordinate 101,651 downwards.
AAGTAAGTACTTTCTCTCACAGTATCACATTCATTATAAGAACCGGCATTCAGTCTGCTTACAAAGGCAAATGATCTATATGTAAGAGATCATGGGTTCAAAATCCGAATGGGAGAAATTATTTGTTGTAATAATAGGAGTATTAAATAATTTGGTGACTTAACCTCCAAACTTTACTCAAAAAATATTACATTCATTATAAACTAAAACATTTATTATAAAAAGTTTCTCAATTTCCTTAAAAGCTGTAAACACTTAATTTACGTACAAAATAAAAACACTAGTAAATTTAAATACAAACAAGTAGCACATAAGTTTAAGTAAATAATATTTTTTTTAGATGGCAGATAATAATAGAACTAAACATAAGTTGCAAGAATATTTGCATTAAAAAAATTATTAATTTCCTTTGGGCTTTTTAGTCAACCATTCCCAGATTTTCTTCACAACTTCTACGAAATTCATTCAACTTGAAAATTATTGACGTCTACTTCATGATGATGTCGCTGCGCAAATATTTCAAACATTGATACAAAATTAAAAAAATTAAAAAATTAAAAAAAAAAGATCATTCAAGCACAAGAGAATTTGCTGCCTTTTATTTTAGAAAATTACGCAGGAATATGTTTTTTCTCATCTAATCATTTAATTTGTTTATGCGTGAATCTTGACAAAAAGAAGGCTGGAGTAGGCGATTTGGGTTTGATGGATACCACTTTAATATGTGTGTGTGCCTGCTTCAATATCTGTGTAGATCAGCTGTAGAAAAGTAGTGAAAAATAAATAAATAGATTAAATACTTTTAAATTTTTACTTATTAACCATTTGACTTTATGCAAAACGATCTAAAAAAAATCAGTTCGTTATGAAAACACATAATTTGTTAAATAAATTGGTTTGAATTCGTCATTGATATTTAATTTGATTGATTTAGTGTTACTTTCATGAACAATCTTGATGAATTTTAACTCATATTAGCTTTATTTTTAAATAAGAAAATCCGATATCTCCATAGTTATATATCTTTTCATTTTGTACGCTGAGGGTTTCCACGTGGAGATTCAGAAGCAAAATATTAATATTCACTTTTTTGTGTTTGACTTTGTCAAAGTCATATTAAGGTATATATACATATGCTCTCTAAAAACACCATAAAAGAAGCAACATTGGAGGAACATACTGTACTCTAGCTATAAGCCTGATACTAAAAATGGAGAGACCAATCAAGCTAATGGTTTTCTTCTATGTTACCTTGTTTTCAGTTGTTACAGCTCAACCTTCCAACAACCTCACATCAGCTCAATTTCATGTCGGAGTTATACTTGATTCTTCAACCCTCGTAGGCAAAATTGGCCAAACAAGCATTGCAATGGCTGTAGAAGATTTCTACATGATGCATGAGAATTACAGAACCAGGCTTATGCTACATGGGAGAGACGCGAACAGCGACGACCTTCAAGCTTCATCAGCAGGTGTTAAAACATTTATTGATACTTTTTAGTTCTACTATTAATTATTGTAGAAATAAATAAACTGGTTTTTTTAAGTGAATTTGTTTTCAATTAAACTTCATGACTTCATGTTGTGGATGAGTATTTTGTTGTTTATTTTTGTTTTTTATGGGTACTATGTGATTAAACAGTATATAGTTGGATGTAATTTACTTTTGTACATCTCAGTAGCCTCTACTGAGCTTTCACCCAAAAAAAAGCCAAAAGTATATTTACACTTTTAAGGATGCCCCTCTGTTATCAAACCATTCCAATTTATAAATCTCAGTTTTCCAATTCATTTTCTAAATGTTTTCAAACCATTGTGTTTGGGCTCAAAGGATTATGTATCCTTTAAATTGTAGTTATTAGAGTGGAAAAAACGTGCTTTGTCGTGTTGTACCGTGACTAACGACTTTGGTCTCGTGCTGTGCCATGATCAAGTTAATTTTTCACTTGTCGTGCGGTGACTAAAAATATCAAGGAGTAGTCACGGCACGTGAATAGTCATGTCGTGTCCAAATGTGCCGTGACCAAACCTGTCTCGCGTGACTCCATGACCATTTAATCATAATTTAAGTTAGTTTATTCAAGATTCACCATTTAATTGGTATCTAATGATCCTAATTACATGTAACTTGCATGACTACGTGCCGTGCCAAAGCTTCAAAGGATGGTCACAGCATGCGAATGATCACAACACGGGACACATAAGTCACGGCACGTAACTGACACACATGCTGTGTCATTCCGTGCCGTGCCAAAGTTTCAAACGATGATCATAGTACACGAATGATCATGGCACAGAACACGTGAATCACGACACGTAACTAACACATGTGCCGTGCCATTTCGTTCCGTGACGAAGCCAACTCCGCCGTGCCATGTTTTCCACTCTACTAGTTATCTTAAGATGTAACCATAAGAATGAAGGAAATTTAGTTTACTGTCTCTCTTTGTCAGTTGCTGTCTTCCTTCTCTTTTAGCCGCGACAAAACCCTAACACTAAACATTGTTCAATTAATTTCCCTCAAAGTAAGGAGAGCACAAGTGACAATCTTAGGTGGCAGTGGGCCCCTCTTCAAATTGTAAGGAATTTATTAGAGAGCACCTGACATGTCATTGGAGTATGACTGGACCAGACAAAATTAATAAAAAAATGCAGAACATAATGAAAATTGAACAAAAATATGAAAAAAAAAATATGGATCATATGTAAAATTTAATGAAAAAAGGCAAAATAACCTGTGTAGCTAATAAGAAAACACTAAACTACTATGGTAATTATAGATAGTGACTCTAGTGGTCCCTTATAAAAGTCTTTGCGGCATTTTTATATACAAATTTACAATCAATATGCCTAATTATTTAATTATTTTGTAAGATAAAAAGGCTCCTACAACGACCAAAGACTGTAATCTCCACTTGTTCTGAGACTCATTCAAGGCTCTCTCTATATATATCTTTGGGTTTTGGTTGGCAACGAGGCATTGACCTTTGAATCTTCATTAATTGTACATACATATCATGCTTGCAGCATAGGGATGTAAACTGATCGGATATTATCTGATTTCATCCGGATCCGTATCCGGAAAATTACTTAAATTATCCGATCCGTATTCGTATCCGTATCCGTATCTGTATCCAAAAAATTATAACGGATAATGATACAGTTTGACCACTATTCGATCCGCATCCAACCATTTACACCCATAGCACAGCAGATGAAAATGGGCCCCACCACCATGTAGAAAATGAAAATCTACATGTAAATTTGCTCTAAACCGACAAGCTAACATGTACTCCATGTAGCTAAATTAGAGTAATTATATTGCACAGGTAGTGAATGCCAAGGAGTGAGCCATTAGGTCCATTTATTACATAGCACAGCTTACATTTTAAAGCAAAAGTTGGAGCAATCTTTGTCTCAAACAGATTGATCGAAGTCGTTCAATCCAATGCCGACAGACTGGTACCTTGTACCCGCCCACTTCACCCACCCACACATTTCCAATAGTTCAAGGATTGATGAAGGGTGAGGAGTGCATTGTGCCACATAAGTGAGTTCTTGACCTGCTCGATCTATTTATTTTTGTTAGGAATTTCATCAGCTAGGTTTCAACAGTAAAGAAGATAATAATAGAGTGACAAAAACCACAAGTTGCAGTAAATTAAAATTTATCTAATTTCTCTCTTAGCAAAAGTTCAAAATTACATACCACATATAACAATAAAAATAAATAAGATACATGTTACATAGCTCAACTGACTCAAGAGCAATTTGGATCATGACATAATAATGATTTTTTTTACTTCTTAATTTTTATTTTCTATATCTTTAGCTTGACGACAAATCATATCAATTCGCATATGTGGCATTTGTTAGTTCATTCATACCAATTATCCACACTTTGTTCATCCTAAAACCTATCCTTGATCCAAGTTAGGCTCCTAATTAGAGGTTTTCATCTACATGCAGCACTAGACTTGCTACAGAACATGAAGACTGAAGCCATCATAGGGCCTCAGAAATCCTCTCAAGCTGTCATGATCTCCAAAATCGGTAACAAAACACAGGTACCGATTATTTCATTCTCAGCAACAAGCCCCACCCTTTCCTCCATGCATTTGCCATATTTTATAAGAACAACAATCAATGATACTGCTGAAGTGCATGCCATTACTGCGCTCATCAAATCCTATGGATGGCGAGAGGTAGTTCCAATCTATGAAGATACTGATTTCGGAAGGGGTATAATACCCTTCCTCGCCGATGCACTCCAAGAGATTGATGTCCGAATTCCATATCGCATCACAATAAATGAGTTGTCAACTGATGGCCAAATCCAAGAAGAGCTCTACAAGTTACAGACTATGCAAACAAGGGTGTTTATCGCACACATGACGCCTTCCAAGGGCACTGCACTATTTTTAAAGGCCAGAGAACTAGGGATGATGGAGGAAGGATATGTATGGATCATGACGAGTACATTGGTGAATGTCATTGAATGTTTCAATCGAAATGTAGTCAGTGCAATGAGTGGGGCTCTCGGGGTACGGCCTTATGTACCCAAGACAGTGAAGTTGGAGAACTTTGCAACAAGGTGGAGAAAGAGATTCCAAGAAGACAACCCCATGGATGAACCCTGTGAAGTTAGTACATTTTCCATTTGGGCCTATGACACAGTTAACGCACTGGCACTGGCAGTGGAAAAGGTTGGAGTTCAAAGTACGAAACTTGAAGAGAATTTTACGAGTTGTGTGCACTTGCCTGTCTTCTCTAATGGACCACAACTTCTCAAAGCAATTTCCAACATCAAGTTTCAGGGATTGAATGGCAATTTTGAATTGAGAGATGGGCAGTTGCAGTACTCTACATTCGAAATAATAAATGTAGTTGGAACAGGGATAAGGGGAATTGGATATTGGAGAGAAAAACAAGGACTATCAAGAAGAGTAGATGCAAACTCTAATAAGACTTACTCAACTTCATTACCAGATTTGAACCCAATCATTTGGCCTGGGGAATCAATTATAGTGCCGAAGGCTTGGGAGATCCCGGTCAGCGGGAGAAAACTGCGTGTAGGAGTGAGAATGTATATGACACCCGAATTCATGAACGTGGAGATAGATCCTGTGACTAATGCCATCATAGCAAGCGGGTATGTTATCGATGTGTTTGAGGAAGCGATAAAGAGGTTGCCTTATGCAGTCCCCTTTGAGTATAAACTTTTTGGAGACGCTTCCAAGATCAGCTCGCTGAAGTTGACTTATGACGATTTCGTGTATCAAGTTTATCTTGGGGTAAGTATCTCTTTATGGAATATGCATAGTTTCAATTCCTTCTCTTGTATATATATAAAAGAAGAGTGATGTTATGGTAATATGCATATAACGAATTGACCCAAGCTATATATGGATCGATATTTATATTTTCGAAGTTCAAACAGTCAATCTGAATAGTTAAACATGATCTCCATATGAAAATGCAATGAAAATACACATGCGCATCAAATTTATGTTATTTAGATTTTTACTATTTTTTAAATAGGTAAAAAATATAAATTTTGGTATGCAAGTATATTTACATATGAAGATCATGTTAAAGTTAAAGTGTTCAAATCAACTGCTTGGACTTCTAAAATATGAAAATATTTGCCCATAGTGCATGCCACTGTTTAATATGCATATTACCATAGCCTCACTCATAAAAGAATAACTGTCCTTAAAAGAGTAACATGAGTACAATTTGTTGATATTACTTTTCAAATGTTGCAGTCATATAATATCGTGGTAATAGAGAGAGAGAGAGAGGCTAATATCCTATTTGGACATTTGGTCTCCAAGCACTTGGTTGCACGGGAGGCATGGTGCAAACGTTTTGATATTAGCCACACTCTCTCTCTCTATATATATATATACACTTGTGTTTCTTCTTTTTACTTTCTGAACTCCAATATATAATTGATCAATCAGTCCCATGAATACATAAATAATATTTTGATTAAAGAATTGATTTGTGCTTGCAGAATTATGATGTGGTGATAGGAGACATTGCAATTAGATATAACCGTACACGCTATGCTGATTTCTCAGTATCATACATGGAGTCGGGAGTAGGAATGATTGTGCCCGTTAAGGAAACCGTGAATAGAAACACATTAATTTTCTTGAAGCCATTAACTGCAGATCTATGGCTAGTGAGCATTTTGTTTGTAATCTACACAGGCATTGCCATATTGATTTTGGAGCCAAAGATGAGAGCTTCACTCAGGGGTTCATTATCTATGCATCTCCATACCATAGTGCATCTATCCTTGTTTGCATATCGTAAGTACAAGCTCTGTTCACAAAAGAATGATTTCTTGATACCTTAAGTGTTTCTTTCAATCCAAGAATGTCTTTTAAATATTATTAGCTATTACAGTTTACAGATTTATGACTCTTCATTCACAAACTAATAATTTAGCTAATAAATTTCAGAAGAGAAACTAGAGAGCATCCTATCGAAGATAGTTGTTATCATATGGGTCTTTGTTCTCCTTGTATTGACATCGAGTTACACTGCTAGTCTAACCTCGATGCTTACTGTCCAACAGCTTCAACCAACAGTAACCAACATCCATGATCTGATAAATAACGGTGACTATATTGGATATAAAAAGGGTTCATTTGTGGAGGGTTTGCTTCAACAGATTGGTTTTGATGAATCAAAGATGAGAGCTTATTACTACGACAAGGAATTTGACGAGGCACTCAAAAAAGGAAGTGCGAACGGTGGAGTGTCTGTAGTAGTTCATTCAATACCTAACATCAAGTTATTCCTTGCCAAGTATTGTGATTCTTACACAATGGTTGGACCCATTTATAAGACTGCAGGATACGGATTTGTAAGTATACCATTTCTTATGTAATTTTATATGCTACATATTAACTAATTCAAATGGCATACTTACATAAGCAATAACTTGTAAACATGAAAACTCTTAATACTTGATATATAAACATGACACTTTTTCTCAGAGCAAACGATGTGAGCTTCTCCATAATCTTTGATTAAATATGGAAGAATTCACAAATAGGAAAAGAAAAAGGAAGCAGTTTACATCTTAAATTGTTAATTCTAAGATCAAGTATGGATACCAGTTTCATCTTACTAATTTCTAGTTCTACACAGGCTTTTCCGAAGGGTTCTCCACTAGTCCTAGACTTATCCCATGCAATTCTAAACATAACTGATGGAGACGACATAATACGAATTGAGAAGAAATGGATTGGAGACAAGAATTGTCAGAACACTGGCAGCATCATTGTCGAATCCAACAGGCTAAACTTTTACAGCTTCTGGGGACTTTTTCTCATCACAGGAGTTGTTACTACCATAGTAGGAAAAATCGGCCGATTCCGATCCGATACTCCGATCCCATATCGGTATCGGCCGGCCCCGATCCGATCCCGAGCCGATCCTCACATAGCAAATCATAAAGAAAAAAGAAAAAAAAAATCCGATTCTGAGCCGATCCTGAGCCGATCCCGATCCGATACTCCGATCCCGTATCGGTATCGGCCAGGACCGATCCCGATACCGATACCGATTTTTCCTACTATGGTTACTACCATCTCCCTACTAATATTTGCTATCATGTCATTTTGCAAGAAACGGCGAAAGATGATCAGCATTATGAGCCTTGAAATGAGTTCGGACAAGACAAATGACAACAGAGACTTGCCTACTATAAACCAAGAGGAATACCAGAAGAGTGATATTTTTGGCCCATCACCAGATAAGCACAACAATGATGCTTCACCATAGAGGCCATAGAATTATCGCCAATATGATATCATGATTTCAGTTTACATTTTTGCAGTATTTATAATTAATCAGTGGAAGTTGTGAGCTTTTATTTTAGTTAGTAACTATGGATAGGTAATGAGAACTAGCATTTGATCTAGTGGCAAAAGGCGGTGTTCTCTATGTGGCAAGTTGCAAGTTCAAAACCCAAACGGAGGGTCCTTTATGGATATTGGAATTTGGAAGGCTAGACAGCCATGGAAAAACAAATTGTAGGTAGATAGTGAGCATAGTGGACGTAATCAAAAGTAGCTGGTAACTATCAAGTTTTTATAAGATTATCTTGAGTGGTATTATATTTTAAAGTCTATTTAAACTATTGATAACTCACAGAATTCAGACATCTTTTAAGGATCAAAGAAATAACCAGAGATTGCTAATATTCTGGGGATGAGTCACGTGTTTTATCAGGGCTCAAGGTTGGAGTGTTTCTGTGTTTGCCAGTTTATTTGGTATATTGTTGTCTAAGATCTTTTTCTAAATTACAAATTTCAAGTTTAATTGCACCAAGCCTTGTTCATTTAATAAATCCATAACCAAGAAAAAAAGGAATTATCTACATTTTATTTCCTAAAGAATTATGTGTTAAGTGTGATCAGTGAAATGAGTGACAGCACTGGCTTTCTCTGTGTGATAACATGAATACATCCATGTCACTCAAACCTGATGTTAAACATCCATGTCACTCCCACATGAAACAAAATTATCATATAAAAGCAAATATAGTTTAATGAATATATCCATGTCACTCACACATGAATAAAAATTATCGTATAAAAGCAAATACGGAAAATACAAGCATGGCTTTAACTTGTACCTGATGTTAAACAACTAATTGATGGAACTAGAAATATAAATTAAATCAACTATGCAAAAAGTTCACAAGTTTTGCTATCTAACCTTATCTCTGTGTGCCAAGTAACTGTACCTTCTTCTGTTAGCAAAATCAGGGTGAACATTAGCCTTCTCCACTACCACATTCAAGTTCTCATCAATTCGGTATGAAACATCAATGCCTTCAAGGATCAGGTGGTACACCACTTGATTTAGCGCATTAGCAGTTTCGGGGGAAAGCTCTTCTTTGAAATTGGACGCCTCTGTTTCCTCGTCAACTATATCACTACCTTTATTTGTAAGGGAAAGTTTCCAGCATAACCATCTAAAATTTTGAAATAGCCAATATCCCCATCAATTCTCCATAATATCCAATATCCCCATAAACAAATAAATTTCTTTTTTTTATCCCCTTTACTCATTTTATCTTTTATTTAATTATTTAAAAAATTTAACGGACTATTATACCCTTTATTTTTAAACAGAGTGTCCAGTCCATTTTTTTCTTCTTCCTCTCTTTCCCAATCAAGCTGCTAATCAACGATATTTCTCACTCTCCCCTCTTCTCGTTCCCTTTCCTCCATTATCACCATTCACGTTGCCGCTCTTCCCTTCCCACTATTAGCTCAATACTGATATTACGACATTACAATCAAATACTCCTAACACTACATAAGCATGATGTTCATTCATTCTCTTCAAATTAAATTTGCCAGCTATTCGATTCTTTCTCCTGTCGCCTTATGCTGACATCATTTCTGATTGGTTGAGGTATGTGTTCTTATCAGTATTGAGCTAGATTTTGACTAAACTTAGAGCACATTTAATTGTACTTCTAAGTGTGGTAGGAGAATCGAGATTCTGTGGATGCAAAATTGAACTGAATTGAGGTACAATTGGACATTATAGCTTAAGAAAGCTCAATTGCACAAATATTTTATCTGATGCTCGATTGGGAGTAATTTGGGTTAAATGTGAAGTGGGTGATACTTGTGCAAATTTTGTGCTTTTATTTCTTTACAGGACCTGTACAGCTGTGGTAAATTGATGTCTGATTATGATTAATTATGAATTTTAGACCATAAGTGAGGTGTGATCATCTTAAATTTTAAGGAACTTAGTACCACCATGTGCCAGTAAAGCACTTATAATCAACCAAAATAAACCATAGCAGTATATAAATGCAAAAAGTTGTTTGAGTTGAAGTTAAAGGATGAGATGGATCTTTAGCTCAAACATTTAGGCAGAGTCCCTGAATCTTCAAGGGGATGATGGTTCGAATCCATCAAGATCCTTAAAAATACATAATTTGAATTATGAAATTTTACCCATGAAAATGTACTTAATTGTCTGCTTGGAAGGGTATATCTCTGTCACAATTGAATAAATGGAATTACTACCCTCGATCCTAGACCTACGAGGGAAACTTTGAGTAAACAGTGATGGTAGTTCATAATTTGAGCAAACTAATCAGCTTGAAGCATTTTGGTTGTCTATCAGAACAGATGGTACTGGGAAGCTCAAATGTCTCAGAAGCGAAAGACATTACTACAATTTGCGGTACGATGATCATGAATTAAAAGAACTGCTGGTATGATATGTGATGGTACATATTTTCTTGTACCTGCTGGTATGATATATGATGGTACGTATCTTCTTGTACTTACATGAAAACCCATACATGTACAGAAAGTTCGATGATGTATTTATAAATTTTCACAATTTAAATTGTGTATTATTTGAGGATCTTGATGGATTCGAACCATCACCCCCCTAAAGATTCAGGGACTCTATCCCAATATTTGAGCTAAAGATCCATTTTAAGTGCGTTTAAATTCACAATCAACACATTTGTAATTGTTTGTACAGTCTTATATTGTAAATTACCAAGGTTCTAAATAGCATTTATCGCGTCATAGCGGGGAGCCTCCAAAAAAAGCTATAGTAAAAGTTATTCCAAATAGTATTTTTTTATTTTTATAAAAATTATATTATATATTTGTACTAAATATCAACATTATTTAGTCTCATAGAACAATAAATAATATCAAATTGATTAAAAAATTATAATATTCATATTGAACCAATACAAAGTCCAAATTGCGACTCAAAATATCTATAGTAATACTAATATCATAAACTATCGATCTTTTTCTATTTAAAATATCTTCAATATCATAACATAATTTATCTTTTTTCTATTTAAATTTCAAAATAACCTAGAAATTGAAAAGAAAAAAAAAATCATGCTTCTAGTAAAATAAACAGATGATCCTTGAAGAAATTCTTGTTAGTTTCTAAAATTTTCATAATTTAGCAATTATTTATTTGATTTATGATCAGTTAAAAAAAACCAAGAGCAAAATGAAAAAATTATTATAGTGGACTTGAATTTGATATAATGTAATATTCATCAAAATTAAACAATATCTTCACCATTTATTTATTTTAAAGCTCATATAAATTGAAAAAAAAAACAGCAAATGTTGCATAGCGCGCTATTTGCGTTACACGTTATACGCTATAGCGTTTGTAGCACAAATAGCATGTTTTAATGCCATAGCATAGCGTTTGGTCTCCAAAAACGTTATAGTAGTGCTATAGCGCACTATTTAAAACATTGTAAATTACTATATCATATTATATAAATATTAAACATAGGGTTTATTTATAAATTTTTATTCCCTTTTAATGACTTCTTATTATCTGGATTTGATCTCATGTGCAAGTTCAAACACTTAAACATTGCTTTGCTTGTCAAAGCCAAAATCAGAAATGAAAAGCTACTGTTAAGAGAGAAGAAATGGAAATTTCAGTATTTTTGTGTTTTTATATTCTAATCTAGCCTAAGTATGATCCTTTTTCATGAATAAGTTTTTTATGTATACTACATGGCATCCAATAAGATTGATTTGCAAATCTTCCTTTAAAGAAAATGCAATAACAAAAATGATAGGACTTAGTTATAATTTTGAGCATTGCTGTTCTGACGAGATGAACTGTTGCAATTTCAAAGCTCTATAAATTAACCTTCAAATTCCAGTTTCTTTGAGTGATGATATTAATCCAAATTAGAAAACCCTAACTTTTTGTTAAAAATCAAAATCAAAACCAAAACTTGTTACCAATCCCAAATCTCTGTACCAGTGTAACAATGTTGTACCAGCACTACACCCAGCCACATACTAATGAAAAACTGAAGGTTAAACCAAACTGGTATTAGGTTAGAGAAAAAACAGCCCACTAAATAAAAGCTCATAATTTCTAAATTTTCTTGAATTAAGCCTCAAAACTAAGATAACATGTAGAGCATGATTAAACCTTAGCATTTAGGTTGAATTTTTTTATTTTTCAATTGACACATTAATCAAAATAGTCTAAAATATCTTATCTTTTAAAAAAAACTGAAAAGGTCAATTGTTTATTTGACTGAACACTAAAATTGAGATTTTAATTGAAATAAAACCCCAGAAATTTATAAACACATATAATCACTCAATTTATACACTAGAAAATGTTTTATTGCAAATATTATGTTCAGAACTCCAACTCTAAAAAATTGAGAAGAAAATATGATTTCTTATGTTCAGAACTCATCTTTGTTCCCTTAATCCTACCCAAAATATGAAACGAATATACAGGCGAAATAGATCAGTTCTCCAAATATAATTTCGAAAATTATATAATCAGACCTTTCATTAGTTCAAATGAGATCAAAATCCCACAATCTAGAGAATAAAGATGCAGAACCTAGGCTGTGAGAGGATAACCTTTGATTAATTCAGAAGGAGCAAAGCACGAGTTAACAAAAAGAAGAGGAACGGGGAGGAGAGAGAGAGGTGGAGCAGGAGTAGCACCGGAAGGAAGAAGATAATAAACTAGAAGGAAATATTTGGCGTTAACTAAGTTTTTCTGTGATTCAACGCTCCTGTAAATTTAATCATGTTAAAAATCAATGGACATCTCCATTAAACATTAGAGGGCAAATTGGTCAATATAATGTTAAAAGTAATTAAAAAAACAGGTTAATTAATTCAAAGGGGATAGAAGAAAGAAAATGAAATTTTTATGGGGATATTGAATATTATAGTGTATTTATGGGGATATTGGCTATTTTGAAATTTTACATGGGTACACAGGAAATTTTCCATATTTGTAACTACAGGGTGGGCCGAGTGCGTTGCAAAACTGACCTAATATCCCAAGTTAGAACCTCCTTTATTAGGTCTTGAAACTCTTCTAAAGATTTGTACTGTGATTGCTTTTCCTGAAAAGATAAGACAACAAGAGAAATTTATGTATTTTTAGTAAGTCATGCTTGCAAGTTGCAACCGAGGTACAACAGGTCAGCAGTCGTACAAGTAAATTAATTTCACCCGACACATTTAGTCAAAATGCCTTTTCCTCGAAGAATATTTGTTGGCAGATACCATAGGAAAAATTGACGTTGTGTTTTCCTCGAAGGGGCTGCTTACCACATGAACCCAGCAAGTGGAGAGGGAAGAAACAAAGTCTGAACTAAAGGTGATCGACCTGACAAACCTGTACCCAACTAGGAACAGTTGCACCTTTCACCAAGTCTGAATATGGGAGGTACGGTTTAATGTCGAGTACTGGCTATTGCACAAACAGATCAAAATTTAATTGAAGAGAGTGTCAAACTAAAAGAGATATTATGACAATATAAAATAATTTGTTTCCTTCAGAAAGCTTTTTTCTTTTTCTTTTTTTTTTTATCAGAATATATACAAAGTTCGCATAGTTAGATAGAGAGAGAGAGAGACGTGCCATCAACTAAATCAACCCCAGAAAGCAAAATTGCTTGTCCATCTACTGCCTCTATCTGTAAAGCATTATTTCCATATAAAATCTCAAATTTGTAAATTATAGTACGTACAATATTGGCCAATGCATCAGGATTTGATTCATAACTTTCATATACCTTTGCAACGCTAAGACCTATGGAATCTAATCCTCTGCCCCCAATTGTAAGATGAAATATGAACTGTTGGATATTTATCAAGATTCGTGTTGAGGGATGAACTGATCAGACATTAACAGCTACTCCATTAATTAACTGAAGGAGCGTCCCATTCGCTTTCCCCTCTCTTCGCTTTCTCCCTCTCTTTTCGCTTGAGCTCTCCTAAGAAAGAAAACCCTAGCGAATCCGTTCCGACAGCCTTCATCCTCTCTCTCGACCAAGGAGGTGAAAGAGATTTGATTTGCATTCAGGAGAAAACATAGAAGATCAGGGAGAAACAATGGTGAAAGTCGCTACCTTCTTCGGGATGAGCTTCAGCGCGTTTCTCTTCTGGCAATCCCTGGATAAGCTCCATGTCTAGATCGCTCTTCACCAAGACTAGAAGGTATTAATTCCTCTCTCTCTCACCCCACTCCCCTCCTCCCATAAAATGTCAAGGTTTTTGAAAGAGAACTGGGTTTATTTTGCTTCGATTGGAAATTTTACATCAAGTCAGCTCGATTTGTGCCTCAATATATACTTCTGTCGGATTTTGATTAAAGTCCTCTTACTAATATTGGATTATACAGTGTTCGATCTCAGTCGTATCCAGAGTTGAGTAGTTTGAAGCTGTGTGATTGGTTAGGTTTACCTGTCAAGTAAAAATGGATGAAATTTTGGGTTGGTATTTGCTTTAATAAATTTGACCTCAAAACAGTAAGAAAAATCATATTTTTTATTGGTTTTCTGTTGGACTATTGGATAGGTAACATGAAGGTTGAGATAGCTAATCACATTCCTCAATGGAGGCCTAAGGATCTCAAGCATATTCCATTACAATGTGTGACGCTATTCAGAGCACTGCCAACGCAGGGAGGACCCACTAGTACTGGTACCAGTGGGTGTAGTGGTACTGGTACAGTGGTACCACTGGTACCAGTGGGGTTATGGACATGATGCTATATTGAATTTTGCTTCTTCTTTTGCATTTTTTGTTGTGAGTTTAAGCCTTTGCAATAGTATACTTGGTTCTGAATTTTTCTTCAGGATTTTGTGTTTTTTATGAGGTGCTGCCAATGATGGACAAAAAAGCCAAGACAAGCACCCAAGGGGTTTTTAGATTGGTATAGGTATACTGGATTGTACCAGTTAAAGTAGTTGTCTCATGATAATACATCCCACAAAGGATCCCTCTCATTTGACTTAGTTACCCCCTAATGTAACAGTTGATTTTTATCTCCATCTAGTACCGTTAGAGTTAGTACCTTAATTCTTATCCCGAATTTTGTTCATATATGTACAATTATTTTTAAAATAGGTCGAGGTAAATGCTTATCTATCCATAAAAATGATCTGAATTAATAAATATGACCCAGATTAAGCAATCTTCTAATTTCTTTGAACAAAATAAATGTGAGAATTATTTTTAGAAGATAGCTACCATTGTCACTTAACATCAGTTACTTATTATTTAGAAATTTACAATAAAACACTACTTGATAACAATTAATTGATTAATATTAATTCTTCATGGTGAATAAAGGTAAAAACCTTACATTTTTTTTTGTAATATATGATCAAGTTATTATGTAAAGGAGAGCCTTCTATATCTTCTCCAAACAATACAAATTTCATTTTTAAGAAAAAAATGACGCCTATTTTCTTATATATTTAAAATTACCAAAATGATCCAGCTTTTGACTATATCATCATAATTGGCAACATATATATCACAAGTTACATATCAATTCCATTGAACCTTTCAAGCACACATGGCCTTGGAGGCCATGTCTTTATAAAAAATATAATTACAAAATGAATAAATACAAATTTACATACATTTTGCTTCAATTACCTAAACTAGCTTTTCAATCAAGCAAACCTGACTCATCCTACTCCAAACTGCACTCTTAATAACATTTACAAGAGAAGCAAGACCCAAATCATTTGGGCTAACAACAAAATTGCTTCAGAAAAAATCGAGTTGTACTTTCTTTCCTTTTATACTAATAAAAGAATACAATAAAAAATAATAAAAAAAAAGCTACAGTCACTTATTTAATCCATGGTATGCACAAGAAAGTTCAATTCTGAGTTTTGTCTAAGAAGTTGTGGTATCTCCACATCTGATGAACTAAACTCAAGCAATGACCTTGATAAATCTTCTACTGAAAATGGTATACTGCCATTTCTTTAGATCAATAAAGTTAAATTCAATGCATAAATTACTGGTACAAAAAATATATGGTATACTGGTACAGTTACATGTATCTTTGGGTAATAAATGAATACCAGTGGGAGATTAAATTTTTTTGACCTACTGTTAGCTTATTTTTAAAGCTTTATTTATTCCCTCAACTTGTATTTTATTGTCTATTTATGTAATTAATTACTATTTAACCATGAAGAAGGAAGTTACATCATCGATCCTTGCTTACGATACCTTAACAATTATTTAATTCTGTTTGATGGAAATGTAGAGCTCATATGAAATATCATTTCTTAAGTTCTAACAAAATAAAAACAAGAGAAACGTATCTGTGCGATATGCATCCTGGTGAGCAATGAAAACTGATGTTCGACTACAGGACAAGCTTCTTGTCAATCTAGTACTTGCTTGCAAAGTATTTTGCACGAGTTAGAGGAGAGTCGCTATTGTCGAGAGAGAGAACGAAGGCTGTCGGAACAGATTCGCTAGTGTTTTCTTTCTCATGAGAGCTCAAGCGAAGATAGAGGTAGAAAGCGAAGAGAAGGGAAAGCGAATGGGACACTCCTGTTAATTAACGGAGTAGCTGTTAATGTCTGATCAGTTCATCTCTCAACACAAATCTTGGTAAATATCCAACAGCTCAAATTTCATCTTACAATTGAGGGGCAGGATTTTCCTGCCCACAAGGGGACAGAAGATTCGATTCCAAGACCTATAGGACAAGGTCTGTCATGGATGAACAAAAAATTTATTGTTTTGTAGTACAATTTAAAAAATATTTTATTTAATTATTTTTTAAATTGCATATTTTATTGATTTAAAAAGTTATGTCATTTAAAAAATATATTGATTTTATAATTGATAAAGTTATAAGTTTTCTTATACGTAAATGAATTTTTTTTTGCTTATTTTATATTTCTTAAAAAATGATTAAAAATAATAAAAATAATGAAAAATTATGCCTCATATTCAATATGCGATGAGTGTAATTTATTGTAACCTAATATTGTTGGGCTTTGTCAATTTCATTTAAATCTAACCAACCGAATTTTTTATAAATATTCAAAAAAAAATTAATTTAAAAAACTAACCAAAGTTGCACGGGATTTTGAAATCTATTCGAACCGCAAAATAATTTTGCAGTAATTCAGTCTAAAATCACAAAAAATTACGGTTTTGGAATTCCAAAACCACAAAAAAAATTGCAGTTTTAAGAAATAAAAAGAGCAAAAAAATTTGTGGTTTCAAGTTTTTTTTCATTTTTCAGATTTTTTTTATTTAAATAGAAATATTTATAATTTATTTATTTTTTGTATTGAAATATTATAAATATTTAATATATTTCTTTGAAAATAGATGGAATACTATATAATTTAATTTATTAGAGAGATTGCTACAAATAACCCGAATTAACAGTTTTTATGCCAAATTTTTTGCGGCTGTAAGAAAAATTAATATATTTCTTTATGTGTTATTGGAAAAATAATTTGGATTCTCAGTTATTGATTCCAGTTCAAAAGTCACTTCTAAGTAAATACAGAAAATATTGTTATCATTCTAGTACATTTAATTTCTAAAAAGTTGTATATATTTTTGAGAAAAAAACAAAAATTTTAAGTTATTTAATGATTGTTATTAAAAAGAATTCTCAAAATACATACAGCCTTTTATAAATTAAATGTACCTAGAAAGATCACAATATTTTATGTATTACCTAGAAGTGACTTTTAAATCGGGATCAATAACTCGGAATCCAAGCATTTTTATTTTTTTTTCCAATAACTCATAAACAAATATATTAATTTTTCTTAGAGCCGCAAAAAATCCGGCATGAAAAATGTTCATCCAGGTTATTTGTAGCAGTCTTTCTAATAAATCAAATTATATAGCATTCCAACTATTTTCAATGAAATATATTAAATATTTCTAATATTTCTAATATTTCAATACAAAAATAAATAAATTAATAATATTTCTATTTTATTAAAAAAATCTGAAAAATGAAAAAAAAAATTGAACCCGCAAAATATTTTTGCGGTTTTTTTTTAAAACCGCTGGTTTTGGAATTCCAAAACCGCAAAAAACAAATTGTGTTTTTAGGCTGAATTACCACAAAAAAAAATTATGGTTTTAGTAGATTTTGAAATCCTACAGAACTTTGGTTAGTTTTTGAAATTTAATTATTTTTTTGAATATTTATAAAAAATTTGGTACATTCAGGTTGCAACAATTACATGGTTAACTTCATTTGTCTATAATATATATTTTTTTTTGTAAATTTCGCCTTTTAGTTTGATTTCATTGTTTCAACTTTGATGAATATGATTTTTTATTAATAAAGTTAAAACAAAAGTAAAAAAATAAAATTTGAAGTATCAAAATATAAACCTTTATTAGTGAAAGTTAATTGCGACTGATCCAATTTAAATTCAGAATGTTAAAGGGACACTTCAATGGGCCTCAATGAACAATGGGACTCTTTAATGGGCCTAACATAAAGCCCATAGAACTATAGAATAGAAATTGAAATATTGAATCCAATCCAGTGATTTGGTTCCATCGTCTTTTTGAGATCATAAAACCATTCGACCCTTCACTCAGCTCAGGCCTTCGCTCAGTCTCAGTGACCATGTCTATGACTCTGTTTCTGGGGAGAATCTCTTGCCTCCGTCCATCTCTTCCCCTCAATCAGACCACACCATTTGTCTCCTCCAACGCTCCAACTCAACCATCTCCCCCAAATGCCCAATTTGCTGTACACTACCTTGTTTAATCGTGCGGTCTTTCCTCCGACGAGGCACTCAAAGCTTCCAAATATATCCACCGCCTCAAGTCCCCTGATAAGCCCGACGCGGTGCTCCGTTTCCTGAGAGATACCGGCGTAAGTGAGTCGGATATAAAGACTGCCGTGTTGCGGGATGCTGATATCCTTTGCTCTCATGTGGAAAAGAACTGGATACCAAACATCACCAAGCTCCAAGAGGTTGGCTTCTCCATGGAAGACATCTCAGGTATGATTTCCGTCAACCCTGATTTGTTTGGGTTCAATTTTGTGTCAAAGATTGATTTCTGGATGGAGGTCCTTGGATCCGTAGAGAATCTTTCTGTGGTACTCAAAGTGTGGAGGGGTGGGCTTATAGCTAGAAGCTTGGAAAAGGTTATCATGCCCAACTTATCTTTTCTTCAGGAGAATTGTGGTTTATCAACCCATCAAATTGTCCGGGTTATCAAGTCAAGTCCTAAATTGCTCATATCTAAGCCTGAATTTGTCAAAAGGGTACCTGAGAGAGAAGAGGAGGAGTTAGGCATTGCTCGTTCATCAGGAACTTTTTGCAGCGCATTAATTGCTGTCAGCTGCATGAGCGAACGCACCATAGATCCAAAGCTAAATAATTTGAGAAATATTGGGTTTCCACAGGAGGAGGTAACACTTTTGATTAGTAAAGCCCCTTTATTGTTGAAAATATCAGAGAAGTCGATGGGCAGAAAAATGGAGTTCCTCGTGAAGGAAGCTGGTTGTGATAAGTTGCATGTGATACGAAATCCATTTTTGTTCAATTGCGGCCTCGAGAACCGGCTGATTCCACAAAACGTTGTTAGAAAGCTTCTGATGTCGAAAGGACTTCCCGTAGCAAATTTAAAATTTGCTACTTTTGCAAGGCCAAGTGATGAAAATTTTGTGGAGAAGTTTATTTTGCCAAATGAACATGCTATTCCTGTTGGATTAATTTCAATTAATTACAACATATGTGGGCTTATATGTAATATAAGTATATATTGAATAATAGACTGTCAAAATTAGACCCGTTATGAAGTGATCATATTAAGTATTATTTATCGGGTTCAATATGTGTTATGAGAAGTGGGGCCTTTAATGTGTAGAATGCGTATTAATAACTTTATGATTTAGTGATGGTCTAAATTATATAAAGTTTGGTAATAATACAATTATGCTATTGGTTCCTGGGGAACACAATCAAATATGGCAATGTTCCATAAATAAGGAAATACCCAATAAGGCAAGTTCTGAATTCATACCCACTAAGGATCCAATAAGAAAATAGGCTACAGATCCAATAAGAAAAAGAAGATTGATTGATTAATTAATTAATTAATTAATCAATTAAACTAAAGAGGCGCCTATTGAATAATTAAACTAAAGAGGCGCTAAGGATTTGTATCATGTTTATTTAATGATATATGGGTCTGTAAGCATAGAGATATATTATTCATTCAGAATACATACGGCTCTATCTCTCTCTCTCTCTAGTTTCTCTCTCTACAGAAAACAAAATTAGAGATTGATATCTTGTAATTGAGAAGGGGATTTTCGGTAAAAAACTTGTGATTCGGGTATCTCTCCTTGTGAAGAACGGAGTGTTGTTGTTGCCGCCTCTCTTGCTCTCTCCATCGGACTTGAGAGGGATTGCTAGGAAATCTAAAGGCTTCCGGTGATCAACGGTGATTATGCATCCCTGGAAGACCATGGCTACCGATCAAGGTAACTTTAAATTTCAGATTATGGTTCACTAGATGATCGTGGCATATCTAGAGTTTATATATGCAATATGGTTATGTATAAAAATAAATTCAACAAGTGGTATCAGAGCCTACTCTAGTTGAACCGATTAATTTCTGCACAAAGATTTCAGAAATTAATTATTTGAAATTTTTGGTTTTTAGTCAGAGGCGTAACTCTGTTTTGTACGTTACTCTGATTTAATTGGCTATGGCGTTAACCTACTCTGTTTTGGCTTTATATGGAAATTTTTTGGTTTTTCGTACAAATAATTTTTTGATTTGTATAAACAGATCAAATAATTTCCGATCTATGTTTCCAGATATCTATTACTTAAGTAGTATTCCGCTGCAAAAATTATATTTGGTCAACCCAATTATAGTTACAATTGATTATGGTTATTTACAATCAATTTGTCGGCCAATACAATTAGTTTTGACCAATATGAGGACAATTAAATTTTTTGGCCAGAACATAGGTGTAATCATTGGCCGGACCAAAGGTTTAAATTTGGTATTTCGGTATACAGTATACTGTCCGAACTAAACCAGAACAGAGTAATAATTCGGTTAAGCCTAATTTTGATAAATTTGTTATTCGGATAATATTAAATCATTATGAAGGCTTAAGAATTAAGATATATTTTGAAAAATGATTGATAAAGGTATCATCTTGCTAAAGTAAGCTCTCATACCGGCGTTAATCATTTGTCAATTTATACACAGTAAATATACGTATGATGCTTGATTATTGGACTAGCCCAAAGGAAAGACAATA
Organism: Carex pumila; assembly: GCA_033356055.1. Classification (NCBI taxonomy): domain Eukaryota; kingdom Viridiplantae; phylum Streptophyta; class Magnoliopsida; order Poales; family Cyperaceae; genus Carex; species Carex pumila. The sequence continues at coordinate 80,510 of JARJHM010000274.1, read as the reverse complement.
ATTAAGTGTTATATGTTCTTGTGGCAATGAATAGGTAATAGTCATTAAGTTTTAGATGTAATTAGTTCATCAGCCCAAAGGAAGGTTGACTAATTGACATCAAATAGACTGTTATATTCGATTACTGCACCTATTTATCTTAGAATAATAACTAACTCCAAAGAGCACTTATTGTTCGAGGATACTTAGTTGATGGAATATGCCTTATTTTGATTTTTTATTACTATTCGGTTATTTGATTCGTTCTTTGTGAATATTTTCAGCAAAAATTACTGATCTTACAGCCGGCATCAATAGCATTCCGATGCTGACGGGTTCTAATTACAAGAATTTGAAAGATAATCTTGAGATTATCCTTGGGTGCCTTGACCTGGACATAGCGTTGCAGGAGGCCAAACCTACCGTGCCTGTTGCAACTAGTTCTGAAAAGGAACAAATTGCACATGCACGGTGGATGAGGTCAAATCGCTTGTGTCTCCGGGTCATGCAAAAGACCATTCCTGAAAGTTTTAGGGGACCAGTTTCTGATTCCACTCTTGCTAAAGACTATCTTAAGGAAATTGAGCAGAGGTTTGTTCGGAATGAGAAGGCTGAAATAGGCATTCTTTTAAACAAACTCTACACAATGAAATACAATGGTAAAAGTAATGTCAGGGAGCACATTCTTGAAATGATGCATACTGCTTCAAAACTGAAGGGACATAAGCTAGATATATCGGATGATATGCTAGTTTATTTGGCCCTTAACTCTCTTCCTGTCTCATTTGGACAGTTCAAGGTGAGTTATAACTGTCAGAAGGACTCATGGACAGTTAATGAACTCATCTCGCACTGTGTTCAGGAGGAAGAGAGGTTGAAGTCGGACAGGAGCGAAAGCGCAAACATTGCTTTTACCTCTAAGGAAAAAGGGAAAAAGAAACGTAAGGCAAATTCAGATGCTGCAACTACAAGTTCGCAGAAGAAGCCCAATAAGGATAAGAAGCCGGTTACCGGATCGGAGCCGAATAAGGAAAAGAAAAAGGGTTGTTTCTTCTGTGGATCTGAAGGGCATGTAAAGAAAGATTGTTCCAATTATCACGCATGGCGTGTTAAGAAGGGTACTAATTTTTCTTTTGTTTGTACAGAAGTTAATGCAGTTTCAGTTTCCATAGACACATGGTGGATAGATTCAGGTGCAACTACTCACATTTCTGTGTCTATGCAGGGTTGCCGAAGTTACCGGAAGCCAAATGATGGTGAAAGATACATCTATGTGGGCGATAGAAACAAGGCAGAAGTTGAAGCTATAGGGCATTTTAGATTACTTCTGAAAACTGGATTTTATTTGGATTTGTTTGATACCTTTGTTGTACCGTCTTTTAGGCGGAACTTAATTTCTATTTCTGCATTGGACAAATTAGGTTTTACTTGTTCATTTGGAGATAGAAAGTTTGGTTTGTATCAAAACTCCAATTTGGTTGCTTCTGGTTTTCTATCTATTTTGGATAATCTTTATGCTTTAGATATTGTTGCTTCATATAATGAAACCCTGAACAATGAAACTCGAAACGTTAGACAGAAATTAACACATCAGGATTCAGCTGCACTTTGGCATAAGCGTTTAGGTCATATTTCTCAACAGAGAATTACACGTCTTATTCAAAGTGATATTCTGAGACCCTTAGACATGTCGGATCTCGATCCGTGCATTGAGTGTGCGAAGGGCAAACAAACAAGTATGCGCAAATATACAGCCAATCGTGTGAATGACATCCTTGAACTGATACATACGGACATATGTGGGCCATTCCCTATAGCTACTGGGAATGGGCATGTATATTTTATTAGTTTCATTGATGATTATTCTAGATATGGTTATATATTTTTAATTAAAGAAAAGGCTCAAGCTTTGGACACGTTTAAATCCTTCAAGGCTGAAGTTGAGTTACAGCTCAACAAAAGGATTAAAAGCGTCAGATCGGATCGTGGTGGTGAATACTATGGTCGGTATGACGGTTCAGGAGAACAACGTCCAGGGCCTTTTGCTAAATTTCTAGAGGAAAATGGGATTGTGCCACAGTATACAATGCCGGGTTCGCCCGCAATGAACGGAGTGGCTGAAAGGCGCAATCGAACATTAATGGAGATGGTGAGAAGTATGATTTCTCATACTTCACTTCCATTGAACCTCTGGGGAGAAGCACTTAAGGCAGCAGCATATATTCTGAATCGGGTACCGACTAAGGCAGCGAACAAAACTCCATATGAAATGTGGACCGGGCGAAAGCCTAGTCTCCAACACTTAAGAATTTGGGGTTGTCCTGCTGAAGCTCGGCCTTATAGGCCACAAGAGAAAAAGCTGGACGAAAGGACAGTTAGTTGTTATTTTGTCGGATATGCGGAAAGGTCCCGGGGGTATAAGTTTTATGATCCCACTAACAGAACAATTTTCGAGACAAATACAGTTAAGTTCTTTGAGGATGTTATGGTTCAAGGGGGAAATACAAATCAAATTGTCTTTGAAGAGAAAAAGGATTCTCCTATACAAGAGGCGCCATCAACGGTACCGATTGTAATAAGAATATCTGGAGACTCATTGGTTCAGGATCGTACCGTGAATGAACCTACAATGTATGAACCTCTAGAAATGGAAGAGAATCCGGTTCAAGACAATGTTGATGTTGAAGAGGAACCTATACCACCTCAAGAACTTCAAGAAATAGTGCCTTTAAGGCGGTCCACCAGAGAGAGAAGAAGTGCAATATCTAAGGATTATGTTGTATTTCTTCAAGAACATGAATTTGACATTGGCATGATGGAGGATGACCCTCTCAATCTCCGTCAGGCTTTGGAAAGTGTCAATTCTCAGAAATGGATCAAGGCCATGAATGAGGAAATGAAGTCAATGTATGACAACAAAGTCTGGGATATCGTCCCATTACCTGAAGGTGTGAAGCCTGTTGGTTGCAAATAGATATTTAAGACCAAGAGGGATTCAGAAGGTAATGTGAAAAGATATAAAGCACGGCTTGTTGCTAAAGGATTTACACAGAAAGAAGGCATTGACTTTACGGAAACTTTCTCACCTGTGTCTATGAAAGATTCCTTCAGAATTATCATGGCATTAGTGGCACATTTTGATCTTGAATTACACCAGATGGATGTTAAGACTGCGTTTCTCAATGGCGACATTGATGAAAACATTTATATGGTGCAACCACCTAACTTTGAGTCAGATGACCCAAAGAAAATGGTTTGCAAATTAAAGAAATCCATCTATGGACTTAAGCAAGCGTCTCGACAGTGGTATTTCAAATTTCATCAAGTCATTGTCTCATTTGGATTTGAGCCTAATTTGGTGGATGAATGCATATATCACAAGTTCAGTGGGAGTAAGTTTATGTTTTTGGTTTTATATGTTGATGACATATTGCTTGCCAGTAACGATATAAACATGATGCGTGAAACTAAGAGATTTCTTTTCAAGCATTTTGATATGAAAGATCTTGGTGAAGCATCATATGTGTTAGGCCTTAAAATACAAAGAGATCGAAATAAGGGTATTTTGGGGCTTTCACAAAAGGCATATATCGAAAGAATTCTCAAGCGATATAGCATGGAACACTGTAAACCAGGAAATACCCCTGTTGCAAAAGGAGACAAATTAAGTCTCAATCAGTGTCCAAAGACAGAACTCGAAAAATCAGAAATGCATCAGATTCCATATGCTTCGGTAGTAGGAAGTCTGATGTATGCTCAGGTGTGTACGCGTCCGAATATTGCGTACATCACAGGGATGCTAGGCCGGTATCTCAGTAATCCTAGTATGGATCACTGGAGAGCAGCCAAAAGGGTACTTAGGTACTTGCAAAGAACAAAGGATCATATGCTGACATATCAGAGATCAGACAAGCTTGAGGTCATTGGATATACTGATTCCGATTTTGCGGACTGTGTGGATAGCATGAAGTCAACATCTGGTTATATTTTTATGTTGGCTGGAGGACCTATTTCTTGGAGGAGTGCAAAGCAGACTATGATTGCTTCTTCCACCATGGCAGCCAAATTCATTGCGTGTTTCGAGGCATCGAACCATGGAATATGGCTAAGGAATTTTGTCACTGGGCTGCGTATTGTGGATACTATTAAGTTACCACTCAAGATATATTGTGACAATAATTCAGCAGTACTGTATTCCAACAACAACAGAAGCTCGTCGAAATCCAAACATATCGACATTAAGTTTCTTGTTGTAAAGGAAAGAGTTCAGAGTGGACTTATTAGTATTGAGCATATTGGTACAGCTTCTATGCTGGCAGATCCACTGACTAAGGGATTAGTACCCAAACAGTTTCACGAGCATGTCGCTCATATGGGTATCTATGTTAAAGAGGATTGTCAGATTTAGTGGAAGTTTGTATTTTATGTATCATGTTTTATGTTTTATATGATATACTTTTACAGATATCATGCAGTTAACTTTTATATGATATTATGTTATTTGTATGTATCATGCAGGTATTCAGACTTCAGTTATTCAGTTTTCAGTAATTCAGTTTATTATGCACTCTGAATTTATGATTGACCTCAAAATTAGATTAAGATAAAGTGACCAAATTGGAGATAGACATGTGGATCACATTGCATGTAATTTCCAAACTACACATCCCCTTCATGATTCATGTCATTCGGTTATATTTACACTGTGATTTATGTTGGTTTAGTTTCGATTCATGAGATGAATACTACTTAAGTCCTTGTGAATATGATTGATGGACGGAATTGGTTGATGACACAAAAGGCTATGACAGCACAGTTTGAGTACTCAATTCAGTTTTATCAATATATATTATTCGGATATACATATAGCCCAAGTGGGAGATTGTTGGATTAATTTCAATTAATTACAACATATGTGGGCTTATATGTAATATAAGTATATATTGAATAATAGACTGTCAAAATTAGACCCGTTATGAAGTGATCAAATTAAGTATTATTTATCGGGTTCAATATGTGTTATGAGAAGTGGGGCCTTTAATGTGTAGAATGCGTATTAATAACTTTATGATTTAGTGATGGTCTAAATTATATAAAGTTTGGTAATAATACAATTATGCTATTGGTCCCTGGGGAACACAATCAAATATGGCAATGTTCTATAAATAAGGAAATACCCAATAAGGCAAGTTCTAAATTCATACCCACTAAGGATCCAATAAGAAAATAGGCTACAGATCCAATAAGAAAAAGAAGATTGATTGATTAATTAATTAATTAATTAATTAATCAATTAAACTAAAGAGGCGCTAAGGATTTGTATCATGTTTATTTAATGATATATGGGTCTGTAAGCATAGAGATATATTATTCATTCAGAATACATACGGCTCTATCTCTCTCTCTCTCTAGTTTCTCTCTCTATAGAAAACAAAATTAGACATTGATATCTTGTGATTGAGAAGGGGATTTTCGGTAAAGAACTTGTGATTCGGGTATCTCTCCTTGTAAAGAACGGAGTGTTGTTGTTACCGCCTCTCTTGCTCTCTCCATCGGACTTGAGAGGGATTGCTAGGAAATCTAAAGGCTTCCGGTGATCAACGGTGATTGTGCATCCCTGGAAGACCATGGCTACCGATCAAGGTAACTTTAAATTTCAGATTATGGTTCACTAGATGATCGTGGCATATCTAGGGTTTATATATGCAATATGGTTATGCATAAAAATAAATTCAACAATTCCTGGTCTCCACCGAGCATATGCTGACGCTTCTGCTGGGAAAATTGAGGGTGTTGATTTTTTTAATAATGGTATCTATAGTTGACTTTCATGCAGGCTTAGATACTACATTTTCGATTTCACCGGGTTAGATTTTTCGTTTACTTTTTTCTATTTTTTTTTCATCAGTGTCTCTTGTAATGATTATTAAAATGGTTATCAGCCATTCATTTTGTTTAGATTGAGTGCTTAGATTTCATCTACGCGATACTTATCTTCATTAGTCATCACTCCATCTCTCAATTGAAACTTAAATCATATCGTATGAGGAAACTACATATGGTATGGGGAAAACAAGCGGGGTTCATTTTTCTTCTTTTATTTGCTTCTTTCAATAGCTAGAATATAACAGACATGTCAAAGCTCTTTTTTATACTTGTACTGACTTTTCAATTAATTTAATAAATGTTATTGACTTATGTTTGAATTTGCCCCTGCTATGTATATTTTCTAGCTTCGTCCGCTGCATTTTCGTCAAACCAATCTTCTAGGTTGAATTTTGTTAACTAAAGGGTTGTCAATGCATAATGTAGATTCAGTTGTACGAATTCACAGTCTCTCCAATATCTGATAAGGGAATCTTTTACAATTACTAGATCTGGACCATTCTTTTTAACTCGGCACGAATCTCAAAGCCCAATAATATATACTGTCCCCTATGTTAGTCCGAATTCCAAACCAGTTGAGATTTAATCTCAAACCATAAAGAAAGCGAGGGTAATCGTCTGCAATACCTGAGAGGATATGAATCCCTGTATGTACTCTATCCGAACTAATTATCTGATCCAAGTTGAATAGGAGGGGGGGCCATTTATTATTCTTGTACATTGATTGAATGCTCCAGATCTAAATATAGATATTTTGTTGCCTTACGTGATATCTGCGTCACTAGGTTGGTGGCAAACGTATTAACGATAAATTTTAGTTCTTTTTAAACCCCAACAGAAATTAATTTTGGTTTTGCACCGCACCAATATAAGAGGATTCGGGATTTCGTTGTAAAGTCCGAAAGATGCACTTAGAACATCTTCATCCATCAGATGAAACGAGAGTAAAATTAATACAGTTGTCATAAAGTTAATTGAAATTAACTTTAATCTTAGTTTCACGACTAATATATTCTTGTAATTGCTTTTAAATTATTGTTAATGCCACATCATTGAACTTATTCTAGTTTTATTTGTCTTTGACACGTACTGAAGAACAAATAAGAATGAATCCAGTTAAAGAAGAGGCATTGCCGGTGGGTGGGGAAGATCGGCGAGATAGCGGAGGCGTTAGTGATCAAAGGCAGATTTAGAATTTTTGTCGGAGCCAAAAAAATACAATCGGATTTAAATAACTAATTGGATTTAAATCCATTACTTAATCGGGTACTAAATAAAAAAAACAATGCTCTAATATGTGATTTCCAATACTCTAATCTCTAATTTTTACTGTTTTAACTTCTAATTATAATTATAAATGAGAATTCAAGACATTTATTTTAATTTTAACTCAATTTAGTCTAAATTACAAATCATAACTCCTGAAGGAGGCAAATAAAATTTCAGAAAAAAAAAAAAAAAGAGTTGATCTGAACCTATAAATCTCCATAAATAAAAAAAATTAAAATAAAAAACTCAAAATCTATGAAGGCATGCCGGCCAGCAACCCCCCCCCCCCCCCCCGCCCCCCCCCCCCCCCCTCCCCCCCACACACACACACACAGGGCTCAATATAGGTACCCATAGTAGTGTTTAGGGGGCTACGAAGACTGCATGTATGAGAGCGAATTTGATTGGTTGTTTTGCCAATGTAAAATTTTGGTAACAAATTCTCTTCAAGTTCCATATAATCTTGTCAATTTGGTCAGAATAAGGGAATAAGAAATATCCCTAGAAGAAATTACATGGTAGCTTCCTTTGCAGGACAGCACTGCACGGTGCATAGGGGTGGCAAAAAAGCTCGTGGCTCAATCGTGATTTGTACCTGATTTACTCGCTAACAGCTTGTTTGTTACTGAACTGAGCTGTTAACGAGCCAGCTCATCACTAGCTCGGTCCAGAATTAACAAGTTCAAGCTAGTTCGGTTAGACATCAATTAGTGAATTTCTATGAACTTGTGTGCATTTTATACTGTTTAACTCAGTCTAAAACAAGATTCAATCAGCTCCAACAAGCCAGCTCATCAGCTCGCAAGCTAACTCGGGCTGGCTTGTGATCCGTGGTTTGCCAATGGCGCATTGCTAGTTTTTCAGTTTATGAGGGTTTCGTTGGAATTGTTGCCTCGGGTTTTGCATTTTCTCCCGTGATGAATTCAAGTTTTTCTCTTCCACTCAGGGGTAAGAGTTACTGATCTGGCCCACGATAGATAAATTTCTACCATTAAGCAGAGTATTTGTGAGTTTTGATGGATTTGTAGCATCACATTTTTTTTTTCCTCGTTTGAGACATCTTGCTTTTTGTGTTGGAATTTCTATTGTGTGGTGAATACCAGTTTTCTGGTACTCTGGGAATTTGGGGATTTTATCGATCTATTGATCTTGTTGCTCTGATACTATGTTGAGAATAACAGAGAGGAATTCTGAGGAGAGGATTGAAAAATATTAATTTGTATTATTTATTTATTTAATTACAGAGATCAATTCTTCAATTAATTGTTGTTAGGCCATGGATACATAGGCAGTTTTACGGAAAATTGACTGTTTGAGTGATGGAGGGATCTAATTGAATCTAAAAACATATTAATTTTAAGAGGTTGATTGAAATCATGTAACATCCCAATTTAAGAATATATGAAAATTTTAGTTGACTTGAAGTAAAGTGTGTTTAAACTAAGAATTTGAATTTTTTTAGTACAATTATAAATGTTAATTAACTTAATTAACTGTACTTGTTAAATTTTTTATTCTAGCTTGGAGTAATTTTAAAATTTATTGTAACACCATATTAGTTGTTTGCATATTATTTAATAGTGAATTTATTTCTAATAATATGAGGGGTTTAGTGTAATTTATTTTACCTTTTAGTAAAATGAAATATTAAATGAATCATTTGTTAAAATTATGAATATTGGGAGGGACACATGTCATTACTAGAACAATCAATTATCTCAAAGTTCACAAACCGTACCATTTTTCCTCTCTAATGAAATCATTAATGAATATTTTGCTAAAATTATAGTGTGGGGACACATGTCATACACATCATCCACCAAAACTCCCCACGTGCCACTCTCTGCCTCTCAAATTTTTATTTCAATTATTTCCTTCTTTCCCTCATCTTTCTCTAGCTAAGTCAAAACACTCTAGTAATTAACGAAATTAGAACAGCAGTTGAGAAAGGAGGAACGGACAAAAAAAAAAATTAAAATTAGAAGAGAGAAAGGGGTAGAACCAAGTAATGACCGTGTCTGATTGCTGAGAAACAACAAGGAGACGAAGGAGACAAAGGTATTCGCAGCACGTACCTATCGTTTTCTTCAAGATCAATGGACTCACTTGCAAGTGTTGGAGCAATACTTGGTACTTAACTAAATCTATGTTGTGCCTTTCTAGATCATACACAATCTAGTCACATAATTTTGAAATACTTCCTTATCTATAGTTTGATTTATTTCCTCATTATTGTACATGGTGTTGTGTTGATTGAACATTGGTCAAAAGATGAGTTCATTGATTTATTCCCACACACACTTGGTGTTAGAATTGCACGTATACTACTTAATTTCTGATATAACTCTCTTTCTGACATTCATATAAGTTAAAATAATTAAATTCATTATTTACTGTTTTAAGTTAAGTTCTGAACCCTCTATGTAACTCTAGTGGTTTCCTTCCATCGATTAATTGTACTTCTTTTATTGGGTGTATTGTAAACAATAGGGATAACAAGGACATTTTCATTAAGAATTTTGTAAGTTTGAGGGATATGGTTAATGGAATTAATAAAGGACCACATTATATTATTGATTCAGTTTCGATAGACATAGGCATAGTACCTTCATAGCTGGATTAAGAAGGATTATTGAACATGTCCATACCGTAGCAACACGTTGATATCATCGTCTCATCATGGCTAAGGTGCGGATTTTGAGTTATTCCTAGCTCCTTCTAACTAATTTTATTGATTGCTGATTTCTAGATTATAATTGTTGATTTCTTGCTTATAATTGTTGATTTGGGTTGTTGAATTTTTATTGCTTGCTTATAATGGTTGAATTGGGTTTACTTGATTGTTATAGAGTAAGTATTGATCAATTATCGGGTAATGGTTGATGTTTGCAAGGCATGCATAATTATTATGATTTTCTAATTGCATAGTGAGATAATTATTGTAGTTTTCAAATGGCATGCTATGATTGCTTGAAATGCTTTAGGACATGCATGATTATATTTTTCTTAAGTTGGTGTATAACATAGTATAAAGAAACTTAGCTAAAGCATGAGTTTGATTTAAATGAAATGTTAGCATGATATGGATGCACAAGTATTTCTTACAAATGCATGGCTTGAATGCATAAATTTGCATGTGAAGCATATTTTATTGTTTGAAACTAAGAATGACTGGATTAAAGTACTTGGTCTGCTTGAATTGACTTGTTTGAATTATATTATGCATTGTATTTATTAGTTGAGTTAAAAGGACGCATGCATGAGCATATTTTGAAACTAAAACATGACATGATTTGGATTGGAATGATTTGTAACATGATATTGTGAAATGTGTTAAAGAATCAAATGTCTGAAACCTGACGATCATGTAGGCGCCCTATTCAAGGTAAGCGTGTAATTTTTGTTATGTAAGCGCTGAATTTGTAGCGCATAACAGAAATTGCATAGGCACCATATTCGGGGTAAGCGTGTAATTTTTGTTATGTAGGCGCTGTACTTGTAGCGCATAACATAAATTGCAAAGGCGCCATATTCGTGGTAGCGTATGACTCGGTTATGTAGGCGTTGTACTTGTAGCTCATAACTTTAGTCATGTAGGCGCCCTATTCGGGGTAAGCGCATAATTTCAAGTTATGGCCATAACAGAAATTGTGTAGGCGTCATATTCGTGGTAGTGCATGATCAGAGTCCTGTATGAGTCTTGACGGTCATGTAAGCGTTGAACTTGTAGCTCATGACCGGGGTCATGTAGGCGCTATACTTGTATCGCATGACCGAGTATTGTAATACCAAAATTATTACCTAATATAATGATATTTTATTCTATCATGAATAGTCTTAAATAAAGCATGATTATATGATATAGTTGCACAACTAAATTTGATTGAACTTTTAAGTCTATTGTACATGAATATTGCATAATATAATATTTCGTTATGTTTGATTGTTATAGCTATTAATTGGTTCTCTACTTTGCTGATTTCTTTTGCGGTATTTGAGCATTTCTTAAGGTGAACTTTGGTTTATTTTTTTTGACTGATAATAGTTGGTAAGTTAGATTCTTTGATTCTTATATTATTTTTGTAGTCTATATTTTTGGCACTCGGTGTTGTTTTAGTTTTAGTTGGTCGGATCTAAGGATAACTCGACTGGAACTGAATACTGCACTGGGAGATTTCAATCTCTCACCATTCCACTTTGTGGGTTCCAGGTACAAAGCGCGAAATATGGAAACAAAATGTAGAACTTGAAGATTTGCCACAGAGTAAATTATTTGCTTCAAATAAATTTGCTATGGTATTTCGTTTGCATATTTTATACCGTAGCATGTTTGTTCCAATTGGTTTATTATATGTAAATTTAATGTGGCTCTTGTCAAAGTCATTGGTAATGTATATATATCTATGATTATATTTGATGGTTGAATCGCCTTGCGCAAATGAGCGCGGCGGGTTGTCTGCCCTAGTGTCGGGGTGTGACAAATTAATCAAAATATTGAGAGACTCATTTGAATGATTAGGGTCAGCGTTCAAAATTTACTCAACACAGTCGTCGGAATTGAAATTAAAAGAGAACCAGTTGACTGAAAGAAAGAGAATTTTTTATTCATAGTAATTATAAAAAAGAGATGTAAGAAAACAGATAGAGTGCTTCATTTTCAACTAATATAGTAAGATCGTCAGCATGGATCACGATTCAACTTTTTTTGGATTTTGGATCGTGGGCATTGACAACGATCCATTTTTTTTCTTTTTTTTTAAACTTAGACTGTAGTTTTAAACCGTTTTAAAAAAAAATAAAAAAATGGATCGTTGTCAATGTCCACAATCCATAAAAAGTTGGATTATGATCCGTACTAACAATTTTACTATATTGATTAAAAACGAGGTACTCTATTTGTTTCCGTACATCTCTTTTTTATAATTACTATGAATATTGCCCTGAAAGAAAGATTGATGTCAACATATTTGAGAGAAGTAAATATATTTAAAATGATTGACGTTTTAGTTTTTTAAGAATCATTCACCATTGATGTGAACTTTTAATGCCAAATAAAAGTCAATATGTTGTTATCTAGCTACAATTATTATAAGAGAAATGTTCTGGTACCCCGAGCCATCATACTCGAGTACATCCTCCAAGTAGTTTAACAGAAAAAACTTCTAATGTTGTCTAACTTTCATTTTCAGCGTTAATATCAAAACATTTAAAGCTATGTTTATAACATTTTATAATGCTACTCACAAGCATGTAAACCTCTGTCTGAAAGTATTAAAATTCTAAATCTGCATAATTTTAACTCTTAACTACTTTTGTCTTCAAGCCAAAAACAGAAAGATTCATTTCACTCACTATTTTTTATTTTTTCTCTGATCATTATAATTTATTTTCCTGATAATCCGTAATGAATTTTACAAATCTAAAAATACGAACATTTTCTATTCGATTTTATCTTTCAAATAAAATCCATGAAAAAATATTTTTTTCGTAATTTTAAAGTAATTTATTTTTTTTAAAGTTCTTTTGAGGTTTATGTGCTTTGAAATGTTATTGTTGAGGTTTTAATTATTTGTACATGGGGTTTATATGTTTTGTAAATGAGTTTTGTAAATGCAGTGTTATTGTTGAGGTTTATATACTTTGAAATGTTATTGTTAAGGTTTTAATTCTTTCTACATGAGTTTTATATGCTTTGTAAATGAGCTTTGTAAATGCAGTGTCACTTATATATGTTTGAACTATTCCATTACTTATTCAAAAAATATAATTTTGATCAAGCCTAATTAATTAATAATATTTGTTTGTTTGTTCAGGTATATGCAGAGTCACTAGCTCATTTCCAAAGTGGATCTCCTCATATCTATCCTCTGTATGGATTAGGTGAACTCCCTCAGATTAATTATAATTACAAAACCCAGTTTCAATTTTTTGATAATGACGTGACATATAAATAACCAATTAACTAATGCAGGCGTTTGCTCATTTGAGTGCAGTTTATGGTGGCACCTACATGCTTAACAAACCAGAGTGCAAGGTATTATAAGGTATTGAGTATTGGCTCATTAATTCAGTTCAGGTGGCACCTACATGTGAAAAACTTTGACATAGCCAATAAATTGGTGAAGGAGGCTTCAGTTCAGTCTATAAGGTTTAATGCTTAATTTCTTTACCTTAATTTATGAACCTTAAATTAAAAAAATTCTCTATCTAAAGTGGATTTTATTAGATGGAACAATCATAGTAGTCAAACAACTGTCATCGAGGTCAAAACAACTGCCTTGCATGTATATTTTTTTATGAGCTCACTGTTACATGTTTGTAACATATTAAAATAAAAAGCTTCTGTAAATTTCTGAATCTTACAACGGTGCCAGTAAGGACATGGTACCTTCCATTGTTTGAATGGGCATTTTTTGTAAATGATTTGAATGTGCATTCTTGACAAATGATTTTGGATCTGAACTTATTTCCACTACTTCACTCAATCTCAATTTATGAAATGTCTATCTTTTTATATGGCTTACACAATTTTCAGTTTTGCCCTTTCAAAACTGGTAGTGTTCAATAGGTCTCTGATACTTGATTACGCTTTATCATAATGCTTAGGGTATAACTCTCAATGATTCACTTCTCTTACTGATACTGTTTTGTCATGCACTGGTTTCTCTTTAGGTTATACAATTTCTATATAGCTTGTAAAGTATGGATAAATGGTACTGTATGCACAATATCTATTACTACTGATACCGATATTGTCTTCCTATTTTAGCTTTTCTGTTTTTCAATTTTTTTTTCATTTTTCTTTGGATTTTTATGGGTGATGGTTAACATGTAAGTATGATGGGCATATCTGTAATTTCTAACATATAGTGGTACTGCTACAGTTTTTGTTTTTATTTGAAATCTTGGATGCCTGTATCTTGTGGTATTTAAATGCGTGTATCATGTTTAAGGTTGTTGTAATATGATGTACAATTTTGCTTTTATTCTGATTTAGTGTTTTGAAAAATTACAAGGGACTCCTCTTGTTTTAATTTTTTATAAGACTGAGAAGTGGCGAGTAAAGTTATGAGTTTTTTATTTAAATTAGGAGTTTGTTTTTTATTAAAGTAGTTTGCAGCTTTTAATTCTTTTAGAAATGTTATATTTTATAGAAAAAAACAGTGAGGTTTAAAAGATTGATTGCAGTGTTGTTGTATCTTAAAGGTTGCATATTTTAATGTGAAATGTTAGTTAACAGTTGTAAACAGTGAATATTTGTATTGACTTGTTGAAATTTGTTTGATATATTTGTTTTGATATAATTTTGTAACGTTTAAATGAAATGGTTGTAGACTAAGCTTTTTAAGCTTTAAAATGTAAAGTGTTCATGGGCTTTACTTAAAAAAAATAACGATTTGAAAAAAAAAACTCAGAAGTATTTCTTCATGAATTTTATTTGAAAGATAAAATCGAGTATAAAACATTTGTATCTTTATATTTGCAAAATTAATTACGCATCGTCGAGAAAATAAACTAGAATGATCAAAGAAAAATATATAAAAGTGAGTGAAATGAATTTTTTCTTTTTTAGCTTGAAGACAAAAGTAGTTAAAAGTTTAAACTATCCAGATTTAGAATATAAATGACTGTATATATAGGTTTAAATGCTTCTGAGCAGCATTGTAAATGCTTATAAACAGAATTTTAAATACTTAAATATTAGCGTTAAAAATAAAAGTTAGACATAAGTACTTGAGGGACTTATTCGGAGATTTTGTTTGAAGTACAATTATCAGGCTCCTTGTTTTAGATCTACAATTCTTTATTTAATTTTATCGAAGATTACGTGCAAATATCAAAAAAAAAGTCAACATCTTGATATCTACAATTATTATAAAACGAATATTACTTCGAGATCTACAATGATTTAACTATATCGAAGTCCAAAACAGTACGAAGTCAGTGAGGAATCAATTTTAAACCCTCTTTTGAGGGGAAAACAGGAAGTTCCTGTTATTCCTGTTGGCCATAAATCTACTGTTATTCCCAAGGAAAAACAGGAAGTTCATGCTATAGGACCTCAACCGTTCAAATATTTTCATGCGTGAATCTTAAGAAGTTATTCATGCACGAATCTCAGCAAATACCAACAGCTGGGATCAGAATTACTAGTTCCTGTTATTCCTGGGGAATAATAGTGTCGGAATATACACCATGACATGTTGATGTCAGTCACAGAAGATCATAATAAGATTGGTGAACAAGGTAGGAGATTACGGAAGATTTGTTTCCCTTCAATGTAATATATAGGAAATCTTATATTAAGAAAATAATGTTGAAAATGAAATATGTTATTAAGAAATTATGTATCTGTTAGGAAATTAAGGCATGATAGATTAGCAATCAAGTTATATATGAGAGGGTGTTGCCTAGTAAAAGATATATGAATAATACTCTGTAATTATATTCTGAATTAATCATACAAAGGGAGGGAAGGGATAGGGCTGCTCATGAGCCAACTTTAGTCTGAGTTGAGGACAATTTGGATTCAACTCATGAACTCATGAGCCGAGTTGAGTCCGAGTTGCTAATCTAGTTTTGAGTCAGAAACTCCAATTTGGAATTAACTCGCGAGCAACTTGAGTCGAAGCGAAATATAATACATAGTGAGAAAATCTAATTTAATTATAACAAAAGAAATAGTACATAGTTTACCAAAATAATACACAATTAAAGACAATACATAATGAGACAATGGCAAATGCATAATTAAAAATTACGAAAATACCAAAATAGTACATAATTAAAAATTACCAAACAAATAAAGTCTAACAAAACAGTACATTGTGTAATAAATTAACAAAACAAAAGAAATAGTATATAATTTATCAAATTATCAAATATTACAAACAAGTATAATGTTCGGAGATGCAAAAATTAGGAATATATATATATATATTAGAGTTTGGTGTGAATCCAACTAAGCTGATTCTGAACCAAATTAGAGATAACTTGGATTCGACTCATAAATCAACCGAGTCAGCAAACTCGAGTCAATTTTGACTCGAGTCAGTTTCATCTCGTGTTATTAGCGAATTGAATCCAAATTGATTCCAAACTGAGTTTCGAGTCGTTAGCATTTTGTGCACCCCTAGGAAGGGAGCTTCATAGGAGTGATTGTGTTCGTGTTTCTTGTTATACTATTATAATATTTTTGACAAATAGTATATTTATTTCCAGGGAACTTTCCTAGCAAGGAAAGGCAGAAAGCCCTATGTAGGGAGGGGAGGAGAAGAATAGGAGGGAATGGAATGGTATAGAAGAATACGATATAGCTTTGTACGTTACTAAATTTTCATAATACAAATTGTATTCATTATTAATTTTTCCAGTTTTGAATTTTTTCTATCAAAAGTAAAAATCAGGATGTCAATGACACTTTTTTATCCGTTTGCCCTACCTGTACCGTATTCGAAAAAATGAATAAGTGTACGATTTATTCTTTTGTTAACTTATTGGGTACGGATAAGAGTAATGATTATTATTGTCATTATCATGGAGACGGGTATGAAAATGCTTCCACCAGACCTTTATCATACCCGTTTCAACCCTATGCAAATCAAAACTAATGGAGCAAATCCTAAATCTAACAGGTCTGCATCTGGATGTACTATTAGTTAAATGTAAAATATCTAAGCTAAAGTTAGTTTAATATTGATATATTAACTAATTAAACTTTGTGATACAAGGTGTAGTTTCCAACAACTTAATTTGTGAAATCCAAGAAATTAATCTTTATAAACAAACTAGATGCCACATGGCATTAATAAGATGATTATTGAAGGTCTTAGTCAAATCTGAAATTCTTCTATATAAACAAACTTTGCGGTTGGATATCCCATTCACCTCCAATACCAGACAAGATCAGAAAAGAAAAGAAAAGAAAAGAAGATAATAGAAACAGAAAGGAAAAGAAAGAAATTTATAATTAAGGTGATGGGGTCGCAATGGGTAGTTGTCCTTTCGTTGTTTGTTGTACTTGTTGGTAGTACCATGGCCGACCAACATTTTGCAGAATATCATACAATCGATTACTATAACAACGAAGAAGTCCAATTTCTTGGCAGGTATGCATCTCATCCTAGCTAGTTATATATTTTATCAAATGAATGAAGCTTAATTACTTGAGATAATGAACTTCAGGTATGCGGTGGACGTAAGCAACAACAAGACCAAATCGCACCTGATCTTCAAGGAGGTTGTGGAAGGTACAGTGGTTACGATCCCACCAACTTATATGATTCCCCACAACCGAATATGGTCTCTAAATCTGACGGCCATAAACTGCAGCGAGTCAGGTTCACCCAGCAAGTATTCCACCACTGTGTTTGAGAACCTGTTTTTGGCCGAATATTTTGGGAACGAGATAAATGCCTATGGTTCTAAATTCACGGCTCTTGATTATTTGACAAATATTAATTAGTTTTTGTGATACCTTTACTTTTCATATGCATGTCAGAATAAATTGTCGCTCATCTATGTGGCCTTCACCAGCGTTAGTAGTGAAGTTAGGTGTTCGCTTTGTCTGTTCTGTTTCATTGTGTTACTGGTGTTGTTATTGTTCTTCTGTCCAAGTATTATTGTTCTTGTATTTTTTCTTGGCTCAAATGCTCCAATTTCTTAGCTGTTAAAATCCTCACCCAGTATTTTCAAAGAAGGACAATATATAAAACTACCAGTTCTTAATCAATTTGATCGTTTTTCTTGAATTTGAAGTTAACCTTAATTATTAACGTCCTCAAATTTGGGTTCAGAAACTGATGTGAAGTTAAATTTGAAGTTAACCTTAATTATTAACGTCCTCAAATTTGGGTTCTGAAACTTAAGTGAAGTAATCATACATGATTGTTAAAGATCAAATTCCAGACAAACTCTTGATGATGCAAATGAAGAATCTGTGAAATGGTCATCTCAACTCTCAAGTGACATTATGTAAAAGGGAAAATGAGAAAAACTGTTAAATAAGGATCAATCTGCACTTTAATTATATTACAGTGGGATTTGGGAATGATCATTCTCTTTGAATCATCTACCATTTTTCATATGCAGTATAAACTAGAAGCATCATATCATTAGCAAAATACATTTCATGCCAGAAAATAGATCCTCCATTTTTTTTACTGAGAAAGCCATTCTTTTATTTTCCAATTAAAAATTTTAAATTGAGACCTCTGTTTAAGTATCTAAAAAGAAACATAGAGGCCTCAAGGAAATAAAATAGACACATAATGTTGGATCTTAACCATAGAAGGAAAAATCGGAATCGGAATCGGAATCGGGATCGGTCTTTTGACCGTGAAAACGGAATAGAGTGAATCGGGCAGAATCGGGCAGAATCGGGCGGAATCAGCGGAATTGGATCGGAAACTCGGACTTTTTTGCCATAAACATGTTTATAGTAAAAAAATTTGAAAGAAATTGATTAAAAATAATTTGTTAATAATTTTTGTTTTCACATATGATTAAATCAAATAATCCACTAATACAATACTTATATGTGCATGTAATTATGTTTCTAGCAACACTTATATCTACATTAATTATGTTTATTGTAACAAAAGTTACTGTGGTATGTTGGTAGTTGTGTGCACCTCTTATACAAGAGGTCTCAGGTTCTATTCATGAGGAATCAAATTATTTTGACTTTAATGAAACGGATATTGTACAAATTACAATCTTTATATTTATATGTAGTATTTTTTTAGAAACAAAAGTAAGTTTGGTATTGTGGTAGTTGTTTGTGCGTGTTATACAGCAGGACCAAAAATTTAGGGATTCTATATTTTGCGTTTCAGCCGTTTTGGTGGAATCAGATCATTTTGGTCGAAATTTGACTGAAATTGGCCTGTTTCGGCTGAAATTGGCCTGTTTCGGCTGAAATTGGACGAAAAAAACTACAACCGTGTAATTCTGCCTGAAATAGAATCGGTACAATCCGGATTGGCCCATCCCGCTCCGGAACAGCCGTTATTTCCTTCCATGATCTTAATCCAACATTGAGTATATGTGTAATATAATTATGAATTGTATATTGTCATATTTTATTGTTCTAATTAAGTAATCTAATATGAAATTAAGATATTTGACAATCTATGTATTTATTAGGATGTGGTTCATATATGTGTAGAACAGTAGGATGTGGTTAGGGGTGTTCATCGGTTCGGTTCGGTTGAAACCGAACTGAATTAGGCAAACCAAAGTTATAATTTGGTTTTAAAAATAGAACCGAATTGAACCGAATTAACATTGCAACCGAACTGAACTAAACCAAAGTTTTATTTCGGTTTGTTCGGTTCAAATAGAAATATATTAATTTATTTATTTAAAATAATTAATTTATAATAAACCGAAGTATATTAAGAAACAAACCGGGATATTAAGAAATAAACCAAAGTATTTAAAGCAATTTATTTAGAAATAAACCAAGGCGGTCCGGATCAAATTCATAATATATAAAAGTCCGGTCGGTTCGGTTATTTCGGTTTTAAAATTTTCTAAACCGAACCGAACCAAAGTTATAATTCGGTTTCAAAAAGAAAACCAAACCGAACTGTTTGAACCGAACTAATTCGGTTCAGTTCAAAACCGAATAAACCGGAACCAATGAACACCCCTAGATGTGGCTTGCTTCTTATACGGTTAAATTTGAACTTTTGTACTTTTTTTAAGTTCTGTGCTTCGTAGCACCCCTTACAAATACTTCTTTCGTCTGTGTTTGATATATGTACCCTTTCAGCTTGTACGAAAGTCCCATACTTTGTTCTTTTCCACTTATAATTTAAATTACGAGACAATTAATGCAATGAATTTCTAGGATAATAGTTAATTTTAGCTACTTGTATCTTTCGGTTTCTCAGCTTAATTTTTTTAGAAAGTTAACAACTTTAATGCTTACTAACAATTCGATTGATAAAAAATATATTTATAATGAGTCAAACAACTCTAATTTCTAAACCTACTGTTTTATTCTCACAAAATCTAGTTGTGCTGACCAAGTCAACACCGAGAAATTAGCTGACTTTCCTCTCTCAATGGAGTGCTAGGAGTCAATTGGACCAGCTAGACTTCTCTCTTTTTTTTTCTTTTTCTTTTTTTTTAAAGGGTTTAAAGGAAATTTGAACACTCCTTGTTGAAGGGGTCTTTTGTACTGGTGGAATTTAAGTACCAAAATTCGAATACAGCAATTAATTCGAATTTTATTAATTTAAGTACCAAAATTCAAGGTCCGATACGTCTCTTTTTTTTTTTTTTTGAAATCTTGACAATGATTGTCAAGTATAAAAATACATCAATCGTTCTATATTCAAAACATCATTCAAACTATATCAACATCTAAAAAAACATTAACATCTAACAATACAAACAATTAAAACAACAAAAAAAACAAGGTCCAACACGTCTCAATCTGCTAAAATAAAAAGGAGAATTAAGCAAAGCGCAAATGGGGGTAAGATTAAATCCCATTAGGCTAAAGTTGATAATAGCAAATCAATCGATGCTCTGTTTGGTGCTGAAATCATGATTTTGTGAGAACCATTTCTCATCTTTCTTAGTTGCCACATGTTAACTTTCTTTTTTGGGTTTTTTATTGTTTGCATCTATTTGTCTTGGCCGGAATATATATTCTAATTGCGTTGATACAACTAAATACAAACTTTATAATTATTTTATCTTGTATGTAGTTCGCAATTATAACATATTATAAATGATATTATGCATTATCTCATTGTGAAGATGAAAGTGACAACTTATAGTACAACCTACATTAATTTTCTGTTTAACAATTAAGAAATTTTCTTAGTACAATATCAAATTAAATATAGATAACAGCTGGTATTTTTCTATCGTGTTTTCCAACAAAATTATTTAATTATCATAATCGCTAATATACATCACAACATGTTTCGTTTTCTTTTTTAAAAATTTACTGTTGTTATTTTTAACTTTTTTATTTCACTTATATCACATTAAAATATAATGATCGATCTAGGATGATGTATATTACTATACTGTCTGCCTTTGATTTTTAGAAGATTTTGTTTGTTAAGGATATAGTTTAATTATTTTTCCTTGTTATGTCCTTCTTTTAATTATTAAGCAATATATGAATTTTTATTTGAGTGAAAGAAAAGAATAGTAAGTACCAGGTACAAAAAAAAAAATACTGACAGAAGAGAAATTATAAGGACATGATTCTCTAAATTTAAGAAATTGGTTGACAAATCTTTGCTTCTACGCACCTCTATTAATTAGGACAGTAGTATATCTACCTATTCATCACCTTTATCTGACATTATTGGTTAGAGGTTTATTATGGTATTTTGCTTAAAAAACCATTGATTTAATAAAATGACAGGTTAGTGAAAATACACAACAAATTATTTTCAAGTTGTTTCTATTAAATAACATTACAAACAAATTTATAAGAAAAAGAAGATTGGTTTATTTAAAAGGGGTATAGGCCCATTTCATTAATTGGAACTGTTAAGTTACAAGTTCCCTACGTCAGACCCATGCATGTTATCTGACCCACAAAACCTTCTCCTAATTAAATAAGAAAAAGAAAATAAGTAATATTTATGTTTTAAATACACAATAGCAAACAGTAATTTTAGTATTCATTACTAATATTTACACAACGATAACATCATAGTAATATTTTCTTTTTGTTCTTTTTTATAGTAAATATGCCTCTCGATCTAGTTTAAAGTCAAGTACTTGACAAAATCAATAAGGCGTGAGAAAGTGACGTAAATGCCATCTGATGATCTCACAGGCATATATGCATGCATGCATGATACATGTGTATTATTTTTTTTAAATGTGCGCGCTCTGGTTATTTATTATGAGACCGAGATCATGTGACAAAGTAAATAAATTTCCTTTTGCTATCACAAGAAGGAAAGATTATACATTTTCAATTCTTGTTTATTACATGTGAACAGCTGGATGAGCACATGTGATATGATCTCAACTGGAATAAATGAACTACATTATACAAAGACATGAGTATGATCTCAACTGGAGATCTAGCTGCCTAGCTTTGAGATATATAATAAATTAAATACAAATGGGCTGTTGTCAGTGCCCCATGAACTAATAAATATATATCAAATACTGATCAACTAAATTAATTGAACAAATAAAATGAATACACCTGATCAGATCTGCCTTGATTGAGTTAACTTAATTATTATGGGCTAGGAAGAACTATTCTTGTACCTCGGATCTTTTGTTGCCCAGCACATGTACACGTACAACATAGCGTACAAATCAGTGGATTTTCTTAAATCTTAACAGGAGCTGTTAGGGGTTATATAGTTCAAAATTAACACATTAATTTAAGTTGGAAGGGACCTTAGTTTCAATAACATCACACAATAGTGGAGAACCAGGCATTAGTATCGGTCAAATACGGGTATTAAGAACGGACCCTGGGCAACACTAACCGGACCGTTACTAATAGTTACACTAATTAAGAACGGTCATTTTGGCCAATACTAAAAGTCACTATTAGTATTGGTTAATAAGTTCTAGCCGATACTAAAAGTACCATTAGTATCGGCTCTTTAATAAAAGGTCAATACTATTTCTATTAATAGTTGATACTAATACTATTAAGAATGATTGTTTAATAAATGACCGATACTAATAAGTATTAAGAATAGCTATTTAATAAATGACCGATACTAATAAGTATTAAGAACAGCTATATAATAAATAACCGATACTAAATATTTTTGAAAAAAATAAATTTTGATATTTGACCAGCTACCATATATTTTTGTTGGACTATATATAAAACAAGCAGTCTAAAATAAAGATCAGCAAATAACACATCCTAAATTATGCATCTGAGTTAAACATGTTTAAATTTCAAAGTTGTTCAAAGATCACACTTATAATTAAACATGTTCAAAGTTCACCAAATAATACAAAAATAACACAGAAATAAATAAGCTAACATAATTGATACAAAAAGAATAATATGAGATAATACAGGAGCTGATTTTTCTACAAAGTAACTTTTCCCAATCTACAATTGAAATAAATAAATCCTAAACGTTGATGTGGAATAATTCATGTGATATTTTCTCAAGTTGAAAAATAACAAAAGAAAAAAGTGGCATTGCCTGCAGAAGTTTCGACTCAAGTTGCTCTCTCTTTGAAGTTCTAACACCTTCATCAAAAAAGAATGCCTCTGCATCATAAATACAATGATCATAAAAAAAAAAAAAAAAAAAGGATAAACAAACATAGTAAACAAGCAAACAGATAATAGAGTGAGGAACGATAATCAACAAAAAGTAGCAATTGGAGAGGATCTAAGTCAAAAACTGAACATATCAAAAAGAAAATCAAAGAACAGCCTAGTCTCAAACTTACTCAGACAAGCATTTTTTCAAAATAGCACTTAGAGTAGGGATACTTGGCTTCGTCGCTGCAAGCCCGTCGAACCAATCTTCTAGGTTAAATTTTGTTAATTAAAGGGTTATCAATGCATAATGTAGATTCAGTTGAAGGTAGTTTGGGAAATTAGAAGGTAAAAATTGAGGTGCCTTCTTCATTGCGAAAGATTCCCGTTATAAGTTTCTACAACAAACAAAAAAATGGTGAGGGAGTAAATGCGACCCTGCAGGTACACATCTCCAACAGATTGCAAGAGTCGGTAATGGCACTTCAATACGCGGATGACACCGCTTTTGTGCTAAGCACTGACCCTGCAAGCATGGTGGTGTTCAAGCTGGTCCTTAGGCTCTTTACGAAGGTCTCGGGACTGAGCATAAATTTTGGAAAGAGCTGCTTTGTTCCCTTTAACATGACAAGAGCCCAGAATGAAGCTGCACGTGCAATCCTTGGATGTCAAGTTGGCCTTTATCCCTCTCATTGAAAAATTTGAGAAAAAGTTTCAAGGATGGAAGGGTAAACTCATCTCCCGGGGTGGCCGATTGCAACTTGTCAAGTCGGTTCTCTCGTCAATTCCGATCTACTTCTTGTCATGTTTCCGGTTGCCAAGGTGGGTCATCGATAGGTTGGATAATACTCGTAGGAACTTCTTGTGGGGGAAGAATGAGAGGGGGGGGGACATGGAATGTCTCGGATCAATTGGCACTGGGATAATCATAAAAATTAGAGGAATTATTGCTCAACATGAACATGGACCGCGCTTCTGGATTATTCAAGGCTCCTTTTTTTTGGAATCAATTGCGCAAGATCAAATATCTACTCCACTGGAGTGCCTGGTGGAGAGTGGGAGATGGTAAGGCAATATCACTATGGTTTGACTCCTGGATAGGAATGCCTCTGCATGGTACTTACTGACGAAAGACCCAGACCGGTGCATCAGAGAATCTCACTAAATGCTGCCTTTCCATCCCTAAACGAACTGGCACCAGTAGCTTTGTTGGAAGTACAAAACCAAAACTTGCAACTGACACAAGAGGCTGACGAATTGATATGGCGATGGAACAACAAGGAGACATACAGTGCAAAGTCAGTGTATCAAGCTATATATATATGTTAGGTGGAGGTAAAGTTAAGTGGCGGTTCCCAGAGATTTGGAAGGTAAAACTGCTGACAAAAGAAAAGAGGCCCTGGATCGTAGAGGGGTCAGATGCCCTTTGAATTGTGTAACTTGTGATACTGGACTGATAGAATCGGTACACATACCACTTAATGTTTCAGTGTAACTATGCTAAATAAGTATGGCTTGAGGTTGAGAATGCAATGGGCTTTAAAATAATCAAAATTGAGGATACTATTTCTGATACATGGATATATAGCATCATGGAGTACAGCTAGCTAAAAGGGAGCCAGGGGTAAAAAAGGAAGACTGGATGTGTATTTTTCTGTGAACTTGTTGGCGAATATGGAAGCAAAGGAACAAACTAGGAGCTCAGCTCAAGAGCTGGGAGCAATAATACGAGTTCTTTTTAAGATTCGTACTAATATATAACAAACGGATCGATTTTAAACTCAAACGCTGATGTATATTAGGTGATATAAATATAAGGAAATGGGAAATACATGAAACTGAAAATTTTGTATAATTGAGACTAGACAAATATGCGATGAGTGTCAAGTTATTGTAACCTAATGTTGTTGGGGCTTTGCAACAATTATATGGTTAACTTCATTTGTCATATAATATATTCGTTTTCTTTTTGTAAATTTCACCTTTTAGTTTGATTTTATTGCTTCAACTTTGATGAATATGAATTCTTATTAATAAAGTTCCAAACAAAAGTAACAAAAATATTTTTCAAGTATCAAAATATAAACCAGTGAAAGTTAATTGCAACTGATCCAATTTAAATTCGGAATGTTAAAGGGACGCTTCAATGGGCCTCAATGAACAACGGGACTCTTTAATGGGCCTAACAAAAAGCCCATAGAACTATAGAATAGAAATTGAAATATTGAATCCAATCCAGTGATTTGGTTCCATCGTCTTTTTGAGGTCATAAAACCATTCGACCCTTCACTCAGCTCAGGCCTTCGCTCAGTCTCAGTGACCATGTCTATGACTCTGTTTCTGGGGAGAATCTCTTGCCTCCGTCCATCTCTTCCCCTTAATCAGACCACACCATTTGCCTCCTCCAACGCTCCCACTCAAGCATCTCCCCCAAATGCCCAATTCGCTGTACACTACCTTGTCGAATCCTGCGGTCTTTCCTCCGACGAGGCACTCAAAGCTTCCAAATATATCCACCGCCTCAAGTCCCCTGATAAGCCCGACGCGGTGCTCCGTTTCCTGAGAGATACTGGCGTAAGCGAGTCGGATATAAAGACTGCCGTGTTGCGGGATGCTACCATCCTTTGCTCCAGTTTGGAGAAGAGTTTGAGGCCAAACATTGTCAAGCTCCAAGAGGTCGGCTTCTCCATGGAAGACATCTCAGGTATCATTTCCGTCAACCCTGATCTGTTTGGGTTCAATTTTGTGTCAAAGATTGAGTTCTGGATGGGGATTCTTGGATCGGTAGAGAATCTTTCTGTGGTACTCAAAGTGTGGCGTGGTGGGCTTATTGCTAGCAGCTTGGAAAAGGTTATCATGCCCAATTTATCTTTTCTTCAGGAGAATTGTGGTTTATCAACCCGTCAAATTGTCCGGGTTATCAAGTCAAGTCCTAAATTGCTCGCATCTAAGCATGAATTTGTCAAAAGGGTACCTGAGAGGGTTGAGGAGTTGGGCATTGCTCGTTTGTCAGCATCTTTTTGTGATGCATTAATTGCTGTTAGCTGCATGAGCGAACGCACCATAGATGCAAAGCTAAATAATTTGAGAAATATCGGGTTTTCACAGGAGGAGGTGACACTTTTGATTAGTAAAGCCCCTTTATTGTTGAAAATATCAGAGAAGTCCATAAGCAGAAAAATGGAGTTCCTCATGAAGGAAGCTGGTTGTGATAAGTTGCATGTGATCCGAAATCCATTTTTGTTCAATTGCGGCCTGGAGAACCGGCTGATTCCACGAAACCTTGTTAGAAAGCTTCTGATGTCGAAAGGACTTCCCGTAGCAAATTTAAAATTTGCTACTTTTGCAAGGCCAAGTGATGAAAATTTTGTGGAGAAGTTTATTTTGCCAAATGAACATGCTATTCCTGGTCTCCACCGAGCATATGCTGACGCTTCTGCTGGGAAGATTGAGGGTGTTGAATTTTTTAATAATAGTATCTATAGTTGACTTTCATGCAGGCTTAGATGCTGCATTTTCGATTTCACCGAGTTACATTTTTCGTTTACTTTTTCAATTTTTTTTTTTCATCAGTGTCTCTTGTAATGATTATTAAAATGGTTATCAGCCATTCATTTTGTTTAGATTGAGTGCGTAGATGAAACTTAAATCATATCGTATGGGGAAACTTAAATCATATCGTATGGGGAAACTACATATCTTATGGGGAAAACAAGCGGGGTATAGCTAGAATATAAGAGACATGCCAAAGCTATTTTTTATACTTGTACTGGCTTTTCAATTAATTTAATAAATGTTATTGACTTATGTTTGAATTGGCCCCTGCCATCTATGTTTTCTGGCTTTGTTGCTGCATTTTCATCAAACCAATCTTCTAGGTTGAATTTTGTTAACTAAAGGGTTATCAATGCATAATGTAGATTCAGTTGAAGGAAATTTGGGAAATTAGAAGGAAAAGAGTTGCCTTAACCTCTTATTTTTATTTTCTACTTTCCATTTGTTGTCCTGTTTCCTTTTATTACGAATATCCAAACTCGTATCTATTCTGGAAACAATACAGGAATAGTCAGTCCATAGAGAACTGCAAAAATATTATTAACAAGTTGAAATTGTTTGAAGAGAGAAGTGAGAGAGACACATCTAAAACAAGTATGCAGTGAGTATGGTATCTTGCATAGATGTACTATTTAAACCTGTTGTTTAATTTTAAGTGGTAAAAGAAAATGTACTTGTCAAGAATTGTAATTGGTGTACTTCTTCCTTATTAGAATTATTCTTTCTTCTGATTCTGCTAAAGGGCACCATGAATTCTATATCTTATTATTCTTTTGAGCATTTTGTTCTTTTTGAAATATACCGGTTCAGTACCAGATCTATTTATTTAATGGTAAAGAGATCGACCTACTGGTACAATAATTTTTGGTTGTGAATCTTTCGACAAGGTAACTGGCGTACCTGATGTACCAGTCTGATCTGGGGCTGGTAAACAATAACCTGCTAGTACCAAGTTCCATCACAATCAGCATTTATAATTTCAATAGGGTAAGATGTGTGGCAATTTGTACATTCTTTTGAATACCAGTATGCATTTTTGGTAGTGTTTAGTGACCTATGTAAGATAATTTTTAAAGAAAGGAATGCATTGTACTTTTACCTGATACCCTTGCAGATGGTACCACCTCAACTTTCACTGACAGATCCGCAGGTGGGTGTGGTGTGGGTGGTGGTGGTGGTGGTGGTGGTGGTCGGGGAGGAGGGGGTGCTTTAAAGAGGGCACTGTGAAAAAAACTATTTGAGACTTTACACGAGTGCTGTTTTGATGTTATGACTTGGTTGGCTTGGAATAATTTGTTCTAGTGGTACCAATCTGGTAATTTGTGGTGTAGGATTATGCAATAGGGGGTTAAAAGCAATGGTATCAGGGTGTTGATGATGTATCTCAGTTGACTGAGAATGTTCCTTCCTGTTGTGATACATACTGTACCTTCAGGTTGTAGCTATACATCTCTGGTACCTTTTTTTTTCCTAGTTTACAAACCCAGAGGATTGTATGTTGTTTTCTGTTAAATGAACCAGGTAGTTTGCTACTTATTTCTACCTGAAAAACAAAAAACAAAAAATCCAGTAGGATTGTGATACCTCTGATCTGAATGAATTCTCTTGTAACTCAAATCTTAATGAGAATTAACATCTAGGGTTTCTCTGATCGGAAGGGTGGAAAAAACAGGAGAAATAAGAGTTGTCACAATCTGAAGGGGAGTAATTTTTGTTTGCAAATTCATTAAAAATCATACAGATTTGGCAAGAACCAAATTAGCGAAGGCGAAATCACCGACATGTCCTCTGCTGTCTCCAACTCTGGGTGCTCTGTCTTCAACTGACAAGTCCTTCCGATGATCCTCGAACCACTGTCTTCAACTGACGAGTACATTATAGAACCCTGACTGCTCAATGTGTAAATTTCATTTCTGTCTTATCTCTGAACCATAAATCCCTCCTTCACTCCTTGAATCATGCTCGACATACTTATCTCTATTTTCAAAGTTCGAATAGTCGATTGGAACCGCGCAACATAACCTTCATATTAAAATTAGTTGGAGACCAAATTTTATATTTTTTTTGAAACTTTTTTACTATACTTTTTAGATAGATTAAATCACTGTTTTGAATGGTCCAGAATCATGTGAGCGTTGGTCATATCAACATGTTATATCCTGTATGGTAACAGAATATTTTTATTTAGATCTGGACCATCCGATCAGAATTTGGACTGAGGGAGATGCACTTAGAATATCTTCATCCATCAAATGAAATGAGAGTAAAATTAATATACAGTTATCATAAAGTCAATTGAAATTAACTTTAATCTTAGTTTCAGAACTAGCTAATATATATATATATATATATTCCTGCAATTGCTTTTAAATTATTGTTAATGCCACATCACTGAACTTATTCCCCTTTTATTTGTCTTTGAACCGTACTGAAGAACAAATAAGAATGAATCCAGTAAAAACAGGTAGCAACGAAGACCGCGTGCGTGTGTAAGAGCGAATTCCAATGTGGAATTTTGTTAACTAATTCTCTTCAAGTTCCTTGTAATCTTGTCAAATTGGTCAGAGCTCAGAATAAGAAATTACATGGTAGCTTCCTTTGCGAGACAGCGCTAGCTGCACGGTGACGGTGACAGTGACGGTGACGGTGACGGTGACGGTGACGGTGACGGTGCATCAGTACTTTTGGAAATATACATCAAAAAATTAGGTCAGCACTTTGGTAATCAAAGTGCTCATATGCCACATCAATTTTCTCTGAAATGGTAGTTCAACATTTTTCTTTCCAAGTCAAACATGGAAAATATATATACTTCCAAAATTTGGTCGCTTACTCGTTTTTCTTGTTGCTTTTTTATTGTCCTCACAATCATGAAAAAATACATATAATTATATTTGGTCCGTTTCATTTGATATACATTAGTTTTTCCATGCGCTTTAAGAGTTTCTGATAGTTTTTATTTTTGTTTATGGCTAACAAGATGTTTGAGGAAAGCCTTTTTATTTACAATAAGAGCTAGCTTGAATTCTGACATCATTTTTTCTTTTTTTAAATGCTTCTTGTGAGAAATAAAGTTAAACTGTCATAAAATTTGTACAGATCATATTGGATTTTATTTTATTTTATTTTAGAGATTTTTTATATTAAAGTTATAACAATACAAAATATGATTTTTGAAATAAAGTTAAACTATTACAAATTTGTACAGATCATATTGGATTTTATTTTATTTTATTTTATTTTAGAGATTTTTTATATTAAAGTTATAACAATACAAAATATGATTTTTGAATTTTGACCCACATTTTATTTTCTTAAGAAGTAATTAAGATATCTAGTGTCCTTTTCAACATAATTTGTCATTTGGTGGCAATTCGTTGAGAATCAAAAGAATATTCAACGAATTGATTGAAACAGAGACACTTTTGCATGTGTCAATGTTGATCTTTCCAATTTTTAAAATATGAAGGGTCAAAGTGGAAATGTTGTCAAATTATTATAGGGACGCACATGTAATTAACTAATCTTAAAATTAAGCATGCTCCACTTGCACATGCTAAGGATAATAAGATATAATTCAAGTCTATCCCTCTCTTCTTATTCAAAGAACATTCAAAATAAAATAAAAAATAAAAAATAAATAAAAGGTAGAACTAGAGAAAGAAATGGCACTTCAATCTAGAAATTAAACTAGACCCCTAATTACTAGTGCATAGTAATGACTTATGATTAATGACGATATATTTAGACCATTAATTATTTCTTTATCTCTGAATTATTACATAAACAAAATAAGATTTTTCATATAAAATTATTTCAAAGAATTTCAATACTAATTTGTGATATGCATGCTTTTTCTTCTTCTTCTTCTTTTTTTTAAATAAAGCGAGAAAGCCCACCCATTTTCATTGAAACCATAGATTGTTTTTGGTATGGTACCAAACTGATATCATATTACAAACATCTTATTTACAAGAATCTATTTTTAAGACGAGGATAATAAAAATGTCACAAACTCAACTATTTAATATCTGCAAAAAAATTAATTATTTAGATTTCAAATCTAACTACGACTTCTCACACAGAGGACATTGCGTTTGTCATTTAATTAAAGATTGATTCTCACTTTTAAAATATATTCTTATAATTTAAATAACTACTACACACAATAAAACAAAAATTAAAATATTACAGGAATTAAAAGATTAGAACAAAGCTACTAATATAAGAAAAGTAAAACGTGCAATTCTTTGACAAATAACATATAATTGTGATATGTTATTTGTTAGCAATAAAATATAGGCAACAAGCAACCCATTAATTATATAACCATCTTTTCCTTCTCAAAATAAAGGAAGAAGTTTACTTTACATGAAATTTCTAATATAATCAATCAAAAGGAAGTTACAATATCAAATCATCATGCTATTAGAAGGAGAAATTTAGGATTAGGATTAGTCAACCAATCAATCAATCAATTAATCACAACCCCCAACGATTGAAAGGAATAAAGAAAACAAAGACCATTAGACCAACATCTTACAAAGAGAAAACTATATTTTATAACTATAAAAAAATAGTACAACTAAATATTCATTTCAGTGCATTATCAAAATTATTACTGTGTATTTTTTAGGGGTACGTACGACTTTTTGTAAATTAATTTATGAGTTTTTGTACTTGTAAACTTTTATTTCGCATAATTCATTCTTAATCAAACATGTCCTATATGAAATTTCTAATTTAACCATGAGGAGTTGCAATATCAAATCATCATTCTATTCAAAGAAAGACTTTTTGTAAATTAATGGGTAAATTTTGCTGTAGGTCACTAAACTTTGTTATTTGTCACGAATTGGTCACTCAAATTTGATTTATTTATTTTGAGTCACTCAACTTTGTTATTTGTCCCAATCAAGTCCCTCTATTTTTTCCATCCAAAATTTTAACGGAATATGCTAATTCCATTAGTATTTTGGATGGAATATGCTCATTCCGTTAATATTTTTTATGGAATGAGTATATTCTATTAATTTTTTAAACGGAATAGGAATATTCCGTTAAAATTTTGGATGGAAAAATATAGAGGGACTTGATTGAGACAAATAACAAAGTTGAGTGTCTCAAAAGAGACAAATCAAACTTGAGTGACCAATTCGTGACAAATAACAAAGTTTAGTGACCTACAGCGAAATTTACCCTAAATTAATTTATGAGTTCTTGTACTAGTAAACTTTTATTTCGCATAATTCATTCGCAATCATACATGTTCTATATGAAATTTCTAATTTAACCATGAGGAGTTGCAATATCAAATCATCATTCTATTCAAAGAAAGACTTTTTGTAAATTAATTTATGAGTTCTTGTCCTTACAAACTTTTATCTCACATAATTCATTCGCACTCAAACTTTGTTCTGTATGAAATTTCTTATATAACTGTGAGGAGTTGCAACATCAACTCATCATTCTATTAAAAGAAGAAATCTAGTACAAATTCTTCAGTTTGCTCAATCAATCAATCAATCAATTATCACAACCCCAACAATAGAAAAAAGAAAAACAGAGAAGAAAAACAAAGACCATCTACCAAACAAAACAAGGCCACCACAATTTGACTATTGAGAAAGAGAATTAGGAAACAAGATCTAAACAAGTTTTGCCAAATATTGCAATTAGACCAGGTGGCACTCTATTAGTGGATAAAATCCAACGACCCTTTTTTTAACTTTTATGAGTCTTCCCTTGCCTCTCACACTTTTTGCAAAAAAGTTCTAAGATATGTATAAGGAATTGGATTTTTTCCAAATGATTTTGGACAGAATCTCATTTGATTTTCCTTACGATTCGTACTAATATATTTAAAACTTAATAATTTTAAATGGCTCTGTAAATCTAAACCATTTGTATTTTCTAGGTACTTTCATAACTATGTAATTTTGAAGAGGAGGGTTCAAATGTCTCCATTTTTTGTGCCTCCACCATGTCTCCATTTTTAAAAACTTTAGTAACTCAAAATTTAAAACTTAAAAGCCAAAATAAAACCATTGGATGTAATATACATCATTTTATCTATGCACATGTAAAAAATTATGACATTTTAATTTTATTTTGGTTATCATCAATAGCTTGAAAAAAACGTACTAATGTGGATAATTTATAGACGTTGATTTTTAAACTTATTGATTCACATCAAAACAAAATTGAAATGTCATAATTTTTTATGAGTATATAGAGAAAATGATATAGATCACATCCAACGATTTTATTTTGACTTTTAAGTTTTAAATTTTGAGTTATTAAAGTTTTTAAAAATAGAGACATGATGAAGGCATAAAAAATGGAGGCATTTGAACCC
Source organism: Carex pumila (assembly GCA_033356055.1). Lineage (NCBI taxonomy): Eukaryota > Viridiplantae > Streptophyta > Magnoliopsida > Poales > Cyperaceae > Carex > Carex pumila. The sequence goes on along the minus strand of JARJHM010000274.1, from coordinate 47,226 downwards.
TCCTCAATTTTGAATTAAGGGTCAAATTACATGAAAAATACATATAAAAGGTAACAAATTTGAAATTAGCGGTGATTGAACAAATGAAGGTTCAACTATATTTGGGAAGTTTGTATCTGATAGGTAATAGGTAATTTTAAATTAAGGGTCAAATTACATGAAAATTGCATATAAAAGAAATTTGAAATTAACGGTCTTTTTCCCAAATGTACGCTCAACTATATTTGGTAACTTTGTGTCCTTTACGTACTCCAATAAATGAAATACACACATGCAATTTTTTGGATTATCTAATTTGACTCAAAGACATTTTTGAGGAGAATCAGTTTAAAAATTAGAATAATTATTTCTGAACCCGCGTTACAGTAGCCGCATTTAGAGGAATAATGTATTATGGTCCCTACTAATTATTATTCTTAAAAGATATTATATAGTCTCAACTAATTATTATTCTAAAATTTCAGCAGCACCCTTTCAAAGCCTCAGCACCTAATTCCACGTCAATATTTCTCTAACAAAAATAGTTGAGCTCATAAAAATAAATACTTCAGTGCATAAATATAAATACTTTCAATACTTAGATATTAATACTTTCAGTGGCATATGTAAAAAGAGGAGGGATCTAATTACAACATTATGGTAGTTTAGATCCCCACAAGTAGTTATGTAAAAATTACAACATTGTTTACTATATAGATATAAATACTTGTGTTCTTTGAACTATATACTTCAAGATTTGACTATTAATATTAAAAAAAAGTCATAGATCTAGAACGATTGCGGTCCCCACAAGCAATTATGACAATTTAGGTGCAGGTACGATTATTTAAAAATAATTAATTTATCATTTGCATTGTTTACTATATAGATATAAATACTTGTGTTATTTGAACTATATACTTCAAGATTTGACTATTAATATTTTAAAATAAAGTTACAGATCTGGAACAGTTGCAGTCTCCACAAGTAATTATGGCAATTTAGATGCGGGTACGTGATGCGTCCAAAGGGTATGGTGCAAAGTTTCAGTACAATGATGTACTTTTTAAACCTTTAACACACGTTGAGTTGAATTGCAAGTACTCAATTCTTATCAAAGTAGTATTTTAGGTATCGATCCACAGAGAGTACGATAAAAACTTAGTTCAAACTTTAGTAATAAATTTCAGAAAATAAAATAAAGTAAAGTGCGATAAAAGTAAATTGGGGGGGAGGGTTGTTCTAACAATTCCTAAATTTGGGTTCAATACCCGAATAAAGAGTTTAAAACAATAAAAGTAAATAAATGAAAGAAATATTGGTTTGCTTTCTAGATGAGAAGATCTAGGGGTATCCGGTCTACAATCCCTTGATAACTCTATTAATTCGGTATTTGTTTGAATTCATGTATGATTTGACGAGGTTTCTAACCTAATATGTTATTAAGGGTTACTTTCGTAAATTAATAACGTGCCTAGGTAATTCGGACTTCTCGATTAGGTTCCTCACCCTAGCTACCTAGACCCATTGAGCGCTTGTAGTCTCTCTTCTCCTCAAATATTGGTACTTCGCAATTAAGTCCATCATACCAACATCCGATTCGAATTGAGATGTCCTAATTAGGGTTTGGCTTCTCGGTTAGGTTCCTCACCAAGTTCCTAACCTTAATTTCTATAGTTCTGGTTTAGATTAAATTAGTTACAATCTTAATCTAAATCTAGGGTATTTGCATTCATAATTTGGTACTATCCTATTGATCACAGTCAATTTTGGTTCTTTCGAATCCAAAATGGGATACTACAATTCAAGTACTAACTATGTAATTAACACAAATGATTAAATCACAGAAATTAACATCAAATCCCATAAAACAATCATAATAAAAACAAATAACCGAATAAAATAGAATTAAACAAGTTCATGCATTGACCTAAACCCTTAGAGAGAGATCTACTCCCTCATGGAGAGATCCATTACAAAAATTGGCAAAGTAAGAAGAAATGAAATAAAGGAAGTAATTACACCCTTTGACAAATCAAAAACCTCTATCTTGCCGACTTCTTGCTCAGAAAACCCTTCTTCTCCTTGCTTGAAAGCTTTCCTTTCTCCAGAATTTATCGCTAAGTATTGTGTGTGTGTGTAGAGAGAGAATGAAAGAATGAGGGATAATATGAATGGAGAATGAACACCCCCTTTTATAGCCAAAGACCATGCCCAATTAAGAGCCTAGAAAGTGGAGTTAGTGGGTGTTATATTTGGATTGTTTCCCAGGATTCTCTGTCCACATTTAACTGTAACACACGTCCATGAAATGCCAAAAATAGAACCCGTGTTGAAACTGTGTAAATTTGGCATTTCTGCGGCTCCAGTGCGGATGGCTGATCCGCACTGCGGGTGGTCTCATCCGCATTGGCTCTAAGTTTCCTTATTTAACTTCTGCGAATTAGTTGAATGCGGATGACAGTGCGGATGGCTGATCCGCACTGCGGGTGGATTCTGCTTTTCAAACATGTTCTGAAATCGGCTAAGTATTGAGTGCGGCTGGGCTCATCCGCACTGCGAGTGGAACTTCATCCGCACTAGGCTCGGGAAAATTCCTGCGCAGCGCTTGGATGTTGGAAATGCGACTAAGTCCTCAGTGCGGCTGGGCTGACCCGCACTGCGGGTAGTTTGATCCGCACTGGTGGGTATTTTCGCCATTTTTCATCATTTCCTGCAATGAAAAGCCAAACAACCGTAGTAACTTGATTCTAGGCATATTTAAATCACTTTATATTAAAAATACAAGATATTTGGGGTTGTTTTTATAATAAAACCTAGATTAAATGTGTATATAATTTATGCTTATCAGTACGACATCATAAATTTCAAAAAAAAAGTGCGGGTACGATTATTTAAAATTAATTAATTTATCATTTACATTGTTTACTATATAGATATAAATACTTGTGTTCTTTGGACTACATACTTCAAAATTTGACTATTAATATTAAAAAAAAGTTACAAATCTGAAGTGCAGTTATGGCAATTTGGTCCCCACAAACAGTTATGGCAGTTTAAGTACGGATACTGTGCGGATACTGTAGCGCGGGTACTCATATCAGCTTCCTAAAAATTAATAACTTGTTCATTTTTTTTATAGAATATCTCAAAGAATATGAACTGTGTTCTATTTAACCGCGTATGGTCAAATTTATTGCAACAATAATAATCAAAAGATTCACAAATTATTTGCGAATTAAATATAAATAATTTGGTTTTTTGGTGATACCGAACCGAACACCGAACTATTCAGTTAATGGAACTTTAACTGAATTAAATCCAAATTATTCGCAAAATTTTACAAAAATTTTGAGAATTTTACAAATTATTTGCAAATTTTTCCTATAACATTTTTTTTTGTTTTTTTTTTCTCTTGTATGACTGAGATCTCTGATTCAAATAATTCTGAATAATTCCATAATTATATCCGAATTATTCTTGAATCACGAATTTTTGACCTTGCTGAACCGAATTTGAATAATTTATTTGTCACTATGGCAACAACAATAAAAATTAATCGATGCGTGATATCATTAATGTTAGGCTATGCCAATATGCATATTATAGAGTTGTTTGTTCTATGAATTCGTATATTCATTTTTATAGTTTAAATAATCGATCTTAAATGCTCAATATAATTTTCATATAAAAAAAAGAAATTAAAGATCAAATTTTATTTTATTTTTAATTTTCTATTATATTTTTAGATAAGTAGAAAATCAATTGACATAAAAATGTTGGACCGTCCAAACCTCTCTCAAAGAATTGTAAAAAAAATCTAAGAAATCTAAAATTGGTCCCCAATATATTTTCATATGAACATATTTAACGATTCGGATCAATTGTTTAAAATTTAAAAATAGAGATATAAATTTATAGATCAGGTTGGTTCGTAATGTGGATATTACGCTATCACTCTATATATATATCTTGGTCACATGCGACAAAAAAAATATATAAAAATTGTGAATTTTTTTTTTATAAGATGTATTTGAGCATTTTTCTATTTTTTTTTTTATGAAGGGAGGTAGACAGCCAAAATTTGGTGCAAATTGAGCTAAAAATGTGCACCACACGCAATCTTCCAGTTGCGCATTGAATTGGAGATTATGTTGGGAATTGGATTTGCTTTTGGCTGATCTTGTTAGATACTTAGATCTACTTTATAGCTGTTTGATTAAAATTAGACTTGTCAAATCAGATTAGCATCAACCCATCAAATATTTCATCAAATATTTCCATGTAAAAAAAAGTTTTCTTTTTCTTTTTCTTGAAAAGGTTGTGGGCAATTTTATTGATTAAAAGAGACAAACGAACTGTTATATAATATTAGACAATAAGTGTCTGTGAAAAAATGCAGCTATAAACAAACAAAAAAATGTATAGAGAATATGTGCATCTTGTAGACATATTTAGTGATTATTTTCTCTGTACGTATATTGTAACTAAGAAGGTATTGAATAAAAATCGAACAGGAAACTAAATCGACCGGACAAATCTAGTCACCAGTTAGTCAACAAAGCACCGAATCAGACTTAACCAGGAACAGAATCAACTGATTATTTTTAATTATTTCTAATTAATTGCTTCATGGTATATTGTGCGTCTGACAAGCACATACCGTGACAATTAGAAAATACAAAAGATTTTGATTTCCATAGACCTCTATGGACATGGATACCTACACGCAACTTATGATGTACTAATCCGTGTCCTTTTCAATTACTAAGCATTGATCTGTACATGAAGAACTGTCTTAATCAAATACTTTTAGCAAAAATAAAAATAAAAATTAGAATATACCAAAGATTCCTATCTAATTCAGAATTAAATAAACCTAAAATCTCAAGATCAAAATATGTAAAACAGGAAAAGAAAAGATTATATATATAATGTGATAGAAACATGTTTTTTTTTTTTTTTTTTTTTTTTTTTGAAATCCTAATAGAAGCTATTAGGTGGATAGAAACATGTTTAACATGAGAATACTTCCCATCCACATAAATACAAATTAAAGTGAATTAAAGAGGGGGACCAAAGGAAAGAGAAATATGGAGGAATGAATTGATTGTACACAACTGAAACCACAACTTTCACAAAAAAATTGGAGAATGTGACACATTTACAAGTAACATTGTGTTAACTGAAAAATAAAATTAAAAATTGATACAATAAAACATCTAAAAGTGATGGATGCTTATACATTTCGTCATCATCTACATGAGAAACCAACACTCGGACTCCCCCCTAAAACCTATACAAATTAAATCATGCCCCCCCATCTCAATTTTTCTTTTATTTTTTTCATCTGTACCCTAGAAAGAAAAGTTATTGTATAACCTGCATGTCCAGTGAATTCCATATGTATCAATTGCAAAAGTAAAGATGAAAATACATGTAATACTAACCTATACGTTAACTACCTAAAACTTTCAGCGTAAATCAGCTATAGAAACAAAAGGCTTAGAAAAGTACTTTGGTAACTTTCAATGATTTTTACACCATCTCCACCCCTCCGATAAAAGGTGTATTATTGGTATGATGGTTTAGTTTTTTTTTCAAGGGGGGAGTTATTCAGCTTTCCAAACTTCCTATGGACCTAATTGAAAAGATGCCCGATTTTAAATTTAAATATAATCAATAACTTCCTTTCTCAGTCAGCAGCAACACCTCCTTCAGAAAGGATCTTCAAAGGAGATATAAGACTGACTTGAGCTGGGTCTCGGTTGACCCACATCGGCAAGGGATTGGAGCATCTTCAACACATCAGTTGTGTCTTCCAAGTAATATTTGGCCATGCTCGGTTTGTTACCAACTGTGCAAGCAAACAACTCAACGATTTTGGGGATCTCAGGGTTGTTTGTGCAGTTTGTCAAAGCCTCAAACATGTCTTCGTCTGAACTGTCATCTCCTACACAGAGCACAAAATCGGGAGACTTATTCTGGTCCCGCATTGCCGCAATTATGGCTTCCACCACAGCACCTTTGCTTATGCCCTGAATGAAATCAGAGGATTACTTATTCAAATTAGAGTCTCAAACTTAAAGCCCTAATCAGTCATGAAGTACCAATTACATATAATGTGTACAAGCTGCTTACATAGTTGCATATATGTTACCCTAAAAGCTGACATTTTAATTTGTATAACCAAAACTATTGCTTTTCTGACAGAACAATTTGCTATATATTAAAAATATAAAATATGCAAATAAGAAACACTTACAGGGGGTCATATGCAAATAAAGAGAGAGTAAGAGAGAGAGCATTCAATCCTAGTTGGCAAGTAATATAGTACTAATATCCTACATAAGAGGTGGAACAGTATAATTATTCTTGGATAAGGAAGGCCACAACATACTGGCCCCCACAATTATTAGTAAAACTATTATAGATAAAGATAATGATACTATGAAGAGTAGATACTAGATAATGAGGGGCCACTGAGTTGGAAACCCCAAACCATAGACGTGCAAAACGTTGATATGTTAGCTGGATTTTAGAAGAAGACCCCACTCTCTCTCTCTCTCTCTCTCTCTCTCTCTAAAAGTCAATCCTAATCCAAATCCATATCCCCCACTTTAGCATGAAAGCGACCTCAACTTGACTATGACTAAGAACTCCCAACGGTCCCACCACCAACCTTGCATGACCACAAACACGTGTATTTTGTACGTCGACATTTTTTTTTTTTACATACCAATAACATACATGTATTAGAGCCCGAAAAATACAACTATGAAACATATGGCTTATACTGTTTAACCAGTTTTGGATCTAGTCAATCACCGTATAATAGTGTAATAAAAGATGAAGAAGAAAAACAAGAGTGTAACTGTGCGATTCAGCAATATATAGGTTTTATAAATTATCCAATTATATTCCCTCAGACATGCACAAGCCTGTGATTTCCACTTTTAGCAACATATGGCTTATACCGTTTAGCCAGTTTTTGATCTAGTCAATCACCGTATAATAGTATAATAAAAGATGAAGAAGAAAAACAGGAGTGTAACTGTGCAATTTAGCAATATATATGTTTTATAAATGATCCAATTATATTCCCTCAGACATGCACAAGCCTGTGATGTCCACTTTTAGTCGGTACAAGCTAACCTACCAAGGGGCTTATTTGTAAAATTTGCAAGGCAGTAGATTGTTGGCAAGTCCTGACCGAAGTATCAGTAAACCTTGGATCGGTAAAATGCACCTACTTTTTTTTTTCTTTTTTAAACTGGAGCATTTGGTAATACCTGGGGAGTAACCTCAACTATGTGGTGGCCTCTCTTTACTACAACCGGTTCATTCGCTAACAATTTCTCTAAATGATCCAGTAATTCCTTCGCCTGGCAAGTGCCGAAATCAGGGTCTGCCTCCTGGTGGTGCCATACAAGAGCACTATCCTTCGGTTCAATCTGGGACCCATCTGTCGCCTCGGTGTATTGACTCATTACGGGCAACACCGTTTTCATCCAATCAAAATCCCGCAGTTGGTTGTTGCATGGTGAGGTCTGCCACTGTGAATCCTTGCTCCACCTATGATACATAAACAGTAGTAAGTAGTAGAATGGAATTAGGTGCATGTACACATTTGTTTACTTGCGGATTAGTCCCTATGTTATTCATATCTGTGCAACCTAATCAGATAAGATTATCCTAGTCAAACCTAAATTACTAGTGTGTGTCATTTTCAAAATTTCAAATTCGCAATTAAGACAAATACTCCAACTAAATTCAGGATAAGGACAATTGCATATATCCATTGCAAAATATATCGAGGATTTCAAAGTGAAAAAGTAAAATCAAAGCAAAAGATTTGGTTCAGACGCTAAATAACAAAAATGGTCCCACAAAAATTGGAAATCTCACACCAATTTCCATTGAAAAGCAAATATTTCACCTGGATAAATTAGCCACCATCAATACACTTCAACGTAATTATCAGATTCAAAATTGATTTTTCTTTGTCGATACGGCACCATTTTGAAAAGAAAGGTCAACAGTGGTTCAAATTAGACAATGGGAACTCAGGGAACTTTCTTTGAACTTTACACAACATTTCCATTTTTTTTTTTAAATAAATGCAATCAAGAACTTTTCTGACAGGAATGTTTTCTCCAATGAATTCTTATCAGATGAAAAACATTCATACTAAATCAATGGCCTCAAATGAAGAAGAACAACAACAAAAAGCTGGAAGTAATGTACATAAATCATTCAAAAAAATAATACAAATCCATAAGCATACCTAATGTAATAGCCATGTTCTGCGGCAATCCCGAGTTTCTCACATGGCTCAAACCACTGAGAAAGATCATCCTTCCCTCTCCCACTTACAACAAACACCACATTTAATGGATCCGCAGATAACGCATTAACCGCCCGTATCACCTCTTCACTCGGCCTCTTGTCAATCAGCGACTGCGGCACAATTGTTCCATCATAATCCAACAAAACCAATCTGCTACGTGTTTTCTTATAGCCTGATACCACCTTTTCTACTGACAACTTGTTAAAACCCGGCCCGAGAGCCACAACCCGGAAACTCATACCAAAACCAATACCATAACAACTGTTCTTCACAGAATGGTCTTGACAAGCCCTTTGCAAATCTTGGTCGAATGACCGAGCCCAATACCCCACGTCATGAGAGCTTATGTACTTGTAATGCTTCTCATGCCTCAATTGCTTCTCCATTTCAGACATTGAAATTGCAGAGTCCATGGCCTCTGAAACGGATTCTATGTTCCACGGATTTACCCGAATAGCCCCACTAAGAGAAGGTGAGCAACCAACAAACTCGGAGACAACTATTACACTCTTCTTGGAGGAAGCATTTAATGCTGGACTAAGTTCACGGCAAACTGTGTAGATATATGGGATGCGGTTCAACCCGTCGCGAACCGCATTCATGACACAACACTCTGCCAAAGCATAGAAGGCAGCCTTTTCATACATGGGTATGGGTCGGTTCTCTATTACTACAACAGGTACATACCCGGGTCGCCCGAACCGAGCATTAATCCGGTCCCTTATAGAATGTGTCTCATCCCGCACCTCTTGTATATCTCTCCCTTGACTACGGGCCGGGTTTGTTATCTGGACCAGAACCACCCGGCCTTGTAACTCGGGCCGCTGTTCTAAAAGCTTCTCCATTGCAAGAAATTTGAGTCCGATGCCTTTGAAAATGTCGACATCATCTACACCGAGAATTAAGACTCGGTCCTTATATGCCTCTTTCAATTCCCTGATTTTAGAAGCAGTTTCCGGTGAAGAAATGACCGACCGAAGCTGATTCATGTCAATTCCAACTGGAAGAATCTTAACAATTATGTTTCGACCATAATACTCTAAACTGATATAACCTCTCTTGGATTGGTACCCCATACCAAGTAACCTGGAGCAAGAAGAGAGGAAATGCCTTGCATAGTCAAAAGTGTGGAACCCCACCATGTCAGAGTTGAGCAGGGCACGAAGAATGTCGTCCCGTACCGGTATGGTACGGAAAATCTCAGAAGAAGGGAAGGGAGAGTGGAGAAAGAACCCTAGTTTGATGTATGGAAATCTCTTTCTGAGAAAGGTTGGCAATGCAATCAAGTGGTAATCATGCACCCAAACGAAATCCTCTTCTGGGTTGAGAATCTCAGTGATTCGGTCGGCGAAGTGCTTGTTAGCCGAGAGGTAGGAGCGATAGAGAGCCGGGTCAAAGGGCAAGCCGCCATGGGAGGAAGGAGAAAGAGGGAGAAGGTAGTGTAAGAGAGGCCAGAGGTAATGTTTGCAAAACCCATGATAGAAATGGTCATGTAGGTCAGAAGGGATGAAGACAGGGAGGCAAGAGAAGGTGGAAAGGAGGTGGTTAGAGAGGTCGTCGGAGAGAGAAGGGGAAGAAGGAGGAGGGAAAGGTAGGGTTCCGACGAAGATAGGAGGAGAGGGGAGGGAAGAGGAAAGCTGGAAGGGGAGGGAGTCGGGGTCAAGAGAGAAGGAGAATTGGAATGGAGAGGATGGGTCGGAGATGGAACGTAGAGGAAGGCGGTGAGAGACTATGATGCGGCGCGGTGTAGGTGAGAGAGAAGGCATTAGAGAAACGGAGAGAAGGTAAAGAAGCTCTCTTTTTTGTGTGCACAAAGCAAAGAGGTCAAGTTAATATTAACAGAGAGAGAGAGAGAGAGAGATGGGATGGAAGAAGAGGAGACGATTTCTTTAAGTGGGTTGTTTCTTTCTTTATTTCATTTTAGTAATTTTGGTATTTTCTGTGGCCGTCTATTGTGTTGCATAATATGTGTCTTCTGTAACATTAATTTTGAATTTTTGATAAGGGGAGTACAGTGATATCCGAATTATATCTGAATAATTTATTTTTTTGGTGAAGTCAAACCGAACGCCGAATTATTCGGTTGACCAAATATTTCGTGAAATTTATGAATTTTCCCCGAATTGTACGAATTATTTGCAAAAAATTTCAAAAAAAAAAATTTTTGTTTTTTTCTCCCGTGCAAGACTGAGATCTCTGATTCGGATAATTCTAAATTATTCCCAAATTATACCTAAATTATTTTCCTGCATGGTGACAAATGAATTATTCAAGTTTGGTTCGGCGAGGTTAAAAATTCATGATTCGGAAATAATTCGGGATACAGGGGAGCATAGTGACAAGATTCGCGTATTATATTTGAATTATATCCGAATAATTCGTTTTTTTTTTGGTGAAGTCAAACTGAACGCCCAATTATTCGATTGACCGAAATTTGACCAAATAATTCACTAATTTTATTAATTTTTTCATAATATTTTTTTTTGGTTTTTTTTTCTCTCTTGAAGGACTGAGATCTCTGATTCGGATAATTCTGAATTATTCTCCTGCATAGTGATAAATGAATTATTCGGGTTTGGTTCGGCGAGTTTAAAAATTAATGATTGAAAAATAATTCTGGTATAATTTGAGAATGTTTCGGAATTATTTGGACCAGATATCTTACTCTTGCAAGAGAACAAAAAAAATATTTTAGAAAAAAATTGTAAAATTCGCGTATTATTCAGGTTTAATTCAGTCAAAGTTCAGCAACTAAATAATTCAATGTTCAATTTGACATTATAAAAAAATGAATTATTCGGATTTAATTTGAATTTAATTCGCAAATTTTATGGCGTAGCAGTCTAATCTAAATTGTTTCGATTTCTAAAATTAGTATTATATAAAGAGAATTAGTTTCCTATATTAGAAAGAAATCACGTCAAGTGGAAATCTGATAAGTTTGTATTTTTTTCAATTATTGAAGAGGATCTTAGTTTGACACGATTTTTGGTATCTCTATTACAAGAGAAAGATAATATTTGAACTCACCTTGGTATCATTATTGATATAATAATTCATTTGACCGGTTCACATTTTTATCTATCATTATTGACATATTCAATTCTTTTAATAATCCACTTTTTAGTAAACATTTTTATCTACCAATGCATGACAAATATTTCATGTGAATAATAAGAGGTTGGGTTTTGGACAAAGTTTCATTCAAAATTAAACTTAAACTTAAACGTCTATTTTGCATTGAGATTCATGCAAATATATTAAAATTTTAATAAATTTAAATAGTTCTTTGAATCTAAATATTTGCACAAATTTTGATGCAAATCAAACAATTTAAATCTGAATTTGAATGAGACTTTGTTCAAAGTCATTTGGGCAAAACCTCCACCCGAATAATAAATCATACAAATTGAATAGTAAAATAATCAACATTGATAATATATAAATCGGTCAAAGTGACCATAAGAACTCAAAATAAGAAATAAATCAAAGTATCACTAAAGCATCCTTACTCTATTTTGTTATTTATTCGTCATATGCACAATATTTTGTCTTGTTTTATCTGAATTTTTTCTAAATAACAATTTCATAATAACAAGAAAACTAAGTTAATATAAATTTACTTGATAAGTTTTATAAGTACATTAATTATTTTTAATAAATTATGAGTATATGTACATAATTTTAATGCAAATACAAAATTATTTATAAAAAAATTTGATTAATCGTCTGCATGTTAATTAATCGCTTAGCGATACTCTGTTTGTCCAATGAGCGTATACTGTTATTTACAACATGGATTATTTCTGGTGGTTTTTTCAGTAAAAAAAAAAAAAAAAAAAAACGAAGATGAGTTGCATGTCTATCGATTTATCCACGTAGGCAGAATATACAAAACAGAAGAAAACAATATCTGTACATTTTTGTTATCCATTTACGAAAGTTTTGAATGATTTGATGTTCGATTTTATGATTGAAATTGAAAACTTTCAAGTCGTGCCACGTCGTACTTAATGTTGCCCATTTGATCTGCTTCTCTTTTCTTATTTATCTAATTATCTTCTTCAAAAGATCAAAGCATTTTTTTTTCCTTTTCTTTTAAATGTTTGTTATGTCTAAAGCATTATGTAACTTTATAAGATGACTTAATTTGCTTGTATTACTCTGCGTAAAATCTTACACAGCTAAATATGTTAATTTTATATTTATATGTAATTTTAATATTGACAAAAATATATTTATTTTTTGTGTTAAAATTTATTAGTAGAAATTATTGATATCACCATATTTGATCTATTGTTATGACCAGTTCCCGTACCAAAATTTGCATTTTAAACCATCAAATAACATCTATTACATTGAATATCTATATAATGTGGTACTGTTGTATTTTCATTCTTATTTTGTAGAAAATTGGCGAAATTAAGGAAGTTACTGACATTCTGAGACTCCGACGCGACTCGCATCACACCCTGATGCTACCATAGACACGAGGAACATCAGACAGGTTGCATTGTCAACCAACATGAGGCGCATCAGACAAACCCTGATGCGAGTCGCATCACTATTGATGCGACTCGCATCGGAGTTTCCCAGAGCAGAAGGCGGAGGCCCAATGAAAGCCCAATAAAGACCCAAATTGGAAGGGTCATTTGGGAAGGCTATAAAAGGCCACTCTCTACTACTAACCGATTCATTGAGGAGATTCCAACTACCTTGCTTTTTGAAGTGTCGCTCAAGAAAGAGAGTTGAGAAGGGAAGATTTGAAATTCTTCACAGATCTGCTTCCTTCTTCGGTTTTATCATGATTAATTCTTTCCTTACTTGTTTTATTTCTTTCTTGATCATGATTGAGTAGATCTCTTAATTTATAGGGTTAAGATGTAGTATAAAACTCTGTTTTGTAATGCATGATGTTTGAATCTGAGCTTTTGTTTGTATTTATTTGTCTAAGTATTATTCTCCATTACTTGATTGAAATTGTTTGAATGATTCTTGTTGTCTACTGTTGAATATCTATAGCATTTCTTCTAGTACTTTGGCTTTGATGTTTCTTGCAATTAGATCAAGTATTTGAGATAGATCTTAGATCCGAGAGGTGAGATCAATAGTAACTGAGAGATGAAATTTCCATTTATTGAGAAATAGTGTATACCTTTAGCAAATCAGAAAATAACTTAGGTTGAATACTAGTAAACGAGAGTTTGAGGTTTGAAATCTAAGAAGGTGAAGTTGTAATTCCTTACCAAGATTATTAAGCCAATAAACGAGAGTTGAGGTTTGGGAACATTAGGTATGGTCAATAGATCCTTACACAAATGAATAACTCAGAAATATGCTACATGCTGCATCCACTCGAGGACCACGCGAGTCGCATGGATCACGTCACAAGGGTCGCATGCGAAAGTATGTGAGTCGCGTGAGGGTCCAGAGAAGCAGAGTTGAGGATGAAATCTGAAACTCTGAAAACTTCATTTTATAATCAAGTAAAACCAAACTTTTAATTGTTGCCATTTACTGTTATTGAATTTAGAAACTAAAACAAAACCAAATCAATCTTTTCTCACTTCTAGTACCTAACTAAGGTAAGTAAGAATCCATAGTTGAACCGTCCCTGTGAATTAATACCTAATTATACTATTCGATAAGGATTGTGCACTTGCAACCTAATTTAGGAGCTAAATCAAGGTTTAAAAAGTACAGCTCGCTATACTGAAACTTTGTATATACGCTTGCATGTGAACAATTATCTTACTAACTTTTATGTTTTAGTAATTGTTTAAGACATGATTTAAATTAATTCTTAAAGTTATATAACTCTTTTACAAAACTCTTAGACAACTGATCATTTTATCGACTATAAAAATTTGTCACTATCTGTAATGGTAAAAGTATTTTTTTTGCCAATGGTATCTTCATGGATACGCTCATAAATAATCACTTTTTATTGATGTACTCTCGAAAATAGTTATTTCTTATCCTCGCAGATAATGCTCTATTTTGATAGTATCTTTCAATTACAAAATTCTTCACATTGCAGAAGAAGTATTTATTTATGTCAATAATTAACAACATACAATTATATTATAGAAATTGACTTATTTTATAGTTATTTTCTTCAATAAATAATTTATTTTCAAAATGAAGACCGAAAACAGTTTCCTTATCAAATAAATAAATAAACATTACTTTAGGTATATCTATAAAGACGTGATCAACAAATAATTAATAAACCAAATAGAAAAACGGTCAAGCTAGAAATTTATTCCCGTTAAAAAAAAACACAAAAATTAGTTGCTGACCAACGGATAAGTACGCCAGTGATGAACTCTAATTAAATAGCTCAAATATGTATAATAATTAAATTAATTATGCCATAATTACAACTATATTGACAAAATAAAATTCTTCTCCTAAATATCACAACATCATCACAATATCATCTAAACAACACAACAAATGTAAAAAAGCACTAAATAACATAATACAACCACTAACAACATAACATCTAATGAATCGGCTTCAAGCGATTGTCAATCTCCTCTCTCACTTTCTTGCTCTCCGCTGCACCAGCCGGCTAACAACACCAAAGTAGAAGCATCTAGAAATTTTTTTAAAATTTTATAAGGGGGTGGTGGCAGGTGGGGGAAGCCGACACTGGTTGTGACTTCCCCCCACCCCTCACTAGGATTCCGGTGTAAAGGTTTTAAAGATAGATAACAAAGTTAGATTGACAGTTAAAAAAAGTGGTGGTTGGAGGAAGCAGAGGGAAGAGACAGAGGGGCTACACCTCTTCTCTCTCGCTTTCTCTTTTAGATCTAAACTTTAGTGGTAGAAAAGAATGAAAGAAGGCTAGTGGTGATCGAAGAAGACACTAATAAAGTAAGAAAGTCGGAATCGACGATCCTCTCTTACTAAAGAGAAAGAAGAGAGAAATGGTGGTAGGAGAGGTCATGAAGCAAGACTGGTGGTTGACCGATGAAGTCTATACAGGTTCTTAAGGTTCATGTCATTGAAGTTCCTCTTTGAGTATCACACTAGTGAAGGATGCAATCCTAGTTGTGTTTGACATTTTTTTTAATATAAATGTGACAAAAAAACAAGAGCATTTACCTACATAAATATATATTCTTTGAGGTATTTTAACAGAAAAAAAAATTTACAAAAAAATGATAGTTTTGAATTTTGATTGAGCATGTCAATATCTTCATTCTTATATTATGCGTGTAGATGTCCTAATCCACTAATGACTTTGATTAAAAGATAAAATTTCAGATTAAATATCGACTTTCTGATCAAATATTTTAATTCTATACATCTTTTTTATGTTTCTTTTATAGGTACAAGTCTAATTTTATTTAGAAAAATACTCGCTACATGTGCTCTTTACATAATGATCTTTATGATTGGTCACGATATTTTTTTTAAATGTCATTTAAGAAATTTTTTAATTGATTGATAATTGATTGGTCACTTTTTTTTTTTTTAATGTTGCAATGCATGGGCACAATAATAATAAAGAAATAAAAATTAAACATGTAATACTTAATACGCAAGAACAAAAGATAGAATTAATGAAATTTATCTCATTACTTGTTAGTTTAAAATTTGAAATTGCTTGATGGAAGGTTAGATAGAAATACATCAACTATAAATTTTTTTAACTAAAAGCAATATTTTATTAAGAGAGCAAATAAATGTATCATAAAATTACAATTTTTCTAAATAGTAAAATATGATATTTTTCGTCTCAATCTAATAAATTCATCAAAATAAAACAACAAATAGTATCAAGTATCTTAACAATAAACTGAGTAAAAATAACATCTATTGAGAATTCAATAAAGCTGTTAATAATATGCTTGATGCGTATTCGATCGGATAAAAAAAAAACAAACATTAAAAAAATGCATTTTCAAATTAAGATGTATTTCTAAATTAACATCTTTAAATTAAGATGTTAATAATACTCAATGTGTATTCAATCGGTAAAAACAATGAACAAAAATTAAATAAAATACATTTTCAGAAAAATGAATCAACTGAAATATAATTTTAAGTAATTTAAAAACATCACAAACATTTCTAAATAATTCCAAACTAATATGTGAGATTGATTTCATGGAAAAAGAAATATTAATAGTAACTTCTGAAAGAAAATTCGGAAAATTGTGAAATTAAAATTTAAAATTAGAATGAGTCTTAAATGATTCTAAATTTAAATTTAATTATAGACTGACAAAAACTTGCAAAATTTAATGGTTTTTTTTTTCTTCTAAACAGATTTAGTAAGTTAGTAATGACATTATAAATTTATGATTTTGACAATAATAACAATAAGCTTAGTAATGACAATTTAGTAAGTTACATTGACTATGACATCCTAAAACTTTCCATAAATTATTTAGTAGTTGAACTTTTTTACAATACCTTAAAATATTAAGGTCAATTGGAAATTATTTCTCAGAAAAATAAAATAATTCACGTCGCAGCACGTGTCCTGTGTAGGTAAGAGAACAAGAAAAATAACCCACAAATGATTTAAAAAATATAACTTTTGTTGATTAGGAAAGATGTCTTATTCTTGTCATTTTCTATTAGGTTACTATGCGTATTACAGTAATACAACAAAGATGATCTCTTTTCTGAAATGATTGGGTGCTGAAAATCTTATTTTCCGAAATTTTTATTTATACCATATTTTTTTGAGAATTTCAAAAATACTCGCATCGTCAATTCAATCTGCGACTCATTTTTAGGAGGGCACAGGTTAAATTGGAGACCTCCAAAAATTCAAAAATATATTGTCATATACTGATATTTAAGTTTTTAGGAACCTCTAATTTAATTTGCAACCTCTCTAAAAATGGGACCACATATTGAATTAACGGCCGAGATATTTTTGAGATTTTCCCAATTTCAGAGGTGTTTTTTTTTTTTTTAATGATTATTAATAAAAAAAATCAGTGTTATTTGACTACTGAAAATAATTCGTGATCTTTTTTTTTTGTTTTGCCCTCACCTAAATATTACCATTTGTAAATATGAAAACAAACTCAAAATACATTGAATATTGAAAACTTATCCTATATGAAGACACGTACAGATGAGTCCAGACACAGCAGGGACACGTCCAATAATACATGGAACAGGGAGGATTGATCGGCAAATGCTGTTTTTCTTTGGTGCACATTTGTGAAAGATCAATAATTCAATCTCTACTGTTACTTGTATAGCTATTTACTTCCCTAATAATCAACTTTAACGTATCCAGGGGCGGATTCATAATTTTCATCCGGAAGGAGCAAAAAAATATTGAATCGGGTTTAAATCCGTTAACTAATTAAATATTTGATAAAAAAAAAACAATATTTTTTTAACTTATATTTTTCAATACTTTAACTTGTAATTTTTTATTTTTTAATTTATAATTCTAATTATCAATCATAATTCAAAAAAATTATTTTAATTTTAACTCTAACTTTAATCTAAATTACAAATCAAAGACAAAAATATTTTTAGGGAGCAAAGTGATTCATATAAACTAGCATCTAAATTTATTATTTGATTTGAACAAATAAAAAAATGGTTGCGTGCACCATTAGCAGTCTTGTGATCTGAACAAATTTTCAACAAATTGAAGATGAAATTAATTTTTGAAAATAAAAAGATGTAGATTGAAACAAATGGCAATTATTTGAAGGGACTCTCCGACAAAATCACAGAAGAGAATTCTTTTTTCCTGCTCCACCTAATTAGGAAGAAAATTAAGGAAAAAAGTAAATTCGGTCGGCAAAGAGTAAAAGATAAGCAACTATTTTTTACCTAATTTATCATGTGATAAGATCAGATTACTGTTTATCGTGGGAAAAAAAAATTATTCAGAGTTAAATTTTTATTCTCACAATGAACAGTAAAATTCAATTCAAAATTTTTGATTCCCACACCCATTCTTATTTCTTACTGAGCTGCCGAACGGGCCATATCATATTTTTTGGATTTTGTTTTATATCGGTGATTTAATTATTATAATTGAATTAAAATATTTTTCATTTTTTACTAATTAATTAATATGTATCTTACTTAAAAAAGTTGTAATAAAAATATTAGTATTAAAAAGTTATAATTAAAAGTACAAATAATCTTCATTTTTTCATAAAAGTACATACAGTTTATCCGAACCGATCACCATAATCTTCATATTAAAATGGATTTTAAAAAATCAAATTTTATATTTTTGGACCATCCAAAAATAATGATTTTATACATCTCTATGAAAAAAAAATAATAAACAGTGGTCTTCATATTCTGATTCATGCGGTTGGATTTTTCTAGTTTATTGCTAATGAATTCTCAATGAATGAATGAAACATTCCTATCATAAAAATTCAATTTTAAATAATGTTTGTTCTGCTTCTTTCTAATAAAAATATAAAATCAAAGGTCTCTTTATTCAATAACTGAAATCTATACCATTGAATAACTAAAATTAAATATTATGTGTCTCGGTAATTTAAATATCTATGTTTCTTGATGTCTAAAAGACTATAAATTATTGAAGTCTAGTCAACTCAAAAAAAAAAAAAAAAAAGACAACAGGGAAATGGATTCTCCAGTTGTATTCACAGGAGAGGATGGGATACTGTTAACCTGTCTATCCATTTATTTTATTTTAAAAAAATTTCAAAAGCTGGTAACTTCTCTGTCATTACCAGACGGTCTTATCTTCTCCTCTCCCAGCTGGCAATGCATGCTGTTGCTGTTGCTGTGCATCTTTTTTTTTTTTATTATTGTCAGAAATTAAAAAAACCAGCTGGCATGCTGCATGCATGCTTTACATTTTTATTTATTTATTTTAGAAATTGAAAAAATTCAAATTATGTGTCTAAGTAGAAACTGCAGAATTCACAAAAAAAAAAAAAAAAAAAAAATCCATCTTGTTTCTGACATAATAAAAAGAAAATGCTTACTGTGTGGGAGATGCTGTTGAATGTTAAGTTTAGTTTAAACAAAATGTGGTAACTCTTTTTTTTTAATTTATAAATGTGTCTAATATATAATTTACAGATCGTTAATCTAAATATTTTCTTAGTTATTTTTAACAAAAAAATAGTATAAATATTTATTTTCTCTTATCTCTTATTAACCTATACATATATATTTCTCAAGACATGTCTAAGTAGTAGATAATTTTTTTCAGAGAACATGGACCTGAAACAAAAAGAAAAAAGAAAAAAGAAAAACCAAAGAACGAAATCTTAGTTGCTAAGGGTAATTATGAGATGACCAAAATGCATTTTCGCTACTTTATTAGGTAAGGATTTCAACAGAGCAATTTTTACTTCCTGCAGCGCAGAACCATATGAAGCACTATTTTGATTCTATAGTCTGCGGGCTGCATGAAGCCAAAACTACTCTGTTAAAATCTTTACCTACTTTATTGCCATAAAACAATGCTACGTGAAAATTATATCTTTCTAATTTTGTTGTGCAAGGTAATCATGCATAATTGCATGATTTGAAACTCCATCTGCTGCCAACTAACAGAATGGAGACAAGTCTCTGAACTAGGGGTCCCGCAATAGTGGACCCCAGGCCCAGCTGTCAGTGAATCTGGGTTTAATTTTTGGATTTATGGAGTTCCCTGCGCATCAAATGAAACCAAATAGACATGGCGTATGGACCAAAAAAGTGAAATAGTAATTTCTGTGTTCGCTTGAAAATGAATTAAATAAAAATAATGCAATTATTCTATGTAATAATATAAAAGATGGTTACCAAGGATATAAATTATGTGGGCCCCGATAACACTGACTCAGAACATTATTATGTAACTCAAAATAATCAAACTTCATTCATTATGTATACTTGGCTAAATTTAAAAATCACAATACCAATTCAATACAATTAATTAATAATTAATTCATACAATTCAAAACTTCAAATATATAGTAAAAGAAAAGGGATGAAAGGAGAGATGATATTTCTGTTATAAGTTTTCTTAACGAGTTTCTGAATGAACCGCATATTTGATAGGAAGCGTATCTTCTGCGGAGTTTTTTCGTGCAGAGCTTTTAATCTGGTCCGTTTATTTTGGATCGGACTGATTAAATCAGATCTTGTCCGAATTTAAAAAAAAACTCTCAAAATTTGCGGAACTTTTAATCTGGTCCGTCCGATCCGAAACGAACGGACCGGATTAAAAACTCCACACGGAAAAACTCCGCAGATGATACGCTTCCATATTTGATACGGTTCTTTCCATAGCATTAAAAAAATCAGCATCTTTCCATTTCTTTAATTATTATTTTTTATTTTCTAACAATAAATAAATTTTTTAAGATGATATCGTAATATTCGTTTATAGTTTAGATTATTGGCATGACAAATTCTCCATTTAACAGTGATAATATTTGCATCATTGCATAACTTGTAAATAATCAAACGAGCGGTACCACAACAAATCAACAAATGTGTTCTTTGTTTTAGAAAAAAAAAAGGAAGATTAACCTTTCAAATTTCATTTAATACTCTTAAAATACATTTTTTTAAAATATTTTTAGATAAAAAAGGAAGATTAACCTTTGAAATCTCATTTAATACTCATAAAAAATTTCATTTGAATTTCAAACTTGTGACTTCTTACATAAAATGTATTGCTTTTTACCACTGTAGTTAAAAATAAATAAAAAAGTATTGAAATAATTTTATTGAACATATTTGACCCCCAAATGTAATCTAGAATATGTTGTATATGAAATAAATAACGCCGCAAATTAATTATTCAAAAATATTTCTTTAAAACTATTTTTGAAAATATAAAATAATGCTGACAAACTGGACACATCTCCAAAACCACAAGAAATCTAAAAAAAATCACATGAGATGGAGACATGAATAATGGATATTTTACCAAGATCACATGATGAGATTTACAACTATTTGAGTTTGACATTCTTTCAAATACTATAGCTATAAATTAAAGGGACCCTTAACCGCCTTTTAAAGTTTTTTAGGCCAGATTTCACAAACAAGACCCCATTAATCTTTCCATTGTCAACAAAATTATGTTATCTCATGTGCTTTTCACATAAAATGATATCATCAATTTTTCATATAGTTACAACTAACTTTCAGCAATATTTAAAGTGACACATGATATAATAGCTCAGAGAAGTCTCCATCTGCTGCTATAAAATCAATGGACTGTTAAATCAAAATCAGACGGTCACAATCAATTTTTAATCTAGTAACAAAAGATAACAATTTATATATAGAAGGCAAAGCCGGTCCTGGAAATTTTGGGGCCTCGAGAAAATTTTGGGCCCTTTATACACTTCATATATAAGTACTCATGCAAACCATATGTCTATTAAGTCATTTTTGCATTTTGAAAATTCAAACATTTGATCCGAACCGGTCAATATAATATCCATATTAAAACGTGCCTGAAGACCAGATTTTATATATTTTGTGGAATTTTTTTACAATTTTTAATATAGGTAGCAAATCTATTGATTCAGGTGATTCTAAACCATAAAAACAATGATTTTCTACCTACCGTAAAAAAATAGTAAATAAATTAAAAAAATGTAAAATTTGGTTTCCAAGCACGTTTTAATATGGATATGATGTTAAACGGTTTGGATCGATAATTTCGTCTTTTAAAACATAAAAACAACTTATAAACATATGGTGTTGAACAGTTGAAGTACTTATGGAAGCAATTAGTTAGTTTGGTTTTTTCATTGACATGCCAATAGATCATATATATTTACAGAAAAAATTTGAATCCTCTATATATACAAAAGTTGGACTCTAATATTTTATTTATTTTTAATATGTGCAAGTTAATTTTTATATATATATACAAATATTTTTTTGGGGCCCCTTGGATCTCGAGTCCGGGGCGATCGCCCTAGCTATTCAGCATTAGGGTCAGCCATGAAAATATGAAATGAGATTTTTTTTTTAATATAAATATTAAATAGTTGGGTGGTTTGAATCTAATATCATTTCAACAAAAAAATTTTAATAACAAATAGTGTGTATTTTGATTATATATAGGAAGAATCTTATTATATCTGATGATCTGACATGAACCATTTATCAAACAGTTTGTGTGCAAATTATGATATTATGTGATCATCACTTGTATTCTATATATAGCAGCAGATGAGGAGTGATCAGAGTGGGTTTATATACTTCGTATATAGTTTAACGGTTGATCTAAGAGTTGTACCAAGTATTTCTAAAATTATTGAGTTATTTTGTTTAAAAAATAATGTGCATTTTTCTTCTTCAAAAATTTGAGTTCGCATTGGACTTAGGGGTTTGCTAACGGGTTACTCGTGACCCGTTCCGGGTTACCCGTTAGGGGTAACGGGTAGGACGGGTAAAGGGGTAGGTCAGGTACGAGTAGACGAGTAATTTTTTCAAAACCTTTATCCGGTCTGTTTATTACCCGTACTCGTTGCGAGTTGACGGGTACGGGTACCGCGGGTACGGATCCGGGTATCTGGGTATGGGTCTGGTCCGCCCGGTTTTTTTTTTCTTTTTTTTCTGTTTTTTACTTTTTTTTTTCAAAAAATTCAAAAAATTCAAATTTTTATGAAGTGAAACGGGTCGGGTACGGGTACGGGTATGCAGGTAGATGGGTACGGGTAGGCGGGTACGAGTAGGCGGGTAGACGGGTACGGGTATAACGGGTTCTTTTTCAAATTAGGTTGTCCGGTCCGTTTATTACCCGTACCCGTCTACCTGCTTGTACCCGGGCAACGGGTACGGGTAGCTCGGGTAATGGGTACGGGCTGGGCAAAACGGGTTGAACCCGTTAGGGGTTTAGCAAACCACTAATTGGAGTCATGACACAGGTCTCAGTCCATATTTTCTGTTCACCTTACTCTACAAACAACTGTATAGCGGGTCGAGATTGTTGAATAAAATATAAAATCAACCTTTGATCTAGTGACAAAAACAATATATTTTTTTACGTATGTAGATGGTTGCATATTTGAAATCTAAATAAAAGTTCTTTGTAGATATTAAATATTTGGTTGGGTGTCTTGATATCTAACCTTTACTTAGAAAAATGAAAAGAGATAGTTAAATTAAATGAAGAATAAAGAAGGAAGACGCTCTGTTGCACAGAAGGGGCACAAAAAATCAGACAAAGAATTGAGTGGAAAGAGGTACTTGGATGAGTGTTGGGTTGGTTTGACGTGCGAAAATTGTCTTCGGATCGGATCATGTTTTCAAACGATTCGGATTAGATTGGATCAGATGGGACGTGTTCTTCAAATTGTGTGAGATTCGTTATGTTTAAAGTGGCATCAGAATATCAGATAGAGTCAGATCAGGTTCATTTGACTTTAAACAATTTTGGGATTACGAGATGGATTTCAAGTGATCGTCTTGGGATGAATTTGATTTTTTGACTTTCGAATTAGATTGAATCAGATAGGTCTAGGAGTGGCAAATAAAACTCGTAACTCGTGGTTCGATCGTGACTTACATTTGACTTGCTCGTTAACAGCTCGTTTGTTATTGGATAGAGCTGTTAACAAGCCAGCTCGCCACTAACATGATTTAGAATTAACGAGTTCAAGCTGTAGTTTAGCTTACTCAGTTAGGTATCAATTAATGAATTGTATGAATTTGTGTGCATTTTATATTATTTAGCTTGGTTTAGTTCGATCCAAAAAGTTTGTAAAATTTATTTTCTTCTTAAAACAAGATTCATTTAGACCCAGCGAGCCAGCTTATCAGTTTAGAATAGGGTGTGTTTTGATGAATCAAGGAATAGCTCATAATAATAGCTATTTCTATGTTCGGAATAACTGCTAACCCAACATTTCATAGGAATAGCGGAATAACAGCTAACCCGAGCTATTTCTTTGTTGAGAATAATATTTTTTTCATCCAAGCATGCTGTGTTGAGAATAGCTTGTCAGAAATAACAGCTATTCCTATGTTACCTAATTAACTAATTATATTTATCTACACTCTTATTACCTCTATTGCATCAATTTTTATTTCTTTTCACAGTCAGATTTATTTTCGTCTAATAACTGTCGTGCTTTGACGATTGGATTTGTTCACTATAGCGTTCCGATCGAGATGAGAGGGGCGGTAAAGACTACCCTCCAAGTTTCGATAATATCACACTCTCAGCTCCAGTCGGCACTACTTGACTCGGCTCGACTTCCTTCTCTCTACCTCATTTTCCTTTCCACTCGAGAAGGTAGTAACGAGAGAGAGGAAAGCGTATCGTTATTTCAAGAGTGAAAACTCGAAGAGAAAAAGGTGTGAAAGAGGAGCAGTGGCTAATTAGATCTAGGATTTTGAGTTTTATTTTTTCTGATTTAGTTAAAGAATATAAAATAGGGGTATAGAATATAGATAGATATCATTTTTTTTTTTCAAACTAAAGCATTTCTTATGACACTAATTGAAATTTTAAAAACAATTCAATATGTTTAACTTATCCATTTGATGTCAATTTGGTGCAAAATGACAGTGAAAGTTATCAGATATAAACGGTAATCTTATAAACTTTTAATAAATTGTAAATTAACTTTTATGCATGTTATAGTGTACCTTTAATTATTTAATTTGACCTTCATGTTTTAAAAGTGAAATAAAGAGTCCAAGACCTAAAAGAGCATTTTCATACCACCATTCTAACTTTAAATTAAACAACAAAACAAACAATTATAAAAATAATAATAATTGGACTGGCCATCTCATAACAAAAGTCTTAAATAATCTAAACCATTAATCTATTTCTAGCATGGACCAAAAAGGTTCTTATCCGGTACCACATAATCCATTCAATAAACCAATACCTAACTAATGCTAAGGCTAAGAATCTTAGGATTATTCATTAATTATTGAGAGGTGCTTTATTTATTATGATATCTGTTTGTAAAATGAAGATTGGTGGGAAAGGATCAACTTAGGCATGCGGAGAAGTGGACCACAACTATTTTACAATTAAATGCCTTATAATATAATAATAATATATGTATAGAACGTTGAAATAATTGTTGATATACCCATAACATTTACAAAATTAGAAAGTTTCAAATTAAAACATCAAAATATGTTAGTTTTCCATTAAAATTAAACATGCTTTCCTAAATCGTCTTTATTCTTAATTTAATCTATTATTGTTTTTTCAGGGAATTTCATAGATGCCCCTTAAAAAACTCAAAATTACGTATTTTCTCTTCTAAAATTCATAATATTAAATTAATCCCTCTAAATTTCAAAACTCACAAATTTACCCAAATTATTATCTTTTCTATTAAAACTCATTTAAATTTATAAAGTTCTCATTTATCCATTATTAAAAAAAATAAAATATGCACTTTCTATATAAAAAAAATATTCAATCTTCTAATTGGTCGTTCTTTTAGAGTGAATAGTTCATTTCTCTACTTGTGAAAACATACAATGACATTTGGGCATACGCTTGTGTTCACATTACAAGTAAGAAATGAGTTATTTGCCTTCACAATTGATCAATTAAAAGACTAAACATTTATTTCAAATACTACATATTTTTTTTATTTCTATACAGAGGGTAAAATTGGTACATTACAAATATAAAATGTCTTTCCTTGAACATCGTAATAAATTGAAAAAATTATAAGGTTTTGAAATTTAGAGGGGCAATTATGTAATTTCAAAGTTTTTAGAGTATACATGAAATTCTCTCTTGTTCTTTCATTAAGAGGTTAATTGCATTGCCCAATCTATCATTCTTTTATAATTAACGCAATTGTTTTATTTATTTATTTATTCATTTCATTTTAGTTCTATCCCACTCTGAGCAATCCCAATTCATTTCTGTTGTTCACGTGAAAAATTAATATGAACTAAGTGCATTTCCTCGTATGACAAGTACAATGGGATGATTTTTTAAAAAATAAAATAAAGAATAAGACAATACGAATCAGCGCCTTAATTTGCTCCGCTTTAGAAGATTGTCAATTAACTAATGAGGTTATTATTCAGACTAATTATGCTTTCGAACTTACATTGACTACATACACGTTTCAAGGATGAAAGATTTTAGTTAATATTTGAAGAGAATTAAACGAATAGTCAGCTTAAAACTTAGGAGAAAGTCAAGCTTAATTTGTTATTTAAATTGTCGTCAAACTGTCTCCTTATTTTATTACCAAGATAATTACAAGTTTAGATCACGTATATGCTACCTAGAATGCATGTTATAGCTACTTACATGTATATGCTAGAACTAATATATACATGCAAAATATAGAGAAAATATAAACAAAGAATAGGCCCCTTTCTTTTGGTAGGCCTGGCCCAATCACAACAAGAGGTAATTTTTATAATGGGCCAGACGGCCCAGACCTATTTTACAACAAATTATTTTGATCGCCTATGATAGTGATTCTATATAGTATACTGTACAAAATTACACACAAACGATTAAAAAGAAAGGAAGGAAACCATGACATCTAACTTGACTGAGCCGAACCCAGTTGGTCATTTGACTCGAGTTCCGACTGAGTCTGAAGACTATTTGCATATAAGCCCTTCCGACAAAGCTAAATTATAACACAGTTCCCAGAAATTTACAAATAAGCCTCTAGCGACTTAAAACTGATTGAAACAGGCCCTTGGCAGCCCATTTTGCATTCCAAACCCTGTCAAAAGCCCAAATTATAATCCAAAGTCCCTTAAAAATTATAGATAGGCCCTTAAAAGTATAAAAACTTCACAAAAAAGCCCTTTTAAGTCCTTTTTGATCATAACTTCTTTATTACAAGTCTAAATTGACTCAAATCAGTTCCAAATAAACCTAAATTAAACCCTCTACACTTCTAAACCAAAATTGAATAGATCCAAATATCCCTCTTCTTGATTTTTAATAAATTAAAACATAAAATATAACATTCAAGAACATTTTCAAAGCATAAATGATAAAGTAATACATTTGACATATATTTCATGTTTTAAAAAAAAATGCAAATATGCATCATGTCATCTGCAAACACGTAATACATATCCAAAGCCAACCAGATTTGACCAAAATCAGTCACGTCTGATCAAATTCAACCAAACCAATCAAAGTCAACCAAATTTAACCAAATCATACATGAGTCCTTTAGCCCTATTATTCAATTTACATCAAAATAGACATAAATCTCGGAATGTCTTAGAGTTATTCAACATAAGACCTAAGAGAGTCCACTGATATAATTAACGGCGGGAGATTGCGCCCGTTGAGAAATAAACATCCCCACAATGAAACAATATGCTCTCGTCATACTGATGATGAAGTGTAGATCAGACAAGGGTGGACCGTAAGAAAGAGCGAAATGAAAAGAAATGTCTCAAGTTGGGTGTCTCTCTCCACATCTCAAAAGATGAAAAACTGAATCGTGAAACATTTTACTCACTTGCAACTCCGACATACACAAAGGAAGGTTTTTGTGCTCACACTTGTGTTGTTGAATGATCTCTCTTTTGAACTGTTGAGAAAATGATTGAATTAATTTAGTTTAAGACATGCTCAATAATTTTAAGATTTTGCATAATATGCTTAATTGTTTTTTAGTGCAAGCAAGACTTAAATTACTATTGGGTTTAAGCAAAATATATTGTTCTGATTTTATTCTATCGTATAGGGCTTTTATTCTTAGCAATATGTTATTCTGATTTTTAGTGCAAGCAAGACTTAAGTTAATGTTGAGTTTAAACAAAACATATGATACTTTATTTTTACTGTAAGCAATGCTTAAATTATGATTAACAAATTACTGTTACTTTGTTGAACTGTTGGGTCTATATTGTTCTGATTTTATTCAGCTGTTTAGGGGCCTTAAAGTACTAGGTTAATATACTTCGGCTTGTTTGGTTGAGTTCTTAATTGGTTGATAAGCTTAATCATTTTGATTTAGTTTTATTTTTGAAAACTGAAATAATTTGTTTTGACTATTTACTTAGTGTTCAACCGAACCGGCTATTTGAACACCCCTAATTACGACACATTGTAACTTTAAATGCAACAATCCCAATCCGGTATAGTTTTGATAATTTTTTTGAAATTTAATATTTTTTGATAATAAATAGACAAGTTTTATTAAAAAGGTTTGTTTGATTAATATGTTTTCAACTGTCTAGCTTATAAATTTATTATTTTGGTGTTTTAATTTATACTAGATTTATTATCTACCTCTTGAATTTGTGATACCTCTTTGAGTTTTACAACTCTAAATTTTTTTTCCAATTGGTTTTATCCAATTTCTTATAGTTTAAACACAAGTTATCATTGATTTAACATAGGAAAATAAGCTATCAAAAATTGATCTATTAATTAGCTTTTATTTTTTTTTGTAGTATTACACCATGATTATCACATTCATTTATTTTATATTATTTTGGTGAGATGGGTTGATTGGAGATTGCAAAAATCTTAAAACAGCTGGGAAATTTTAAGTTGCCTATCGCATAAAACAAAATTATATATATAATAGTTGTATAAATTTTACCAACTCTATATCATGAAATTGTTGTGTGTGTGAAGGTACAAAGAAATTTTTTTCATTCCATTGTCATATAAATACAATGATCAAATATTTCAATTGATGTTGATGCCTCACAAAGATTTTAGTTAACATTTGAAGAGAAATAAACGAATAGTCAGCTTAATACTTAGGAGAAAGTCAAGCTTAATTTGTTGTTTAAATCATTACCAAGATAATTACAAGTTTAGATCAAGTATATGTTAGAATACATGCTAAGCATAAAGAAAATATAAACAAAGAATAGGCCCATTTCTTTTAGTAGGCCTGGCCCAATCAAAACAAGAGGTAATTTTTATAATGGGCCAGACCTATATATTTTAAAACAAATTATTTTGATCGCCTATCATAGTATACTGTACAAAATTACAAACAAACGATTAAAAAGAAAGGAAGGAAGGCCATGAGATCTAACTTGAGTTTATCGATGAATGCCAAGGCAGCCAAACTTGTGGCTGATCAGTGATCACCTTGAGAGATTGGTGAGGAAGCGAATCCAAGCCGGAGAGATCCTTCAGTTACCGGAAGCCATGGATCTCTTTGATCGACTTCTCTTGCTAAAAAATCACCCACCATCGATTGTTATCAATTTATCATTAACAACCTTCTTGTCACAATTTCTAAAACAAAAATACTGTAGCCGCTACTGAACTGTAGTTAGCCTCTTTAATCACCAAATCGGATCAAAAACTCGATATTTATTAAAGAAAGTTTGTTTTATACTCTAAAAAATAGAAAAATAATTGTAAAAAGTTATTTTGTCAAAAAAATATATTAATTCAAAATATTACAATCAAATAATTATTTTGTAAAATTTGGTGTTTGTATCCAGACTGTCCGATCAGAATTCGGGCCAACCCGATCCGAGGTGAAATATGCGGAGATCGTTTAATATCCATGCCAAGATTATATCAGACGGTCCCGATCTAATTACAAAATTTGGGTTACTTTTGGGAATCCGAATTCCCGTTTTCCTCGATCCCAACCACTTGACATCTAGAAATAAACAAATAATAGTTGAATAAATTAAATAAACAAGTGCCGACTAAAACCTTTTTGCGTTCCTTTTTTTTTTCATGAAAACATATTCTAGATTTAAAAATTTCCTTATCCAATTTGGATTTCTGTTTCTCTACACTCCTTTTCTCTGTATTTCTCTTTTCTCAATAGTTAACAAGTCAAACATTTTGCCTCCATCATAATATATTTTTTTTAACAAAAATTGAAGGTCAAATCATTTAATTATTTAATATCCACAAAGCATGTTTTTCATCCAACCTTGTGTTTTTCTAGCGCATCTAACATTCTCTTTATAATAATTAACAATAGAGACCACCAGAGCACAAGATACACAAGATGCTATCTTTCAGTTACACCTTTAATCAGTACAAATTATAAAATATCACTTAACAAAGAAAACTGTATTCTTCAAATTGTCAAAGCAAGAACAATCTTAAATGAAGCGAGAGGACACATACTTGCAATTCCATTAAAAAAAATAATGTCATATAATTGTTTTCATGTACTATTTGCATACAAAATATGGACACCATGCAACGATCACAAACAAGGTCTCTTTATATATATTAAGTCTATGTCCCATAATTAGTACATATATGACATTTATTAAGTCAATATATTTACATGCAAAAGCACGGAGAGATAAAAAAATGAAGATGTCAAAATTTAATCATTTTAATCTATACGGTATGCTCCTTTTTAACTAAAATAGTAGTATAATATTCATAAACGGATAACAACAAAGAAATTTCTCTCTGAAAATATTTTCTGCTACTTTATTTGATGTGTCATCTAAACATCAAAATATACTTAAATATTGAATGTTTATAATTTTAAGATTTACTTATTATATTTAGAATAAGGACAATATTACTACTACTACTATTATTATTATTATTATTATTATTATTATCATCATCCTAAGTAATGTTTAATTATAGTGAATTTCTTCTGATCCAAAAATAGTAAATAAAATTAAAAAAAATATCAAACTCAATATTATTTATTTCAATATTTATTTATTTATTTTAAGATTTACATGTTAATTAAATACCCTACGGGTTTAATTGAAAATTAAAATTTGAAGCAGATTCTTTGGTAGTTATATAAATTATAATTTCAGATGCAACACACAATTAATCCAACTATTTATATAAAAATCTATCTCACTAACAATTTAATTTTTATCCTATATAGTTGTAGTAATTATATTGATTTTTTTTATAAAAATAATGTATGCTTATTTTTTTTTTATTAATATGTTATGTTCTCTTTAGCTTGTAATTTTATTGTTTCAATTTTTATTCTGTTTTAATTTATTGTGTGGATCTGAAGTTTATGATATATCTTTGGTTTATGGGCTTCTTGAATTTATTATATTTGATTTTCTCCAATTTCCTATACTTTAAATATATGACATCAATAATTAAAATAAATTATACTATCAAATATTTATTCATATATTATATTTTATTTTTATAATATTCAATCATGATAAATGAACGTATTGTTGTCAGATTCATTTATTTAATATTATTTTGGTGGGAGTGGATCGATTAAAGTACCAAAATTTTAACACACCTAGATTTTTTTTTGTCGATGTCTATTGCATAAAGTAAGATTATATAATAAGGCCATGTTTGGTGTGTATGTAGGATTGGAAATAGGAATAGGAATGTCAAATTTTTGAACTGATTTTTACTGTTCATGTGGGAAAAAAAATTCAGTCTGAGTGAATTTTTTATTTCCCACGTGAACAGTATTTGTTGAACAGGCCCTAATTGTGTAAATTTTACCAACTCTATATCTTGGAATTGTTGTGTATGCATGAGAAGGTACAAGGGATTTTTTTTTTTTTTTTCCATTGTCATATATATACAATGACTAGCACATTCAATTGATGTTGAACCCTCATGTTTCAAGGATGATACATTTTAGCCAACATTTAAACATAATTAAAATAATATATACTCAGCCCAATACTTAGGAGAAAAATAATGCTTCCTTAATCTTGCTGTTTAAATTCTGGTCAAAAGTGTCTCCCTTTTTTTTAAAATTAAATTAGCAATATAATGACAAGTTCTTCATGTATATGCTAGCTAATTACATAATATAATAACAATGTTTGTGTAGTGTGTTTACACTTTTACGTCACATAATGAGAGTAAGACTTAGGCACTCTGTGGGCTTTAAAGTTTTGATTTTAATTGGGCCTAAACTGATCAGTGACATGGCCCAAAATTGATCCGTTTTAAGAGGGGACTTTTGTTTGGTAGTTGGCATGCAGAGCAGGGAGCAAAGCGACAAAGACGAGAGAAATGAACAACAAAGAAAGAAGACATTAAATTAGGCAGCTTAATTGTACTTTGAATATGTTTGTAAGATGCATTAGAGAAACGGATAACTTCTTGGTTCATTACTATAATGTTGTTATCTTAATTAATTTTGATAGTGTTATAATTAAAACTCATAATCCTCTTTACAATGATTGTAAAAGTTAGATGTTTTTTCATGTAGTTTTTTCAAACAATTTCAAATTGGATTTCTTTCAATTCTCTAATTTTAGTTTACTTTAGTAAATATTGTAGTCGGAGGACTTAAAAATGGGTGAATTGTGACTTAATTTGCTTAAGATTGACACTACTTATTTTGTTCTAATTGTAAATTAATATGACTGATTGTGGAAATGCTTCAAATAATTAAAGAACTTCCATTCTTTTTCTCAACTAATTAATGTCATTTTTTTGTCACAAAAAAACCATATATTATATATGTATAGAATTTATAAAGTGGTTCCAATTTAAGTTTACTAACAGAAGCATCTCTAATGCAAACAACATATTATAAAAAAAAATGTTAGGTGACTAATTTATCTTAAATTAAGCATAATGGACATAAAATAAACTAAAACAATGCTAAAGAAAAATTGCATAGTAATAAAAATAGATTGAAAAAAATAATACTAAATAGGTGGTTATTATGATCTGACCTGGTAAGAGGTGATTGACAAAAAAATAATTAACATATGCAACAAATCAAAAATTATACAGAAGCAAGTCAAATTCATTCAGAATTTAATTATCCAAAATAATGTAAATATTATTTTTATTATATGATAAAACAAAAAAAATTAGTTTAAAATTATATTTATTACAATAAACTAACTAAATAAATTTTAATCCTGGAAAATGATATATATTACCAAT
Source organism: Carex pumila (assembly GCA_033356055.1). Lineage (NCBI taxonomy): Eukaryota > Viridiplantae > Streptophyta > Magnoliopsida > Poales > Cyperaceae > Carex > Carex pumila. Next base: position 14,110 of record JARJHM010000274.1, on the reverse strand, counting down.
CTTATGGTTTTTTGTAATTAGACAATACTGAGTGAAAAAAACATACTCTCGATGATCTTATTACTTTATATTTCACATGTTATAGTATAGATAAATAATAATAAAATATAAATCAAAAATAGAATCGTACTAGTATTGATATGGTTAACCAATGCATTACAATTCTTGCTTCAACACACTTTACTTTCAAAATTTGAATAAAAATTTTATATTGTTAACAATTGTCTCTAATTAGATAAAATTTTGATTATTGATTTGTAACTTTAAAAAAAAAATGTTTTTATTTGTTCGCTTTGATGCATATGTGATTTATTTTTTTAGATTATAATTTTATTGTTTTGAATTTTGATTTTTTATTGATTTATAATGTGACTTTTGATTTTATATTACCTTTTTTATTTGAAGGTTTTCAACATTTATTCGCATTTGTTTTTCCCCAATATCTTATAATTTCAATTTGAGACATAAATATATATCTTGAGAAAATAATGAACTATCAAATATTTATTTATTAATTAGTTTTATATAGTGTTATGTGATGTTGGATGCACGTGTTGTTGTTAGATTTATTATTTATTATTTATTATTATTTTTGTAGAAGGGGTTAATTGGAGACTGTAAAATGTTAAAACATCTTAGATATTTCAATGTCTATTGCACAAAAGTAAGATTATATAATAGTTGTGTAAATTTTACCAATTGTATATCACGAACTTGTTGTGTCCGTGAAGATACAAATAAGAGATTTTCTTATGCCATGCATTATCATATAGATACAATGACTAACTCTTTCAATTGATGTTGAACTCTCACGTTTTAAGGATGAAAATTTGAGACAATGCTAAAATACATGCTAGCTACTTACATAATAGCAATGTTTGTATTAATTGCATCACATAATGAGATTAAGACTACCCCATTTCGGTTTAGGCTGGGTTTTAAAGTTTTGATTTACATGTCATGATTGGAGCTTGTTAGTTGTTGAGAAGAGGGGTACATAAAATTAATTAGGTCTAAAATATTTAGTGATATGACCCAAAAGTGATCTGTCCAAAGAGGGGCCCTTTATTTAGTATTTTAGACATTTCTATTTCTTTTTCCCTGGATATAAATTAGTTGGCCCAAGCAAGGCAAGAGCTAATTATTTTTGTGAGGTTAATCTAAAAAAAAGTAAAGAAAGTAATAACAAAAAACTAGAGGATTAAATTAAAAAAAAATACTCTCATTAGCTGGAAAAAGAATGAAAAATTAAATAAATTAGCCCCTATAAAAGTTAAGGTTACATCAGGTTGCTGTGTTTATAATGTTACCACCGAGATAATCTCATCTCCAAATCATAGCTAGTCACAAGAATTAAACCTGAATTAAATTTGAATAATTCATTTTTTTTGATGCCGAATTGAATGCTGAATTATTCTATTGATCAAACTAAACCCAAATAATTCACTCATTATACGAATTTTTCCCATAACATTTTTTTTCTCTCTTGCAGGACTGAGATTTCTGACCCAAATATTTCCAAATCATTTCTGAATTATTCATGAATCACAATTTTTTTATTTCGCGAACCAAATCGAAATAATTTATTTGTCACTATGCTCCAAGTAACATATGTTTTCGGCTTCTTATTGAAAGATTTGGCTTCTAAAATGAAATGATTTTGTAGATTGCAATGTTGATTTTGATTGAGGCTTTGTAGGTGTTTAATTCATGTTGATATGTCCCTCGGAGAGCCAAAGGAGTTCGATGGATATTGAATCAAATTTGATTTGATATTTATTATAAATCATTCGATTTGCATTGCGATTAGGCCGGAAAATGGAGCGAATTCGGAACGGATAATACTAAATACCAAATTTGTATCTACTTGTTAATGATTGGATACGAATATAAATACGGATAATAAACGGAAGTTAAAGTTTAAAATCAAATCCGACTTAAATAGATACAGAGCGGATAACTCGAGAATACAAATTCGAATATGGATACAAAATAAATAAATCTTGCATAATATAATAATGAACTTGAAGATAAAAATATTAAAAAAGAACTGTGCATACATTAATTGAATCTGCGTCTGTTTGGACTTTGGAATGCGTGGCCCCGGAAAGAACGAAACAGAGCTAAAGAAAAAATAACAAAGACAATATTGTTAATAGATTTTGAAAATGAATTCAACTAGTTCTTAGCTGCCCCTCGGATCTTTCGCTCCAAAACAACAACAATTTACAATTTACAACTTACAACTAACAAGCAGCAGAGTAGACAGTAGACACTAGTTTACATGCACACTCGTTGTGAGTTTGGAGCCGTTAGATCTATGCTAGCTAGATATGTTTTTCTTAAGTTGTTATCACAAATTAAATGTAGTGAATTTATGGTGGAATGTTTTGTTTCTTTCAAATAATATATTATTAGTATTTGAAAAGGCTTAATTTTTGAATTTATTTTTTCATTAAATAAATGTGTTAATTTTTTAAAAGTTGCTTCAAACCATTTAACACAATCTTCTTATTAAAATGTAATTGGAGGTTTAATTTATATTTTTTTTGGAACATTTTAACTATTTTTCGTTTTCATTGTCATATAGATGCAATGACTAACTCATTCAATTGGTATTGAACCGTACCCTCACATTTTAAGGATTAAAGATTTTACTTAGAATTAAAAGATAGTCAGCTTAATAATTAGAAGAAAATTCATCTTACTTAATCTTGTTGTTTAAATTATGGTCCAAAGTGTCCCCTTTATTGAAATAAATTACATAATGACAAGTTTATCATGTACATGGTAACTACTTGGATAAAAGCAATGTTTCTAGTGTGTTTATTTTTTTTGCGTCACTGACTAATAATAAGACTTCGCCACTATGATTCAAGCTGAACTCTCAAGTTTTGATTTAAATATTGCTATGATTGGATCTTATTAGTTGTTAAGAATAAGGATATTTAAAATAAGGTCTAAAATGTTTAGTGATATGTCTTACAATTAATCTGTTGAAAGAAAAAAAATTTCTTTAGTGTTTGGAGTGCAATGCAGGAAGTAATACGAGAGAAATGAGCAACAAATTAGATATTCGACAGCTTCAACTTGACAATATTTGTAAGATACATTGGGCAGCTTCTAAATATCTTGAATTTATTTCAATTGGTTTTCTCCAATTTCATATAGTTTCAACTTGAGGGCAACAATATTTTAGAAAAAGAAAATTAACTATTCAAGATTTACTTATTAATTAACTATTATTTATTTTTGTAGTGTTACATCATGTTGATGGACTTGTTGTTGTTAGATTTATATATGTATTTACTATTATTTTGGTGGAAGGTGGTTGATAGCTAGACTGCAAAATGTTAACACGCCTAGGAATTTCCAATGTCTATTGCATAAAGTAAGACTATATAATAGTTGTATATATTTTACCAATTTTATATCATGAAATTGTTATGTATACGGAGGTACAACGAAACTTTTTTCATTCCATTGTCATATAGAGACAATGACTAACTCTTTCAAATGATGTTGAATTCTCATGTTCCAATAATAAAATATTTTATTTAACATTTGAAGCACAATAAAAGAATACTCAACATAATTAGGAGAAGTCAACATAATTTAAAGCGCACATGATCTTTATGTCAGAAGTTATGGATTTGAAATTCAGATAGAAGAAATCATTTGTTATGATAACAAAGATATTAAATAGTTGAGTAGTTTGATCTCTAATCTTTATTAAAAAAAATCATAAACTTTCTGTATAGGGTGTTTAATTTTTTTTTTTTTTTTAAGACTTCAGTGTTTAGGTTGGGCTTTAAAGTTTTGATTTAAATGTTGCAATGATTGGAGCATGTTTGTAGTTGAGAAGAGTGGTATTTAAAATTGAGCCTAAATTGTTCAGTGAAATAGCCCAAAATTAATCTGTCCTAAGAGGGGCCGTTTCTTTAATATTTTAGACTTCATTTTCCTTTTTACATAGTAGTTGCCTAAGCACCGTAAGAGTTATTCTTTTTTTAAAGCTAAACAATAAAATATATAGAGGATCGATTAAAGAATAACAAAACGAGCATTAGCAGTATGTCTTGGAAAAAAAAAAACTATATATTAAATGGAAAAAAAAAGTATTAGTATTGAAGCTTCGAATGGCTGATCCGAGCTAATTTTGTTACTTATGTATTAAATGTTGTAGGGACTAATTTTATAATTATATAGCTCCTATATTTTGATACAAAAAAATATTTACAATAAAGCAAGTTTAATCTTTTTATTATTCTCCTATTAGAAAATAATGAAGAGGTTTTTAATAAAATTTTGATGTGTAAATCAAATGTAACAATAGTACTGATGAACTGCTTATGATTTTAAAATTTAAACTTACAAAATCCCGATACCTACAGTCATGTTTGATTGTGAAGTAAGAGATGAAATAAATATTTTACTCTACACTTAAGCAGTCAAACGAAGAATAAAATGAAAAGAGTACGAAGTGAGTTAATTCTGTTGTCAACTGTTATAAACAAAGGTTCATTTATTAACATTTTATCTCCTCTATATTGATTAATTTAATACATAACTTAAACTATTAAATAAGATATAAAATATGAAGAGAAAGATAAAGTTAGCAATTTAACTTTACTCCATAACTAAACATGAAATAAATCAAAACTTTCTAGTGGTAATTAGCAATATCCTCTGAGTAGAAAATCATGAGTTTAAAATACGGATGAAAAAAAAAATGTTGTAATATTGGGAATATAAAAAAGTTCCTAATACCTCTTAATTGATGATATATATATATATATGAGGAGGGCTCAAATGCACTCAAATTTTTGTGCACCCAAATGCATCCTATCATTTTTCTTTATTTTCAAAGTCCGAATAGTCAATCCGAACCATTAGATGCGATCTATATATTAAGATGTGCTTGGAGACCAAATTTTCTATTTTTTGAAATTTTTTTACTATTTATTAAGCCACTTGAAAAATCACTGATCCAATGGTCCAGAAAATGTAAAATCAGTGATTTTGAAAGTGACTTAATAAATAGTAAAAAAATTCCAAACAATGTAAAATTTGGTCTCCAAGCACATCTTAATATATAGATCGCATCTAACGGTTCGGATTGACTATTTGGACTTTGAGAACGGAGAAAAAAGATTTAAAAGATAGGGTGCATTTGGATGCACAAAAATTTGGGTGCATTTGAACCCTCCTCTATATATATATATATATATATATATATATATATATAGAGCGACTAATATGCATTCGGTAGCACTTCGGCCGAAGTGCTACCAATTCATTTCCTGATTTTTAAAGTCCAAATAATCGATCCAAACCATTAGATGTCATCTCCATATTAAAATGTACTTAGAAACCAAATTTTACATTTTTTGGATTTTTTTTACTATTTATTAAGCCACTTTGAAAATCGCTGATCCAACGGTTTTACTGTTTGTGCAGCCACCGTTGGATCAACAATTTTGTAAAATACTTAATAAATAATAAAAAAATTCAGAAAAATGTAAAATTTGTTCTCCAAGCACATATTAATATGGAGAACAATATGAATGGTTCGGATCGACCGTTTGGATTTTGAAATTTTAAATTTGAACCACAAATACTTCGGACCATATACATTCGAATGCACATTAGCATATCTCTATATATATATATATATATCCGGCCTCAACTTATTGGGAAAAGCTCAAATATTGTGTGTCTGAATTGATTTCACTTGAACGAAATTTTTTTTTTCCGGATCTATTTTAGATTCACGAGAAATTTTAAAATTTGTAATTCTTACGGATAAAAATAAGAGTGAGTCTATGGTACTATACATATTATGATTTGGTACCGAGCTATGGTTTTATATTCTAGTTTTCAAATGCTAACGGTTGATCCGAACCGTTCATCTTGTTTTTCATATTAATATGTGTTTGGAGACCAAATTTTACATTTTTTTTAATTTTTTTACTATTTTTTTAGATTTATTGAAAATCACTGTTTTTGGATGGTCCAGAATTTTCAGATCAAGTGATTTTCTAAATATCTAAACAAATAGTAAAAAAATTTCAAAAAATGTAAAATTTGGTCTCCAAATACATATTAATATGGAGAACAAGATGAACGGTTCGGATCGACCGTTAGGATTTGAAAACTCTAATATAGAGCCGTAACACGGTAATAACCCGTGATATGCATAGTACCATACACTCACTCTAAAAATAAACTGTTGGAATCTGATTTTATGAGGTCAAGGTACATCTTATAATTCCAAAGTGTTAATGGATGCAAACAAACCGCTTCACCCGTTAACCGACACTCAAAATAATAGAACCGTCTCTGTCATAGGCTTAGCTTCGTAGCCTCCTACGTGTTTTATTCAAGTTGCCATGTCCCCTTTGCCCGAATTTTTTTTTAAATACCATAATAATAATAAATTAATTTTAAAAACTCTTTTATTTTGAAAGAATTCTATCAATAGCTAAATCGTAGAGTCAATCTGCGATTCCATTTAATGAAGACTGCACAGCCAATCCGCAGTCTCAGATTGGGATCCACATATTTAATCTGTGGTTCCAATTTTTCTATCAATAGCTAAATCGTAGAGTCAATCTGCGATTCCATTTAATAAAGACTGCACAGCCAATCCGCGATCTCAGACTGGAATGGACGTATTCAATCTGCGGTTCCAATTTTTTTATTTTGAAATTCGTGTCTCCGAGATATCTCAGTTTTCTTATTTGAAATTCACGTTCTCTAAGAAATTATTTTTGTTTCTTCTCTGTCATGAATTCAATGAAATGTTTGCTTTATTATTAAATGGAGACAAGAGTATTAAGTTTGGCTATTTTTTTGTCTTTATTTTCAAAATCATTTATTGTAGAGAGAAATCAAAAGCACATGACATTTACTTTTATTTCTTGAAATTCATGTCCCCAGTTTTATCCTCTGAGATGTTTCACTTTTTTTCTTGAAATTCACAATCTCATTTTTGTTAATAAATGTTCTTAAATAAATTTGGGGCGGCATAGCAACTGATGTAATTGACAGATCCTCTGAGAACGATTGAAATCCAAGTTCCAACTTTATGTTGATATGCTCTCTTGTTTGTTCATATTATATTATACATGACATTACAACTGATGTAATTGACATAGCTAGTTATAGTCACATTATATAATTACACATCTAATATGTGTAACAAATTGTTGCATAATGGTAGTTTGCTCTGTGAACAACTCAAACAACTTGCGCTATAATTAATTTCCATATATACAATTGCAAAGAACATAGTTCAATTGCAAAAACTGTAATTTTAAAAAATTCTAAAATAATAAATAAATTGATCTCTAAATACATTTTAATATGAAAAATATATTGAACGCTTCAAATCCCGAGATTTTTATTTTTACCCAAAAATAATATTATTTTAATTAAAATACCCAGCAAATCGCTGGATTTTTAAAAATACCCAGCCCGTGGATAAATTCCACGGGCCGAATTCCCCCCTCCCCCCGTGGAAAATATCCACGGTCCGAATTTTTTATTCCCCCCATGGAATTTATCCACGGGCCGGACCTATTAATTCAAAACCGATGCATCCCCCCTTCCCTGTCTCCGTGATCTCTCTCTCTTCTCGTTCTGTCTCCGTGAGACCCAGAACGGCTCCCCACCGACGGTCCCTTTTCCGGCTCCCCACCGCCACCTCACTTTTCCGGCTCTCCACTGACGCGCGCTTCACTGCAGCAGCGCCGCCCGCCTCCCTGCCCTAGTCCCTGCACTACTCCGGCCTTACTCCGGCCATACTCCGAGCCGACTCTTGGATTCCGTTGTTAACCGGGTAAGTAAGCACCTTAGAAATTCATTGATTCATTTGATTAGTTGTATCGCGTTGACCGCATCTTGGATTCCATTGTTATCGGATTTTATGGGGTGATTTGGGCATTTATAATTTGTCTAGCGCGTGTTGTTGATTTTCCCGGCTAGATCTGTGTTGACTAGAATTTACTAGAAATCATTGATATTTTGGTTCTTGATACCAACCTCGACTTGGGCTGTACTTATGCTTTTTTTCACCTAAATTGGTCGTGTGTATTCCTTGCATGAACCGTAGATAGGCTATTGATCTCGGTACGAGTGGATTCATAGTATTGGTACACCCTTTTTAAAAATGTAAGGGGCCCTTTTGTAATTTTCTTTAAGTGAGGGGCTGATCTGCTAAAATAGTGAAAGATCAATTGACATTGGCACTCTTAGGATGTTGCATTGGTAAAAAATGTCACGGACGAGTATCATTTTTTTAGTATCAGTATAGTCTGACATTTTGAATGAAATCAAAGTCGGCCCATGAAACCCAATTCAACCTATTTATTTGATTCAACTCAATTCGCATCTTTGTTGATTGGCTGAGGTAAAAATGTGGGCCCCACCTACTTGACATTTGACCTAATAAAATATAGATAGCGCCATGCATGGTTTCATTCATCATTTTTTTCCTATTCATACAAATCAAAATAAGAGTATTATTATATGAAGTTATTCGTATAAATAAATGATTTCATCATTTTTATTTATTCATATAAATAAATAAAAATATTCATTTATATGAATAAAAGACATATATGAATAAAAGAAATAGAGGTATCCATTTAAGTTTGAAATGGAGATGACTGAAAGGATAAAAAAATAAATATATTTACTTATCTATTAATATGAATAAAAGAAATGGTTTCCTTTTAGTCATCATTATTTATTTATATGAATAAAAAATGGTTTCATCCATTAATTTTTTGGTTTTTGAAAGTTTTTATATAAATTAGCCTTTGTCATATTGATCACACTATTTTTGTCTTTTCACATATTATGTATTTTATAGTTTAGCCTATTATTTAAATTTTCTTATTTTGCCTACTTTATTAGAAATTAATGAGATATAAACATGCTGATTCTGTTTTATTCAATAATTATTTTTTGATCAAGTGACAAAATCAATGATCTTCATGCAAAAGAAAACAGTTTTTAAATCGGACCAAATTAAAATCATAATATTTGATATCCAATCATAAAAAAAACTCCTTATTAATTATTACATTTTTACTACTTTCATAAGATCTTGCATGCATTCTTTTGTGAATTTTTAAAATCGAAATACTTGATATTCAATCATCAAAATTATTACTTATTAATTATAATTTTTCATGACTTTTTTATAAGGTTTCGTATGCGTTTTTGAACTTTCAAACACCTATGCATCCTTATTTAGTGTGGACTGCACATTTATATACGTAATTATGCGCACATGTCCAATAAAAGTGCAAAATTATTATTTCTCACACTGTGTTGAACAAATACATGCGTTATTGCTGTTTTGAACTTCTGACTAATAGTATACACGCATGTGATTAAAATTAAATTAATTCCTGTCAAGACATCAATAATGTACATTTTTGCATGCAGATACATGCATGTGATAAAAATTAAGTATTACAGTGCAAACACAAATACATGTTCAAAAATCAAATTTAAATGCATGTACAAGGAAATCAGTTTTCAGTCAAGTGATAAAAGATAATATTTTTTATATAAAAAGTCGCATATTTTAAGTTCGAACGAAATATTTTTTACAGATATTAGATAGTTTGATAGTTTGACCCCGGCCTCTTCTTTCATAATAAAAATAAATAAATGGTCAACTTTTTACAAAAATATTTTCTAATATAACAATTCGAATTAAAATTTGGGACCGTAGATTTTTTTCACGGTCTGGGCATTTTTTAAATTTTGACTGAACCTTGATTATTTTTATTAAAATATTTTAAAAAATAGTTAAAAATAAAAATCTCGGTAGTATAGTGATAGCATGTTGCACAAATTTGTTATATATAGCCTACATATTTAGATGATGAATTGATAGTATGTTTTTTTAGTATATTTTTTTCATATTAGCCTCATTTAAGCTAATTGTAGCATGTTTATTTTGTTTTTAAACATAGGATGGCCAGGGGACGGCCTAGGAGACCACCACCAGGGGACCCTGTTGATGAGCCCATTCCCGCGGACAGCACAGAGCATTTCAGTCCATTATTATGGATGAGTCACGCGGAGCACCGAGTCTGCATGGCATCCCGAGAGGTGTGTGATTATTTTTATTTTTAAATTTAAATTGTGCCAAGTTCTTGTATTTCCAAGTTCTTATGTTGTTTACTTTTTTCAACGCAGAGTGAATACATTTTAGATGCCAGGAGTCGGTACTATGGTATGCAGTACTACTCGCTGATGGACCCGTATCTACGAAACTTGGGGTTGCACCATTTGGTCGATATCTTGGAGTCAGAGGCTAAGGCCATCAATGCGTCCCTTATTGCAGGACTAGTGGAGCGATGGCGTCCCGAGACGCACACGTTTCACTTACCATTCGGAGAGATGACAGTGACTCTCCAGGACGTCAGTGCCCTATGGGGTTTGCCCATCCAGGGTGTGCCCATTGGTGGCATATCTGACCTCACTGAAGCTGAGGAGAAGACGATTAATGCCCGGCTCGCAGAGCTGTTGGGAGCGCACAACCTGCGCGATCAGGCCTCTGAATGCCCCGTCATCACCCAATGCGATTCTGACATACCTTCCTGCATTGACCATTCGGGCCTGAATCTGTAATTCCCAACGATTCCTATTGTAGCCGCTCACTTCATAAATAAGCGATTGCAACTGCTCAAATGAGAAATTTTCATCAACCCAATATGTATTTACTGGAGGTTTGGAGTAATGTGCCCCATTCTGGTCAAAAATGAATTTCCCTCCAAAATGTATTGAAATTCCCATAGGCATGGCCAATAAACTACATTCGGAGAAGGAAATATTTTGTAAGTTTACTGATTTCAAATGAACAGTAAATACGTATATGCACAGTAATGAATAGTAAATGAACAGTAAATACGTATATGAGCAGTACAAACGTATGTGCACAGTAAATGAACAGTAAATACAATACATGAACAATATATACGTATGTGCACAGTACATGAACAGTAAATACGTATATGCACAGTAAATGAATAGTAAATACGTATATGAACAGTATATACGTATATGAACAGTAACGAACAGTAAATACATATATGAACAGTTCATACATACATCCACAGTAAATGAATAGTAATCAACAATACGTAAAAAACCTTGATTTAGCAGCTGAACAGTTCTCTTCCTCCTTCCTCCTTCCTCTCTTTCTCTCTTTCAGAATGAAATGTAAGCTCTCTGCCTCTCTCTCTCTATTTATAATGAAAAAGCGCAAAAAAAAAAGGGTCCGGCCCGTGGAATTTATCCACGGGCTGGGTATTTTTAAAAATCCAGCGATTTGCTGGATATTTTAATTAAAATAATATTATTTTGGGGTAAAAATAAAAACCTCGGCTTCAAATCAATTGGTTAAATTTGAAAAATAAAGATATAAACAGTAGTAGAACTAGGGTGTTCTTAAGCTCACCAAAGTATTTGGTGAACTTAACTCCAAAATCTATCAAATATGTTTTAAATGACGAATCTAAACCGTTGAAACCCGTCTACTTTACGAGTGATAAGTCTACATGTAAAAATTTTAAACATTTGAATTAATTTAGTATAAAGTCAAGCGGTCAAAATACATTCAAAAAATGAATGCACTAAAATTAATTTATTAACCTTCTAATTTTGACCAATTGACTTTATACTAAACTAATTTGAATGTTTAAAATTTTCACATGTAGACTCATCACACGTAAAATAGATGGGTTCCAATGGTTCAGATTCGTTATTTGAAACAGATTTGATAAATTTTGGAGTTAAGCTCACCAAACACTTTGGTGAGCTCAAAGACACCCTAGTTCTACTCTATAAACAGAATGTAAAACAAACAATTTAGTTTCAAAGCACCATGATCTAACTCTATACACTAGGGCTGGGCAAAAAAACTCAAACTCGTAACTCGCTCATTTACAACTCGTTTGACTCAGCTCATTTACAACTCGAGTTGGCCAGCTCGTTTAATAAATGAGCTAAGTTCGAGTTGGCCCCAACTCGCTCATTTATAACTCAAGTTACATAAAGTTACATAGTTTTAGTCACAATAAATCTCAAAATAATCAAAACCGAATCTCTAAACTGTTATTTGTGCTTTGAGATTCGTGTAAAATATGTTTGAACTTGTATTGTAATACTATCACTGGTTAAATGAGTTGTGAGCCAACTCGAGTTGATAACGAGCTGAGTTTGAATTTGTGTTATAATACTATCACTAGTTAAACGAGTTATAAATGAGTTGTAAGTCAACTCGAGTTAATAACGAGCTGAGTTCGAGTTGGCTCTACAACTCGTTATTATTATCTCAACTCAAGTTGGCTCGCTCATTTATTAAACGAGCCGAGTTCGAATTGGGGGTAACTCGCTCAAATTCGGATCATTTACAACCCTACTATACATACAGTGGTTTGATGAAGTATTCAAGCACTATACTTAATCAATTGAAAAAGCATTCATAGATAAAATAATAGATATCCTAAACCTAGAAGCCGCCACAACCCCCCCCCCCCCCCTCCACCACTATTTCTCAACCTGTATGGACTTCGTCGGTCAACCACCAGCCTTGCTCTGTGACCTCTCCGGCTACCATTTCTCTCTTCTTTCTCTTCAGTGAGGATCGTCGATTCCGATCTTCTTGCTCCGTTAGTGTCTTCTTCGACGGCCACCAGTCTTTCTTCCTTCTTTTTCACCACTAAAGTCTAGATCTCAAAGAGAAAGTGAGAGAGAGAGAGGAGGCGTAGCTCTTCCCTCCAACCACCACTTTTTGTAACTATCACCCTAACCTTGTTCTCGATCTATAAAACCTCTACACTAGAATCCGAGTCACAGGTGGAGGACGTTGTAGCTAGTGCTGGCCTCCCGCCACCTATCACCACCCCCTTTTCCTTCTTTTTTTCTTATAAAAAAAATTATAGATGCCTCTAGTTTGGTATTGTTAGCCGGCTGGTGTAGTGGAGAGCAAGAAGGTGAGAGAGGAGATTGACGATCGCTTGAAGTCGATTCGTTAGATGTTATTGTTATGTTGTTAGTGGTTGTGTTATGTTTTTTAGATGTTGTTGTGTGTTTTATATGTATTGTGTTGTTTAGACGATATTATTATGATGTGTTGTTTTATTTTTATTTAATGAAAAATTATATTTAACAACCGCTACTATGGTTTAAAAAAAAAGATAAAACAATAGATATAATATATTATTTTGAACATATTACTAAAAAGATATGGCATGAGGAGTCTGAGGACAATTCATTGCCTATAAAATGTTATTATTTCTTTGGGACGGTGACGATTCGATAGAACAGCACACCAATTATTCAAGTTTGTCTCAATATATTTAATTTAATAAATTTACAATTTATTTGATTCAATTACACAATTTTGATTCCAATAATTAGGTTGAAATTATTGAAACCTCATACAGAAAATTATAGAAAGAATTCCAACATCTCAGAAAAGACAAAATGTTATAATTAGACACTGTTTGTACCATTTTTAATGGAAAATAATATATAGATATGAAAAAGAAATTAAGATCCTCAAAAAAACAGTTGTAACCTCATCTTAAATCTTTTGTATATTTAATTGCACCGATCGATCGAAGGTCTTGACAAGGGTAGCTAGCGAGGGATTTTGAAATTAAGAAAATCAGATCAAAATCTATCTGATACATAATCTAAACCATCCGATCAGCATCGAAATTCGTACAAACAAATTAAATTAACACTAATTCTAACAAACAAATTAAATATAAACTGGTGGTGCAAATGTCCACTCAAATCAGATGACTTATACTGGTAATCAGTCTAATTTTCAATCAGATGTTCATCATCGAAACCCTCCTCTCCGAATTTTTTTTATAAACCATAATCAGTAAAAAGATTTTTATGAAACCAATATGATTACTTTTTTTTTTTCAAAAATTATAAGAATCGAAATAGCAATTTAGTCTCAAGTATTTTTATAATTTCTCAACGTATTTTTTTCTCAAAATCTGTGAAAACGGCTGGGACTAAAATGACATCTCGGTTTTATATTTTTGTAAAAAAATAAAACAAT